>CM071797.1:2020000-2508668 GCA_036559045.1 Platycarya longipes
TTTTTGAATTTATTTTTTTTTTTAAATTAAATTAATTTTTTTATTCATTATTTATATATTAAATATTTAATTAAAAATAAAATAAAATAATGTGTGGTGTGTGGAGATTGTGTGAATAGTAGGAGAATGAATAGATTTTTTCATTGCTTGTGACAATCAAAAGTGAAAAAAATATATATACATTGAGATGTGCTAGGGAGTATCCACATTCAGGATACTCCTTCTCACATGAACAGTATATGAACAGTGTCATGCACTGTTTATGTGAGGAGGAGTCTGAGTGTGGATACTCCCCATAATTTTTCATATACATTTAGTAAATACATTATTTTCAATTCATTCACCAGCCTCCAAGAACATCAATTCCCACAAATGGTTACAGATTTATCCAAATACGTACAGAAAATTTCAAACCCACAAAATAAAGCCTTCGTAGTTTGAGGTCATTGCCATCCTGAAAATTTAATTAAGTTGTAAAAATATCACAATCTATAATGTCAATAAATCTTTACAAATTCAGCGTAGATTCTTATGCTAAGCAAAAAAACAAAAACAAAAAAAGTGAAAAATCCGTTCTGAAAATTATCCACATGACAAGGAGCCAAGCTGTCAAGAAGTATCTAAAATGCAACGATCAGATGATTCATCTTAATTTGATTTTGGGACTTGCAGAGCTAGGACATGTTTTCTGCTTTTATATTTTTGCTCGACGAACACTTGTAAATTAGAATTCCTTTTTATGTTTTCTTTGATTTTGGGAGCTTCTAGGCTTTTGAAGAAGTTAATTTGGTAAAAAATCCTTTTTTATTATTTTGTATTGTCAGGGTGGAGGGTGTGGCCGGAGTGTTAAAAATGGAGTTGGAAAATAGAATTTTTCTAAACTTTATAAGTGGCTTTGGGGGTTTTATTACGTTAAATATGGGTTTGGCTTTAAAAATTAAAAAGCCGTTGATGGTTTTGCCTTTGTTGCACTCCGCTCTCTTACTAACTCGAAGTAAGAACACCGACGAGTGACGACCTTGTTAAAGCAATGAATGAAGTCAAGCCTTTCTGCACCTTTTGTAGTTACAATATTTACTGCAATTTTCCCTCTTCCCGCATGATCCCGAAGAATTGTTTTTGCCCAACAATTAATACATTTCTCTGGCCTTAATTTACACCCTTCTTCTACCCAATACTTCAATTCATTTCCATTACTCTCTCTCTCTCTCTCTACCTCCCACAATTAAATTAAGCTTTAAAGATCACCCATCGCTCTCCCTTCATTTCTCTTATATATAATGGGGCTTAAGGTCCATACCCACTTCACACAGGCCAGGTTGACGGTGCCGGAGCAAGTCCGATCCGTTCATAACTAGCCAGTCTCCGTCCATCCCTTCTCCTCTCTCTTATAATCCTCTCCATATCAATCTCTACTCACCCTCTGCTGAAATTTGCTCGAGGTATACCAAGGCTTTTAGCCCTCACGTGTTAATTCGAATTCAGTTGTATGTTCTGATTCTCTGAATAATCAGAAAAACTTAGTGTGGTGCAAGTTCGATTAAATTGATTTTAAAGATATATATATATATATATATACATATATTTTTTGGTTGTTGAATCAGCTAGTTTCATATATTTGCAGGAAGTAAACGTCGAAAATGAGTCGCCGAAGTGGAAGCAGTCCAAAACTAGAATTGAAGCTGAACCTCTCACCACCTAGAGCCAACCCACGAGTGGAGTCGCCGAGCCGCTCGGCTACAGCGTCGCCGACATCACCACAAAGCTCGTGTGTGTCAATGGAGCTAAACCAGGATGAGTCTCTCCGGTACTCCAACAGCCCCGAGGCCACGTCTATGGTGCTGGTCGGGTGTCCACGCTGCCTCATGTACGTGATGCTGTCCGAGGACGACCCCAAATGCCCCAAATGCAAGAGCACCGTTTTGCTGGACTTTCTTCAGGACACCACCAGCCCAAACATGAAGACAAGAAAGAGTTAGAGTAGGCCTGATCCCCTTATTTTCCCAATCGGAGCTAGGACTTATTTAAGCCTTTCTGCTTTTATATCTCTCTTTTAGTCTCTGTTCTTTCTTTTTTTTAATCTGTGTCTCCAAGAGGCAGCGCTATTTGCGCTCCATTTTTAGCTCCATCCCATAGTTTTGAGGAAGGTTATTCCTGGTTGATGGGATCCAGAGCCCCTGCGGAAAGGTGGAGCGCGAATAGCACTTCCTTTATTTATCTTTTTACTTTGCAAATCATAGAAAATAGGAAATGGGCAATCCTTTTTTTCTTTTTTTTCTTTTTTTTTTGTCCTTTTTAATGGTTGGAAGGGGAGAGGTGGGCTAGCCTCTGTGTTAGGACTGTCTCTGTTTCTTTCTGGGTTCAGCTTTCTTCTCTCTTTAGCAGAGGACGATGTCAACGGATTCAACTGTAAGAGCCCAGAATCTTCTTTATCAAAATATTAGGTACTATTTGCTTTTGCCTCACAGCTTCTTTTTTCTCGTGTTGTATCAGTAAAAAAATTAAAAAAAAAGCTGCATAAATGTTTTTCGGAGATGAAAGTGAAAGATAGCATCTTTTGCATGAAGAAAAGATGGCTCAAACTCTGTGATAAGCAGTATATTTTCTGGTACACTGGTACCTCTAAAAAGTTGTAAGCAGTTAGACAAAGTAGAACGGGATGTCTTTGGGCCCACTGCCATGATTGTTCCCAATCCTGATGACTTTGTGTTGCTACTTACAAATATCTACAGCACTTGGCCCCATGGGGTCACTTGTTGGTCCCCAATCAAATGACCCAAGAGACTATCAGTTGGCAATTAGGTTAGGCAAACATGAAACTAGCCATTTGTTACGTACTTGTTGTCATCCTCCTCTCAAGGATAAACAGCTGCTTAAAACCCCACTCTTATTTTGAGGATGTGCGGTTTTGTAGCTAAATCGAAAGAAAAGAGAGAAGAACATGTCTCTCCTACATCAATCGGTGGCACTGGCAATGATTATCGAGTAGGCAAAATTTGCCCAATTTTAGGTGGTGAGAGTTTTAGTTAAAAAGCGGTTTCAAAACTCCTGCCAACTAATCAACCTCTCTATATAATATTTACATCCTCATTATGTTGGGGTCGAAAAAAGTGAATTTTCACAGATAGGTGAGAAAGGAACTCATTTAGGAAAGGAGGGTATTCAGGTAAATCAAGAAAGGAGAGTTGGGTTGGGGTGGTTCGAGCATTGAAAAAAAGGAGGGGTGGAAGGCTGTATTGGATTGAAAGACCATTAAAACCACATAAATGCAAGAGTAATTGAGACAGTTGAGAATAATGAGGATATTACGTCAGTTGATAACACAAATTTAATTCAACCCTTCGCCCCCCACTCTTTGATCATCTCTTTCCCTTCGATGCCTTCCTTTTCACTCCCCTTCTCACTACACACTAGATGCTATCTTTCCTTTTGGCCATACGCTATTTTTGGTAACTTCTTACTCTTCTGCATGTTCTCCACAGTCCATATTCATTTCATTTTAACGCTTTCTCTTACTTAAACAATCAAACGCCTGCACCGTCTCTCTCTCTCTCTCTCTCTCTCTCAGATGGTTAGTGTAATAATTTTAGCATGGGAAACCTAAATGCTGACGAGATCAATCCACACTGCACGCTGGCAGCTTTTAACTTGAGATTGTTTCATCGATGCTCTTGCTTCATGCTGAATTATGCTTAACAAGATATAAAGGAAAGAATTCGTCCCATTTCCAAACACGTGAGAGAGAAATGAACAAAAAGCATGCCTTTATGAACCCCTGAGCTGAAATTCAAATTGAATGCTTAATTAACCAACAGAAGCATGTAATCTCAATAAAAAGGATCAATCAAAGATTTGAGTGGTTAGATATAACGCCTCCTTCGCCTATTTAAGTGGTTATTTCCAATAAAATTCGATTAAGATAATAATAATAAGGAAAACTAATGAAAACCCATCCTTGGCCACCTGCAACTGAAGAAATCCCATCATATTCTCCTCTATGTAATCAAATGAACAGCTAAGCAGAGAACGAAACTGAGCATCAGCTGTTATCCTCTAATAACAAATTTCAAACCAATATCCTTTAACTTGCAGCTTGAGAAATTAACAATTCATTCTCAGGAATAACAAAAAGAAGTTGTTTTTTCTTCTTAGGAAATTCAGCCACTGCTTTGCATGCCATAATTCCTCAACACATGGCTTCAGACACATTCTTCTAAGCTTCGATGGGTACGTCAGCTTCTAAAGTCAGTCAATCAACAAGCATTTCATGCAAGCATATAGAAAGGAACCAATTACTTCATTTGCTGTTGAAAACCCACTAACTATCAACTCCTGCGTTTAAGGTAAGGTCATTAAACGATTTTTTTACTCTATCGATGATTTGAACCACACACCGGACAGTAGGTGAATCAAACAACAGAGGAACAGGTCAATGTGTTTCTTGCAATGTACACAAATAACGCCCAAGAAATAGATTCCCATCACAGCCATCATTCCTAGAACACTTCTCCAATTAAAATATTGGCAATTTGGCATGTCAAACGCTTGAGGGCAGTACATGCATCCACCAAGGAAAAATCACCTTCACTTAATAGATATATTATGCTTGGTTGCGAAATGCGACCAGAGCATCACTCCTAAGGTTGCACATAGAATTCCAGCATTGGAGGATGCAAGATAGTAGATATGTGACAAGAGCATCACTCTACAGGTACCCTCGGAAAAAAACAAAAACAAAAACAAATTTTTCGTCACTCCAGAGCTTTCTATTACTACTCAAAATATAGCATACAATTAACATTATATGGATCATTTGAAAAAGAAAAGTTCATCAAAGTCATATGAGTTCCAACGTGTTGTACATGACACTAGGACTACAATCATGTGGAACAAATTCTGCAAATTTACCTGTCTAAAACTACTATTGGTAGGATCTGCAGGAAATTTCACATGTGAAACCCAAAATGGTAGAATCAACATCAAGATAGATCTCAAATTAACTCAGCATATCAGCAATAAAACCTTTCAAGAGTTGTCTTCACCCATTTCTCCCCATCCACTACTGCTTCTGATATACTTATCCACAATACCAACCTCTTTATTCTGAGCAACCCGCCTGGCATAGTTCTCAATTGACACAGGGCCCTTTTTCAGCCTCCTGAAGTAAATGATCTCCCAAGGCCATAAGCTAGCAGAACCAAAGTATGCCTCGATGGATAGATGCCTTTCATTTTTTTTTGGGAGTTCAAGGCCATAATGCTTCAGAGCCACGTACATCTCCTCTGACGATATGCTCGTTGAACAGCTAGTCTGGGTATTGGCAATCATTTCTGAATCTGGCTTCTTGATTGGTGGTGGCATTTGCTTCATCTCCAATACCCCAGAATTTTGAAATTCACTTCTCTCTCCCAGTCTCTCGGGAGATAAACTCCGAGCAGTAAGCTGAGTACCTTTATACAATAGCATTTTGCTTGGATTTGTGAGTTCAAATAATGACCCAGACATAATATGGGTGTCAATCTCATTCCTCCCCATATGATGGTCCTTTTCCAAATCTTCTACTTTAGAGGATGATGGTACAGTTTCATTCCCCACCATCATTGGCTTTTCAATCTTAACATTCTCCGAGTCAGCATTGCAGTCTATTAGTTGCCCTTGTTCAACTAGAATGGCCTTGGATTCAGGAGTGGTAGCATTATGCAGAGAGCCTTTCAGATATAATGGCACCTTATTTAAAGAGGATGGTGACAGAGACAAGGATGTTGGCGAGATTGGGCTCGACCTAGTCTTATAACTTCTGAATGCAGAATACTGCGATTTGGAAGTTGACCTTGAATTAGAAGACAAGGAATTGGCTCTGGAAGATGCAGATCTCGATCTATTTGAATTTGGTGGAGACTTTGATGATTGGGAAGTCATATGTGATCTAGATGTGCTATACTTGGAATGGTGAGAAGACAAAATTGGCCTCTGAGCTTTCTTGGTAATACTTAGTCTAAGACTTCTGTTTTCCCTCCTCCTCTTCTTACCTCCATAGTCCTGTCCATGCTGCTCCCTATCAGCTTCCTCTATTAAGGGGGAGCTTCCACCTTTTATCAACCTCCGATGGTTTCGTGAACCAGATGCTATCCTATAATCCTTCTGTCTCCTTACTGACATATCATCCCTACTCAACTGCAGTTTTCCCCATGATTTGGATCCACATCTGTCCAGCTCTCTTTTGCCTCTACCACTTTTATTGGCATCATCATCCTCCCTAAGATCAAACTTGGTCGGCTTTCTCCACGAAGAATGTTCTTTGGGACAACTACGCACTTTGTGACCAGAACCCCCACAAATGTAGCAAGTTTTCCGAGGTTTAGAATCATTGGGGGAGTTTAAAGCTGCATCATCAATCTGTTCTTTGCCTAACTTCTCTTGAGAACTTCTTGTCACAGGAGAACCACCTGTATATCCTATCCTTTGGTTCTCACTTCCACCTTTGCCGTCATAACCCTGGTAAGGTTCATATCGGTCAAATCCTATTCCATTTTCTACCCCATTATCGTTTGAGGGGTCAAAAGCTATCCCACCCCATCTATCATTGTCCGCAAGGTTGGCTGTGACATTTCCACCTTCATCATGCAAAGTTTGAAGTTTTTCCTCGATATTATGTTTTATGTTGTCTTCATTGTAGGCTGTCTCATCATCAAGCATATCAGCAGAATGGAGCATTCCTCCATCACCATCTGGGTGTTTAAAACCAATTTTGTAATCTCTCCAACCATTTAAACCCATTTTTCTAATGGCATAATCTCCTCCTCTTCCTGCATTCCTTCCATGTTGTGACTCATATGATCGAGCACCTCTTTCATATTTTCGAAATGGTCGAGGCTGTTTATTAGACCATGAAAGAGTCACAGGCTCACCACAGATCTTCCTACCCCGTAGAGCCTTCAAAGCTTTCTCTGCATCTGGACGGACATCAAATACTACGAACCCATATCCATCATTCTTAAGCTGCACATTACAATTCCCGAACCTCCGGAAAATGTGTTCAAGTTCACCTCTCCGAGTTCGAGCTGATAGATTACCAATATACAACGACATCTGGCAAAATAATAATAGCACAAAAAGTTAATTTGGACAGGAAGGAACATCAGTCTTGCACCTCCATTGATATATTTAAAAGAAAACAATACTGTATTGGATGTAACATGATCATGGCACAGGAAACTTGATGGTTAATTGCTAACAGACTACACTTTCTCCACATGGAGAAGGTGGACCTTCTATTCTTAGACACCAGTTTTGAGTACATAAAAAGTTCGACTTCACCAATAAAAAAAATATAAAACACGGGATACCTTAGACCAAACACTGGTACAGCTTATTAGTTGATTTTATTTTCTCCCAAGAAACACGAACCCATTACCTCGCATAAAACTTAGTTTGCTAGGAACCCAAAAGCCAATTACTTTGGCCTTTATTTGTATGTGTGAGTAAACCAACAATATTCTATGGTATTGACGTACATGGTCCAAAAGGTAACACGAAAATACAATTAACATAAATAAAACTTGATTCCCAATCAAAATCAGATCAAAGTAATTAAGTTCTTGGGCAGGGAGTGGGAAAGAAAGATAAACGAAAACAATGGAATGTATATACTAGCATATACTACCAGCACATCCTAGTTCTAGCTGTGACTAAGCGACACCGAACAAAAGTACTAAAATACATTGTCTATATTTATCTTCTCTTTGGGTTTGAACTTGAAGCAACCAAACGAGATTATAATGTGCCATACAAAGGAATTCCAGTGAACATCTGTTGTGCATAAAGTGATAATCGCAATAATCACCTTGTTAACAAAAACCGCATACGGGCTTAACTTCGATTGTTCCAATAAAAAACCCTTACGCAAAATAAACTTTTGAATTTACATTAGGGTTCTTAATAAATGCAATAATACCGACCAACGAAAAAAATTAAAAGAAATGAAATAATACCGGATTTTGGGTGTTTGAGCCTTGAGGTCCCAATCTGGTGCGTTCCTTTCTTCCTGTCTGCAAACCCGCCGGTCCGCTTTGTTGAGTCAAACCGCATCAACGAAATCCTGGGAGCCCCGGCGCATCGCACCTGAAGAGTACATAGAGGATTCTGTGATTTCCAGGCCACAGAAATTTAAAAAACAAAAATTTCTTCAACAAATTGGGAAAGAAAAAAAATATCCTCAGAAAATTTAAGATTACTGAACATTATTATCGAGCCAGTCAAAATTTCAAGTAACTAAAAATACTTTAATTTCTAACCTTACTCCGATAGAAAAGCAATGCCACGTTTGGAGATTTCGTAGACAGTCAATCTTGCTTTGCCATTTGCTGGCGACACTATGTCAACTTTAGCTTGCATTCGACGAGCATTTTCACTGATTTTGGCTGACAATCTTATAAGCAAGTGTAATGAAAATTTATATTAAATAGTAGTGTTGCCCTATTCTTTTTTAAAAACCTTTATCCTATGTTAGAAAAAAAAAAAAAAAAAAAGCTGGGGTCAATTTTAAGGCTGTCGGATTTCGTCGAAGGTTGTTGTCACAGGAGTAAATTCATCGGAGCCTGCCAGTTCTAATAGGGTGGGCAGTGTTAGCCACCACTACCTCTAACGATAGGCTGTTTTTTTTAAGGAGATCGGTCGGATCGATCCGAACTTTTCTCTTTTATTAAATATAATTGTAAGAGTGTCAAATATTACAAAATGTCATTAATTTATAAAAAGAAAATTCAAAAAATTGTCTTTATCTATGCGCATTGAAATAATATAATACTACACGTTGAAAAAAATATGAGATTCGATAATGGGAAGATATTATAGATAACATCAGGAATTTTGGATAAGGCTATAAAACGTTTTTATATGAATTTTTTTTTAATAGTGTTGGAATGAATTTTGTGGAAAGCGAAATTGTGAAATTTTGTCTAGAAAATGGAGGTTCCTTATTGAGAAGTTGAAGAAGGCATATATAACTTTTTAAAAAGTATCCTTTCAACAGTCATTTTTTTATAGATTCTTCCAGGCATTATTCAGGAATTATTTACATTTGTTTTTTATTTTTTATAAAATTGAAATTTGGAGACAGCCTTTCCAGGTTTTTAGCAAGTTACTTTTTCTCGAGCGAATGTAGAATGTCGTTGAAAAAAATATATATAACATTTAATTTTTTATATGCTTTTTTTTAATATCTTAAAATATTTTTTAAAAATAAAAAAAAATTATAATATTATTTAAAAATACTTACTTAATTATGAAGTAAAAAAAATAAAAAAAAATAACATTACAAATAAAAATCTCAAATCAGGACCAATAGCACGGTTCTTCTTCTTTTACTATTAATGCAATTATCATAAAATAAAAATAAAAAATCTTTGGAGTTTTTAAATTATACAATAAATAAAGCACAGTCACAAATAATAATAATAATAGTAAAATATAGTCCACTTTATTCTACAAATCCCACCCATCGGGCGACTTATCTTTAACTTATGTGTATCCCCCCATTGAGATCATTGTTTGTTTTTTTGCCTCTTTATTCCGCCTTTTGCCTTGGTCGCCTTCTTTTTCTCCGGATTCTCTAGCTCCGTCCATTTCTCCCCCTCCCCCACCCCCACCCCCTCCCCGTCCCCCTCCCTCTATTTAAAACCCCCACTTCGATCAGATCCCAATATACCAAACCGAGATTAACAACTATCAGCAAGTCATCCATGACGCTCGGCTCAGGAGGATCCAGTGTCGTGGGTGAGCCTCTGACCCATCATCGTTTTCTTCCGTAATTTTCGGTGATCGAATTCTTTGGTTTGATATATTGAGAAATCCGCTCATGGGTTTGATGAATTTTGTTGTTTATGCATTTTCTGTTGGGGAATTCGTGATGGATTTGGGCATATGAGTCACGTGGCTCTCTAGGTTGCTTTATTTTGTTTACATATGCGCGTACTTTGTCTCCCTTGCATGATGAAATTTTGAAGAATTCCTAATTATCGCAACTTTTTTGTTTTGTTTGGGCCAATTACTAATTTTTGCATAAAACTACTTCTGGGTCGGCTTAGTGAAGCTAAAAATTAGTCCAGATTTCGTATGGCATGCTCGTGTAGTTGCTAGTAATTCGATCCACTTATGAGTTGTTGTATAATTGGAACTACGCTTCTGTGATTCTAAGGTTTGGTATAGACATGGTCAAGGGTTTGTTTGGACTGCTTTGATGTAGAATGCATTTTATGCAGACATGGTGATTGTTCTTAAGATTGCTTTGCTTGAGCCAAAAGTTTTGGGCTTTATACTATGGTTGTTTGTTTTGTCGGATACTAAATAATAATCTTTTAAGTGTCTATTACCAGCCTTGCAAGCTTTCCTGGGATTGTTTTGCAGATTTTTTCTCCTTCATATGTTACCTAAGTAGTTCAAAGGATGACTAAAATGCATAAGGTCAAAGTTGTATGCAAGAGAAATTTGTGTCTTCATCATCTCGACCATGCTTTATTATTGTAGTACATCCTATAGTACTTCTATTTTTTTTGCAAACCATATGGCATGATACGAAGGTTCTGTTGGCCCTGATATGAAGTTTGTATCTCTTCCATATACATTTACAAAATATGGTCCCATACGTATCATTCAAATCTACAGAAGCCTGAGTAGCAGTTTCACAAGTAACACCTGAAAGATTAGCTTTGAGAATAGTCATGGCTTTTTTCCGGACTGCAGCATTTAAGAACCCAACAAAACTACTAGGGGATCTAATAAGTTAAGACTATAAATAAATAATGTTTAAAGAATCTGTAAATGCCTTTTGATTCCAGTCGTGAGTTTCGAATTATTTTTCTTTGTCATATGGAAAACCATTGAAGGAGTTCATTACCATGAAATCTGTATTTGAACCATAACTCCTACATTGAGTTTGGAGGCATTCGAATATTTAAGTCCAACTGCGGTCTCTCTGTTTTACTCAAAGTTTTGAATACTGTACCGAAGGCTATACCGGTCAAGGCACTGGAATGAAATATTTCAGTACTAGTGCCGTTTCGTTTACTGTTCGGAATAGTTTATATATAAATAATTTATATATATACACACAAAAACTACAAAAAGATAAAATTACTATTCGTTTTGTGATTCATATAAACACAATATACTTTTTATATATACAAAAAAAAAAAATGCAAATCTACTTAAAAAACCACTTTAAAAAAAGTAAGCTATCTGTCAAAATCCGGTATTTCAGCCGGTACAAGCCAAAATAGGCTGAAACGGCCAAAATAGGTTGACACGGCCGAAATATTGAGTGAAACAAAACACAACCTTTTGTACCGGCCAAGTAGCTGTTACGGTGTAATTACCGGCCGGTATGGTGTTTAAAACCTTGGTTGACTGAATGAGGTTCCATGCAGTCCCTAGGAACTTCAGATTGTTGGAGGAACTTGAACGTGGTGAAAAAGGTATTGGCGATGGCACTGTCAGCTATGGAATGGATGATGGAGATGACATCTATATGCGCTCTTGGACTGGAACCATTATCGGTCCTCACAATGTAAGTGCCTTTTGTTTCCTCTCTCCCTTGCTGTTACATATGTGTGTCAGTATCTGGGAAGTTTTCCAGCAGATAAAATTGCTTTTTGTTTGCACATCACAGATCAAACGTTTTTTGAATTGATAAGGTTACTTACACTTCTGTCCTGCCTAGAAATTAGTCACGGGCCTTGACCTGTAAGGTAAAGGTTGGTTGTTATTTTGATTAATGACCTGCGGCATTGTAGGACTGAATCATGTGGTACCCTGTTACAACTTACAAAGGATTGTAGACCTTATATATATTAAAATAAAAAACAAAGTATAGTAGACCTCAACTGATCAGATCTCACCCCTTTCACTGCAACATGGAATGCTTTCTGAAGCAATTGCCTTGGCGGTCTCCTGCTGCCTATCTTGGTGGAATCTACTTTAGTTTTTAAGTTCCTTGGCTTGCTTAGGTGCTGTTTCTGAGCCTAGCCATAGGGTTATGTTTGGAGGTGTTCAGGAACAAACACTTGGTTGGACGTGCGTATGTGGCTGTGCACACATATGCTGCCTCATGTCTAGATACTTGGATATTGTAAATAGTCATGCTTATTCCTCATGGAAGCTGCTCATTAAACATTTTCTGATCATAACTCAAATAGTGATGTGGGAGTAGTCTGCTATGTTTACATGCTAATCCAAATCGGACCTCTGGTCAGTTTTGATAATTAAAAGATGGCGGATACCTCTGCTCTTAGTGCTTATATTTTGTGTTTATTTGTTAAGTGTTTTGTCATCTTCTTTGCCCAAGTATGGGCTACTTGCTAGCGCAATAACCTTTCTCTATTTGCCAGACGGTGCATGAAGGTCGAATTTATCAGTTGAAGTTATTTTGTGATAAGGATTACCCTGAGAAGCCCCCAAGCGTTCGTTTTCATTCACGGATTAATATGACTTGTGTGAACCATGAAACTGGAGTGGTAAGTTATTATTCCGCTAGTTGTTTCTTCTTCTCTTGGGGGATAGTTGAACAACACACACCTGGAGATTAAGGTGGGATTGAATTACCACCTTAATCTCCATATTTATGACGACAGAAAATGTCATTTAGTCTAAAAGGTATTGGCATCACTGCAAAATATTTGATTTTAGCCTTTTCTATTTCCACTTTTTATTGGTTGATTTGTGGAGAGAGATCTATCATACAACAAGTGGTGTGAGACAACTTTTCCAGGTGTGTGTGTATATATGTCCATATATACTCTTTTTTCCCCTCTATATACCACATCGGTCCTTGGTCACCAGACATATCATCTGATTGTCGGTCTATTCTATGAAAACAAAAAAAAGTCTACATGCAGTTTTTTACAGCAAGATAGTTGAAATGGGACAGGTGGAACCAAAGAAGTTTGGACTTCTTGCAAATTGGCAACGAGAGTACAGCATGGAGGATATATTGACCCAGCTGAAAAAGGAGATGGCCGCACCACACAACAGGAAGCTGGTCCAGCCTCCAGAAGGCACCTACTTCTAGCTTTCTAGAATCAAGACCACCCTATAGATATCACGGATCATATTGCATATATCTGCAATATATAATTTGTAATGCTTTGTCGATCCTGTTGAAGTGAAGAACGTACAGGGGAATGCCCCAGAAAGCTTCTCCTACAGTCTCTAGGGCTTCATTGTTGTTTCCTTATCTTATGTTCTTTTAACTCTGTTGAAAGATGCTGTTTGATTAATGGGTTTTATATATATATATATATATTTGCGTGTCGAGTATTAAAATGTCCCCTCGCCTGATTTGCCTCTTTTCTTTGGATCCTTTTCAATTCCAACTTGTCAGCACCCCCTTGCTTCTTTCATCTGCTCACGGTTCTTTTATTTTCTTTTTCTTTTTCCCAGTACTTAGGTGGTGTTTCTAAAGTCTAACATGCGTGCATAAACCCCGATGGTTTACATTCGACTATTCAAGCTCAAAGGGGCATGCGATACTTTTAACCCTAAGACTAATTTAACCTTAAGACTAATATTTGGGGTGGGTTCTGTTATATACAGTTAATTGATTAAAATAATTATTTTATATTAAAAAATTAATACAGTCGATCACATTACTAAAATACATAAATACTACGTAAAAGTGATTACCGATTATTTTTTTTATTTTTTATTTTTTATTTTTTTATTTTATTTTTTATCTCGTATTTGTTTGGGTAAGAGCGAGAAGAATTTGGACGAAACTTTATGGACAAATGGAGGGGATGAATTTAGGTAAGGTGTGAAGTGTCACAGTTCAAGACAAACAGGGTGTGTGGTCAACAAATTTGATTAGACTTATTCCTTCTTTGACCTTTCCTCATCATGTTCATTGAACGTCCCTCTAGAGTAAATTCACACGCACACCTTCTTCACAACGTGTGCGCTTCCTCTCACAGTGTGCCTGACTTGCCGACTCACGTTTCCTTTCTTTCTGATAGGATTTGAAGAAGGGATGCTCTGTAAAATGTTTGTATTTCATAAAATGACTGTGTATACAATGGTGAATTTATAGAAGTATGGCAGCCATAACAGATTGGTCTCCGTATAATGTCAAGCACCTATTGTGCACTAGAGTACAAAAGTGTTGGCAGACTATTAAAATATTCTTTGACCATTTTGATACAACCAATCAAAATAATACAGCAAAAATTACATTATAATTCCGATGAATAAATTTAAGATTTTATTTATTTTTAGAGATAAAATGAGATAAAATTAAATAAAAATTTTAAAAAATAAAATATTATTATAAAATATTTTTATAATATTAATTTTGTAATGCATATTTGCTAATCAAGACATTATAATTTTAAAAACTCGCCGCCGTTTTCCTTTTTCGTTCCCTAAAGGCCTAAAGGTTTCCACCCCGGTATTAATTTCTTTAGAGCGAAATTGATAAACATGATATTTTATAATTGAATAATTTAACTTTCGAATTGAAAATATTATTTGTTATCTTTTGAGTTGTTATTTTTTTTAAATAATTTTTAAAGTGATGTTAAATAATATTATAGAGTGAGTATAAACTGATAATACTAAAAGATTATAAATTTTATAATTATTTCAAATGATTATATAAAATAAAATAAATAATTTATTTTTTTTTTAAATTTTAAATAAAAATATATTAAAATTAAAAATTTATTAATTATCTCATCAGCAAAAATAAAAATAAACGAGACGTTAGCATCCGATCAATATCCATCGTCGGTTGGAGGACAAAAAACCAAACAGAATTTATAAAGTCTCCCATGTTATAAGCTCCAGCCTCGCGCAACGCTGTTCGCTTGTTAAAATATATCTCTTCCGTATTATGTTTCTCCAGGTACTAATTTACCCAAAAAGACGCCTACAATTTACTTCAAATAATCTCTTCTTCTTCGCGACTTCTGATCAAGATCAGAGACCAAACCCTAAGCCATGGACGCGTCGGACTCACCGCCTCCGCCTTCTCGACCTGTCCTCATACGATCGGTATGGTCCCAAAATCTTGATTTCGAGTTCGGTTTGATCCGATCAGTAATAGATTCTTACCCCCTCGTCGCGATGGACACAGAGTTTCCCGGCGTTGTGGTTCGACCTGAGTCGGACGACCGGGACTTCCAGGGTCGGCAGCCCGCCCGTCATTACATGGTCCTCAAGGCCAACGTCGACCGCTTGAATCTGATCCAGATCGGTCTCACCCTCTCAGATGAAGAGGGAAATCTCCCGGATCTGGGCACGGACAACCTTTACATATGGGAATTCAACTTCAGGGACTTTGACGTGGCGCGTGATGCCCACGCACACGACTCGGTCGAGTTACTGAGGCGCCAAGGGATTGACTTTGAAAGGAACCGGGAGTTGGGGATCGATTCCGTCCGGTTCGCCGAGCTGATGATGTCTTCGGGGCTCGTCTGCGACGACTCGATGACCTGGGTCACTTTCCACAGCGCATACGATTTCGGATACTTGGTTAAGATGCTGACTCAGAGGGTCTTGCCGGACGATTTGCCCGAATTTCTTGCCCTTGTCAGGGTGTTTTTCGGGCCTAGAGTTTTCGACGTGAAGCATTTGATGCGGTTCTGCGCGAGTCTCTATGGTGGATTGGACCGGGTATCCCAGGCCTTAAACGTGATTCGGATTATTGGGAAGAGCCACCAAGCCGGGTCAGATAGCTTGCTGACTCTGCACGCATTCGAGAAGATCAAGAAAGAGTATTTCGGCAAAGATAATCTGATAGAAAAGTACGCTGGCGTGTTGTATGGATTAGAAGTTTCTGATCTTTGATTAAATATATTGCTTGTAGATTTCATTTTATTAAAAGGAAAAGTTAAAACCGGAATACATTTGGCCTAATCTATAATATATTATTTAATCTATATTTGGCTCCCTTAATCTTTTCCCATTCTCCCCTCGTGCATTGGTTTGATCCTTATGTGTATATTCGATGAGAAAGAATACCTGGTTTTGCAGGTGATTGATGGCTTTTCGCCAAATAAATTTTGGACGAGAGAATTAATTGTGAAGTTTAGAAGTCCAAAGCTTCAAAGTATTATTTTATATGGAGTAGGATTATAGGGGCTTGGCTGTACACTGTCAAGTTCTTTAGAAATTTAGAGGAAATTTGTTGAGAAAATTGAAGATTTCTGCTGGTGTTGAGGATGTGAAGGAATAGACTTTAATGGTTTGGCTTTGGTGTTTGTGGTTTCTCTGGGGGAAGAGTGGAAGTTTTGCTAAGAACTTTTGTAGTGTTTTTATCAAAAATGGGTATTCAGCAACCGATTCTTTGGATGCTGAGGTGGAAGGTGGCCTGGTTTGCTCTTCGGGTGAAGGGGATAGAAAATGAGTTTTGGTTGTTTCTCTTTTGTGAAAGTACTATAAGCTGCTGTGGATAATAGTTTGGGGGCTGTAAGATGATTTTGAGGGTGTATGAGTTCTTTTGATTGGCTTTTCCTTTCCATTTATATGGTTGAAGCTTTTAGGATTGAGCTTGGTTTGCAATCAAAAGATTTGGGTGATGCAAGTTTTTAGAACGGAGTGTTTGGCTTACTGCTTGGCATTTGTTATGTATGAAAACTTGTTATTCTGATTAATCCTATAGGGCTTTGTTTTTAGCTAGTTTGAAAATTTGGCTGATGAAAGAATTTATTTTATCTGATTGAAAACCACAACGGAACCACTGTCTCTCATGGTTGGAAAGTCCATTAGCTGTATTCTTTTATAAGAATTCTTGGTATGAATCAGTCTTGTTATTAGCAGGAAATTAACCTCAAAGGAAGCTAATTAGGGGTTGATTTTTATCCTGGTTCCTCTTTAGTCTGCCATTCATGCTGGAGGAGGATTTTTTTCCAAATAAATTTCATCAAAGATCCTCCTGTCCATAGAAAAACAGATGTTTTCCATCTGGCATTGGCTATGAACGGTATTTTGATGGCGGTGATCTTACCTAGGGGATGTTGAAAGAAAGATGATCATGTACCTTACTTTATTTCTAATGACATCTTTTGCCATTTGCAGAGAATAGAGTTAATTTGATTTGATTTCCATGGTTAAAGATGTTGTAGGGATTTTGCTGCAATAATTGAATGGAAGTTTGGCGATTATTCTAAAAGGTGGTCCTTATAACTGCTTCAGCACGGGTTGCTTATGTGGTTCTTCTGTTTGTGGGATATATGATCAGGCCGTTGCTGCGTTCTTCTTGTGCTTCAACGGGGTCAGATGGGGCTCATACTTATTGTTTGATAGGTGCAAACTATTCACCATGATCTAATCTAGCAAATGCTTACTGCGTCGGTACATGGTAAATGATCTCACAGCTATTTATTAAAATGGTCCTTCCTTTCTCTTTGATGAAAAAGCTGTGCTGTGATGGTTGTGCCGACATTTCAAGTCCCACATTAGATTGGTGAATTATGAGAGAGGTGCATTAAGTGTCAAGTTCCATTGGTTCTTTGCTAGGTGAAAATGTGGAATGAGGCTTTATGATATTTTCAACGAGTTGCAATTACACATCTCGGTCGATTTTGCTGTATTGATGCAGATGTGACTAGTGATTCCATTAGTTAGTTACACCAGTAACGACATGACAGTGATAGGTGCTGTTTGGATAGTGAGTTTTTGAGATAAAAGTTGAAAACTAAATAAAATATTATTTTTTATTTTTATTATTGTTTTGGAATTTGAAAAAGTTGAATTGTTTATTATATTTTGTGAAAATTTAATAAAGTTATAATGATGAGATGAGTTGGGATTACTTCTCAATCCAAACAGGCCCTACTGTGGTCGCCAGTCGCCTTATATAGGTAAGTAACTGGGATTTGTTTTTAATTCTTCTGTGAACCAGGAAATATGATTTCTGAATATGGTGAACTTGGTATGAGAAGCATAAACTTTTTGTTTTTCCTTCTAGCCATCCTCTGGCAGAGAAGTTACATTTTGTTTATGGATCACGAGTCGTTGACACATTGCTGAAGAAAGGAAATATTCACTTACTAAGCTGTTATTCTCATAGCCATAATTATCTAAGACCATTAGTTTTACTTGGAGGTGTTCAATAATTGTATTTCTTACGCAAAATTTCTTGCTTCATTTCAAATAACAGTAGTTTGGCATTGCTTGTGCAGCAGCTAGGTCCATTGGTTCATCATATGGTTTCTGGCATGTTAATGTTTATTATAGGGGCAATTTAGCTGTCAAGTTCACCTTGAAATTCTTTGTAACATCATTGAATCAAGAATCTTTAAAATCAAGTTCCAACTTGTTATTATTGAAGTATTATTAGTTGACTGTCTTTTAGTTTTGTCTGTAGTATTTGATCTTATCATGGCTTAGATTCTTATATATATATTTTCAGTGTTCTTGTAAATTTTCAGGAAGACAAAGGAATTAGTTAGTTTTTAGTTAGCAGTTGAGAAAATTTAGGCAGTGTTGTTTATTATCAGTCCGCATCATACTTTTTCCTTATTAATGCATTCATGAAGACTGTAAAAGTTAGACCCTTAAAATGTAACCAAGCCGATCCAGTGTTATAACAAAATAAAAGAATTATATCACTGGATGGTTACAAATTTTCTTGAAACGTCATATTGCACAATCGTACTAGTTATTTAACAGATGAGAAAATCTTATATGAAAGGTCTTCAGGGATTTTGACTGATTGATCCTATTATGTTGCAAAACTTGTGAAATGAAAATCTTGTAAAATGCTAGGGACAAACGTCAAAGATAAGCGGTGGACAAAAACCAATTGATAATCTGTGGTGTTTTGTGCCTGTTATGTACTGTACAACATCTGTGAGTTGAGGAATGAAGAAATAGATTTGAAATTAAAGGAAATAGATCTGAAATATTTTTTTTTATCATGTCATATCAGTTGGTGTTTGTCCATCGCTTGTTTCCGACGTTTGTCCCCTAACATTGCTCGAAAATCTTTGTGGGTTTTGGTGGTTCTGGTTCCGCTTTTAAGCCCTTAGAAAATAAGGAAAACAAACAGCAATACGCCCCTAGAGAAATAACTGTGTTGTTCCTTTTTTTTTAAAATCATATATATATACATGTGTGTGCGCGCGTAGTTTTTAGAAAATATCTGATTATACTGTCTAGCCAGGATATACATTTTATATATACTGAATATGTATGACTTATATGAAATTGTGATATGTTAGGCATCCTGATATTATGTAGCACTAGAGAAGAGGAAGGAGACTCGACCATATGCTTGTTTTCAGTATTTTGCTTAGGTTGGATTGCTAAGGCAAAGATGTAAGACTCTGTTTCATTAATTAACATGAGTGATTGGACAAGCTTCGGCTTATATTTCTCCATTAATGGATATTCTGGACCAAAATATTGTGAAGCAAAATTGGTGGCTATTGGCACTACCGGAGGTACAGGCCTAGACTCTGACCCTGTCTGTAATCACCGTTAAATTTTCTTTATGATAAATGGGCCAACAGTCTCTCGTGTTCTTCACTGCTCTTTGTTCAGAGCTAGATCATGTCATCTGGTTTAACATGAAATTTGGAGCTTGCGTTGTTATACTTGTGGATCTTCTGTAGATGACAATTTTATTTTTTCATTAAAAATGTAATTTTGACACGATGGACATCTGAAAATTTTGTTCTACTCTGCAATTGTATTTCACCTTTTGAGCGTGACCTCTATGTTGGCTCTCATATTTGAATAAAGGAGGATTTCTGGGGAGATGCATGGATCTTATACTTGTGTAAGATAATTCATCGCGGAGTCGTGGACTCGTGCTACACCCATTGACGGTGTAGGGTGGGTGTAGCACGAGAGATGTCACCTGAGAAGGATTTGCTATGTACAAGCAAATCGTAGATCGATTTGTTTACCAATATTGTTGCATTTATATTCAAAATATAACTCTCTACTATTTTCATTAAAATTTGATTTTCTGACCAATCATGTTGGATGTGTACATGTATTGATGAGTATAATTGTTTACAACCAGATTTTATTTTTATTTTATACTCATATATATATATATATTTGTATTTAATACATCATTCGTGGATGTAAATCAATGACTTCTAATTGGTCCTAATGTGTTCAATATTAATGAATTCTGAATCTGAAACAAAGAGCCTTTTGTATATATATTCAGTACTAGTCTGGCTGCGTTATCTTGAGCCTTATGATGTATTCTGTGGTTTTGATGGTACTGTTAACGATAATGACACGTATTCAAGAGATGTATGGAGCGTTAACTATTTGCTACCAATTAACTGCATTCAAAAGAGCTATTTGCAATCAAAATAGTTTCACTTGGTTACAAATAACCTTTTTGAATGTAGTTAATTAGTTATTTATAGTCATTTTTCTTGTAGTAGTTACTTTTAACAATATATACTTTAGAGGACGAATCTGTTGCATGCTTTTCAATTCCAGCTAGTCGATTTGATGGCAATTGCTGGGACAAACTCTTTCAAATCCCATCTCAACTCATGTTTGATGTCAATAATGTTGTCGGTTGAGCTGATCTCAGCCTCAATTTCTGCACAACCTTACATCGGCCAACCACTGCAGTTTCAGCGCCTATGCTTGGTCTTTTCTTACCATGTTTGATGGCCATGCCAGTTGAAACGTACTGGTAAGATTCAAGACTTGAAGGTTTTAATTAATTTGCAACATTCATTTAATTTGGTTGGTAACTGCATTTTTGTTGTTTGCTGAGTCATGCCCCTAATACATGCATGCCATCGGTAGGTTTGTCCTAAATGTATATTTTTTTGTGCATGCGTATGTACGTATTAGGGAAGTGCTGATCTATCAACTGGCGTGTGAAGTTTCTGCAGACTTGATTGACATTACTCTCAAGTTCTGCCCACTTGTTGAGTTATCTTGATGACCATATTCTAAAGATGACTCAACGAATATTAGTAATTAACAATATCAAGTAAATAGAGTCACGATCCTTCAGTTTATACAGTAAAAGGCAGACAAGTACTCTGAACACAAAGACCAGGAAGAGGGCAATGGATCCATATATGAATCCAATCAAAAGGAGGACAATGTAACTGCATGCAGTGCCAAAGGAGATCCGGCAATGGTGTACGAAAGATGCTTTTTGCTAGTATGAATCCTAGAGTGTCGAATAATTCTTGCGGACGTACAAATTTACAATACCGAATATATTCCAAATAATTGAAAAGTTATATGCATATATCAGATCAACTACTGATTTATCCTACACCAAAGCATAAGAGACAAGATTGAATCTTGGTTGGTCCTAACTAGGAGTGTTTATCCGAATTCCAGATTTGAGAATTTAGAATTCGAATTCGAAATTTTCTTAAATATTTTTTTAAAAAAAATTCAAAAGTATTATAAAATAAATAAAATTTTAAACTAGGCCGGGTTGTACCTGGCCCGAGTGAACAGGCTTAGTCCTAACTATTCAATTCACTATTTCTAGGGCAAGGACCAAATAATTGATCAGTCAGGAGATGATTCCAGAGTCGATGGATTCATTTTCACTTGCATGCTGACAAATGGATTGAAACATTATTCATTTGATTGGCGCACTGAATTTGGCAATATAATTGGAAGTAATTAACCAGCTTCTCTTTTACCTGCTTTTACTTATTTATACCTCTGTTTGTAGGCATTTGTAAGGGTGTTATTCGAATTTTAAATTCAAAATTTTTTTAAACTCTTTTAAATAAAAATATCAAAACTATTAAAAAATAAATATAATTTTAAAATTGGGCCAAATAAAACCTAACCAGATAAAGGCCTATCTATTCATTCAATTGATCTCTAATCCTTCTGTCACTGTAATGCATGACACAATAGGGACTCGACTTTTGGTACCAGCCATTCGACATTAATGTATTTAATGCGGCTGATCCTGCTGAGGATAGGATTCCGGCCAGCCTTTTCCTCTTTAATGCGGCGCGTCCGAGAGGGTGTCGCGTGCTCCTCATATCCTGGGCCGGCTTGGGTTTGTCGGCCTCCTCATTTTATGGCCCGGCTGGCACAAAATCTCCCTTCCACAAACAACGTACATTGTATAAACGCATATTTAATTTGAGTGATAAGGTGGCCACATTTGATTTACATATATATGCATTGTCTGTAATTATATAATGTGACATTTCGTCGAACGAAAAATATCCTCCTAGGACATATATAGAAACCTGGCCAAGGAAAAGAACATAAGGAATATTGGTCCCCTAGAAATCCTGAAAAATATTGGATAAGGTACTAGGCCCGATCGAGCTCCACCAATATCCTACCTCCAAAGATAATTTATAAAACAGTATAGCATTAATAGCGCCACCCCCAAAAACGATAAGCTACCGGCCGGCATTATACGCCATTACGTACGTGGAAAAACCAAATTAAAGGGACATGGGAAAGCAAAAATAAAAACAAAAACCTAATTCGCTCATTCTTTCATCCTTAATTATTAGGTTTACACTCATCATGATGAATATCATTGAATATATCTAATATATTATAATTACCGATCGACTATTCATGTGTTATGTTGCCTCTGGTTGCAAATGGAACCTCTAAATCTTATTAATTTCTTGAAGTTTTTAAAGTTCTTTATATTTATAATAAGACAGAAACATATCTATCGTTAAAAATTGGGTGGATATACATGCAGTACATAACTAGGACCACATGATATAAATCGGGAACAATATGGTCCCCTAAATATTGCATATATATATATATATACACATACATGTTGGGAATTTGGACCTCCCAAATTCACCCCCAGGATCCACCTCTATGCAGGAATATAAAGAGATATACAGAAATAATAATAACACAAGAATTTACCTGGAAACTCCCAAAGCAGGAAGAAAAAACCAGCAGACCCAGAGAAGAAAATACACTATGTGAAAAATTGTTACAATCACACAATTTTTCTCCTCACCACAAATGACACTCACAAAATTTTCTCACTAAGAAAACTTTAACTTTCACCTCTTTCCCTTTTACAAGAAAAGGCTAATAGAGGATTTTACTCACAAGTTATTACTTGATAACTTGTTAGTTGGTGTGTCTAACCAAGAAGTCTTAGCCTCCTTATATAGCCCAAGAGGCTTATTGTGGCTTCACTTCCTACCCATGTGGGATTGAAGCCAAGGAACAAACTCAACAATCTCCACCTTGTGACTTTGGCTGATCCCACAGCCATGCTCCACCTGGATGAAGATCTTCATAGCTTCCGCTACCTTTTTTTTTTTTTTTTGCCCCTATCTTTATGCTTGAAGACCAATTGAAGTCGCGCACAGCTTCAGTTTCTCAAATGTAACGCTCTTTGTCAACATATCAGCAGGGTTCTTACTTCCACAAATTTTCTCAAGTAACAACTGTCCATCATCTACCAATGATCGTATGAAGTGATACCTGATCTGTATGTGCTTAGTCCTGGAATGAAATGCTGGGTTCTTGGCGAGGAATATTGCACTCTGATTGTCGCTGTAGAGAGTGCCCTTTTGAATATCTTTGCCCAATTCCTCCAAGAAACCCTGTAGCCAAATCATTTCCTTTGCAGCTTCTGAAACTGCAATGTACTCAGCTTCTGTCGTCGACAAAGAAACTGTCTTTTGTAGATTAGAACCCCATGAAACTGCAGTACCACCCAGGGTGTAGACAAACCCTGTGGTACTCTTTCTGCTATCAACATCTCCAGCTAAATCAGCATCAACATAGCCCTGCACCTCTAAGCCCTCTCCTGAGAAACACAAGCACGTTTCTGAGGAGCCTTTTAGGTATCTCAAAATCCACTTTACTGCTTCCCAATGTTGTCTTCCCGGGATACTCATGTATCTACTCACAACTCCCACTGCATGGGCAATATCTGGTCTAGTGCAAACCATAGCATACATAAGTGAACCAATAGCTGAAGCATAAGGAACCTTACTCATGTAGTCTTGTTCCTCTTCTGACTTTGGTGACTGATCCTTACTGAGTCTGAAGTGATTGCCTAAAGGTGTGCCAACTGGTTTGGCCTTGTCCATATTGAACCTGCTGAGTACCTTTTTCACATACTCAGCCTGAGAGAGTCTTAACGTGCCTCTGACTCTGTCCCTAACAATTCTCATGCCAAGAATTTGCTTTGCAGCTCCCAAATCCTTCATTGCAAAGTGCTCTGACATCTGCTTCTTCAGATTATTGATCTCATCAATACTAGCCCCTGCAATAAGCATGTCATCCACATATAACAACAAGATAATATAAGAATTGTCAAACTGCCTGACATAGCAGCAGTGATCTGCCTGACATCTGATGTATCCTGCACTGCACATAAAACTGTCAAACTTCTTGTACCACTGTCTAGGAGCTTGCTTCAGGCCATACAAGCTCTTCTTCAGTCTGCAAACTGAATCTTCATTTTCCTGTACTACAAACCCCTCAGGTTGGTGCATGAAGATGTCTTCTTCAAGGTCTCCATGAAGAAAAGCTGTCTTCACATCTAGTTGCTCAAGAAATAGATCTTCAGTAGTAACCATAGCCAACACTAACCTGATGGTTGTGATTTTTACCACAGGAGAAAAGATCTCAGAGTAATCAATACCCTGCTTCTGCTGAAAGCCTTTTACAACAAGTCTGGCCTTGTACCTTTTACTACCATCTTGCTCAGTCTTTACCCGGTACACCCACTTGTTATGCAATGCCTTCTTCCCTGATGGAAGTTTTGTCAACTCCCATGTCTGATTCCCTAACAAGGAATCCATCTCATCTTTCATGGCCAGCTTCCACTTGCTAGAATGTTCATCTTGCAAGGTTTCCTGGTAGCTCTGCGGTTCTCCACCATCTGTCAACAGAATATAATTCAAAGTAGGTGAGAAACGCTGTGGGGGACGAATAGTCCTAACTGACCTGCGAACTGCAGCTGCAGGAGTAGACGGCTCTGGTTCTGATTGCGGAATAATTGGAACGGGTGCATCAGACCCATTCTCCCCGTCACTCACATCTCTACACTGCACAGTGGTCTCTGGTAGGTCATCCAAGTTCTCGAACTCGAACTCATGAGGAGCTGCTTCAGCAACTGTACTGGACTTATCCTTGTACATAATCTTCTCATTGAATATCACATTCCTGCTTCTTATAATCTTCCGACCCTGATCATCCCAGAAACGATAGCCAAATGCCTCGTCTCCATAGCCAATGAAATAACATTTCTTTGACTTAGCTTCAAGTTTACTACGAGCATCAGAATCAACAAGAACATAAGAAAGACAGCCAAAAGTTTTAAGGTGAGAAAATTTGACCTCTTTCCCACTCCAAGCCTCCTCAGGCAGTCCACAATCCAATGGAACTGATGGCCCTCTGTTTATCAAGTACACAGCAGTGCTGACTGCATCTGCCCAGAAAGTAGGTGGTAATCCAGCGTACAGCCTCATGCTTCTAGCACGCTCATTAATGGTTCTATTCATACGCTCAGCAACTCCATTTTGTTGTGGTGTTCCAGGAATGGTCTTTTCCATTCTGATACCATGAGTTGCACAGTACTCATTGAATCCTCCATCAATATATTCTCCACCATTATCAGACCTCAAGCATTTCAGCTTTAAGTCTGTCTCTGTTTCAACCAGGGCTTTCCAATTTTTGAACACATTAAATACATCAGATTTATGCTTCAAAAAATAAACCCATACCTTCCTGCTGTGATCGTCAATGAACGTGACATAGTACCGTGAACCTCCAAGAGATGCAACTGGGGAAGGTCCCCACACGTCTGTGTGCACAAGATCTAACTTTCCTGTTTTCAGTGTTCTACCACTCTTCAAGAAACTGACCTTCTTTTGTTTTCCCATAATGCAACTCTCACACGTACTGAGATCAACTGACTTTAGTTCTGGTAGCTTGCCTCTTGCCAGTAGTTCTTTCATGCCCTTCTGACTCATATGGCCAAGCCTACAATGCCACAAATCTGTTGTGCTCTCTGCAACAGTAGTAGCAACAGTATTATTCAAACCAGTAGTCATATAAAGTGTACCAGTTTTCTTACCCCGAGCCAGTACCAATGCCCCTTTAGTGACCTTCCAGGTGCTATCTGAGAACACTACTGAATAGCCACAATCATCGAGTTGCCCAACAGAGATGAGATTCTTCTTCAACTCAGGAATGTGTCTGACTTTCTGCAGGATCCACTTGTTCTTGTTAGGGAGTGCAATATCAATGTCTCCCATTCCCACCACATTCAAAGCCTCTCCATCAGCCAAGTACACCTTCCCAAAATCACCTGCAACATAGTTTTGCATTATTTCCCGATGGGAAGTTGTGTGGAAAGAAGCTCCTGAATCCAGTATCCAGTCATCAACTGGAGTATGAACTGCAAGTAATAGTGCATCTTGTACTTCTTCAGTTACCACATTAGCACTATCATTCTCCTTTTTAGGATTTCTGCAATTCCTTTTTATGTGACCAGTCTTGCCACAATTCCAGCAAGTTGCCTGCTGCCCAGGCTTTGTCTTGCTCTTGCCCCTGTTCTTTGATTTTGATCTGCCTCTGTTTGAGTTTCTGTCTTGTGATCTCCCTCGAGAATCAACATTAAGCGCTGAACTCGAACCCGAGATTTCGCCTGAATCCCTCTTGCGTACCTCCTCAGCCAAAATCAAATCACGAATATCATCATATTTTAATTTTGATTTACCAGCAGAATTACTGACAGCCATTCTCATGGCTTCCCAACTATTTGGCAGTGAGGCCAATAGTATCAATGCACGTATTTCATCATCAAACTCAATTTCAACAGATGACAATTGATTTGTGATAGTATTAAAATCATTTAGATGTTGTGCAACAGACGTACCATCTGACATTTTCAAGTTGAATAACTTTTTCATCAAATGTACTTTGTTATTTGCTGACGGCTTTTCATACATACTTGACAAAGCCGCTATGAGATCTGCAGTCGTCTTCTCCTTGATGACGTTGTGTGCAACGGATCTCGATAGGGTTAGTCAAATAACCCCCAGAACCTGTCGATCTAGCAGGTCCCAATCAGCAACTGCCATGGTCTCTGGCTTCTTCCCTAACAATGGAAGATGAAGTTTCTTCCCATATAGGTAATCCTCTATCTGCATCCTCCAGTATCCATAATCTGTGCCATCGAACTTCTCGATCCCTGATACTTTCACGTCTGCTCCAGCCATCTCCTTAGACCCGAACCTTGGCTCTTGATTCTTTTACCGTAGGAATGAATAGTACTCACTAAGTAAGTTCTCAGGAAAGATTTCTCTTTCCTAGACAGAACTTCAAGGTTCCCAGGAAAGATTGGAGGGTCACAATGGACACACTTAGAATTTCCAATCTCCTTAGACAGAACCTCCTTAGACTGTACGTATCCACACTACCATACCAAAGCTCCACCCCACAAAAGAAAGAGGACCCCAGCTCTGATACCAATTGTTGGGAATTTGGACCTCCCAAATTCACCCCCAGGATCCACCTCTATGCAGGAATATAAAGAGATATACAGAAATAATAATAACACAAGAATTTACCTGGAAACTCCCAAAGCAGGAAGAAAAAACCAGCAGACCCAGAGAAGAAAATACACTATGTGAAAAATTGTTACAATCACACAATTTTTCTCCTCACCACAAATGACACTCACAAAATTTTCTCACTAAGAAAACTTTAACTTTCACCTCTTTCCCTTTTACAAGAAAAGGCTAATAGAGGATTTTACTCACAAGTTATTACTTGATAACTTGTTAGTTGGTGTGTCTAACCAAGAAGTCTTAGCCTCCTTATATAGCCCAAGAGGCTTATTGTGGCTTCACTTCCTACCCATGTGGGATTGAAGCCAAGGAACAAACTCAACAATACACACATATATACAGTCATGTCCATGGTGCTGTAGAATTGCAACAAAACGATATCCTATTATATGCATATAATCATATGCCTCTCTTTGTATATATCCCACAGTCATGATCATTACAACCCTAGGATTAAATGAAATTAAGTTGCATTCTTGGAGATTATCTTGAACCGATGGATGTGACCTATTTTGGAGGTTTTGAAACTTAGGAACAAGATGCATTGATGCTATACATATATATTAAATGTAAGAATTACGAAAACCTCTTGTAGGTCATTGAGTTCTCTCTTCCTTTTGCCGCAGGTAGGGCGGACCTACATGGTCTTTTGGGGGGGCTCCCTCAAGTATGTATAGTATGTATATTAGTATAGATCATTTTTCTCCATATTTAAATATTTAGCTCCTCCTGCTTGTACAGTCCAAATTGTCCAACGTATACTCTTAAGAACTAACGGATAAACTTATGAGTTTATATTTCAAACCAACGGATCATAAACTTCAAAACAAACCAACAGGCCTTGTGCAAACTTATAGTTCAAGGACCAAGTCCATGATACACTCAATAGTCACTAGTCAATTAACTTATATTCATAATTTAGTCTCTCATTTATTAGACTGTTAGGAACAAGGATTGATCCAATATAATGCAGCATATATAATGTCTTAATATTCTAAACTACTCCCTTAAAAAAAATGTTCTAAACTAATAGTCTAAATTGTATTTTATTTTTAAATTATTTTCTAATCAAGTAATTAATTTACTAACCTATTTAAAATATATCATCGTCAACTATAAATTAGAAATTTAGATGTAATCCTTTTTTTTTTCTTTGATTGGCCTGGAAGCTGAAGGTCAATTTATAGTTCATATTTATTCGCAATTGATAGGGAATATCAATACAGATAATTCATATTTAGCCTAGCAAATCGTGCGTCTTAGAAGTAAAAAATGTATATTATAAGTTGATTTAGTGCATGGCTTGAATTGTCTTATTGGTTTATAATTAATTAAATAGACTAATATATTAAAATTAATTAAAACTAGTACTCTTTATTGTGCATTATGCATATATATTATTTTTATATAAAATTACATATAAATAATATACATTATTTAATATCACATATCTTATCGATGATTTTTTCAAATATAAAATCTTGATTCTGCCGCTGGCTACAGGATATCTCCGCCCGCATGCACCCGTACGACGTGCATGCGAATATTTAGGAGGGAAATGGATGGCCAGCTTCAAGGGCCCGCGGTCTTATTAATCTTCAGTCTGGCATGCATAAGGAGGCACGTGAAAGAGAGTTACATCTTAGAAATTAAAGTCCACATGATATTCATCGCATATGGCCCCATATATATATATATTTTTTGTCTTTTCGATATTTTCACGATCTCTTTCTGCTCCAAACTCCTCTTCGATTGAATTCTGTTTTCTTTTAAGTTACAAAAAGTGATTAAACATGGTCAGTGTTTCAGTCTGAATTATAGGTCAGATCAGCTCGTTTGAAAGTACTACTACTGGCATATTATTGACTCTTCTACCTCTATCTGATTATTATAAGCTTTTGAATGTTGTGGTTGAACAGCATTTAATTAATTCTAAGACCCGATTACGAATCCATTCGATGCGCATGCATGGTTTCTGTATATATAAGCAATGTTGTAGGGACCAGATGTTTAAAGAAGCCGGAAAAGATCCGTTGGAACTTGGAAACTATATTAACTAAAGAAAAATAAACGAAAATGATCTCTTTTATATCAATATAATATAACTATTAATTTGGTCCTATAAACAGACATGACTGTTAGCTAGCCAGCTGACCTTCAAGCTGTTTTAAACCATAAAATCAGGCTTATAATTAATTAATGGCCGCAAAACCATTTTAAACCGGTTAACTGTCCATTCAAAAAACAGTTATAGTAAAATCGACGGGCCCAATCGACTATATGTCTGCATTATTGTCTCCGTATCGATAGGAATCATATGGTAATATATACAAGAAAATGCCAATTACTAGCGCTAGCAATTGGCATTTTCTTGTAACTAGTAATTACTTTTTAACGTGTGTATGGTAATATATACATAGTTTTGGAATCTTGGATACGGCGGCCAATGTGTAAGTTCCACGCATTTTAAAATTTTCTTATTTTTCAAATAGCTAGGTACGTCGTGCAAACTCATAAACTCTAAAACGATATAAATCATTTCCCATAAATCCATCTTAAATTCTTAATGTGAAACTACATAATTAAAATGTTATTTTTTGAAATCATATTTTCTTGTTTAAACAGCTTAAAGAAAAACAAAATATTATATAAGATCATTTGATCTATTTGCAACTTCTTTCTGTTATCTGAATTAAATCTACATTACATGATTAGAAAAACAAAATCAATTAAAGAGGCTCTAATTAATTTTGAAACTCTTGTAATTAGGACAACGGCCTGATGTTTAATTGTTACTTGAGCTAGATCATGAACACGGAACAGTACCTAAAGAGTGGAACTAGGATACTGTAATTTTGATATTTTCAAGAAAAAATAAAAAACTACTCATATATATATATATATATATATATGGATCAGTACTTATACTCTATTATTTAATGGCCTGATCATGGCTGATGAAGGTCATTTATGGCCAAAAATTTAATACGCATATATAGAAAAGACCCCACCCCTTCAGCCTTCGATCTATCCAGTTGCAACTTGCAACCTCTTCCCCCACTCGTTTTATCACTCCGTTCAAATTTCTCTCACAAACCTCTGAATAGCCATTAATGCCACAAAAATAACTTGCCTCCCCAAAAAACGCATTTGAATCCACATATATACATTTCTTTCCAAGCCTTTGAGAAGAAACCAGCTGAGATGGGCAAGAAAATGAAACTCCCCTTTCTTTTCAAAAATATGGAGGCAAGGTCTACTTGGCCTTGGCCTTCTTGTAACCAACCCAGAACCCTTTCTTTCCGAACCGACAGTACTGACATTTACAAGACCGTCAACTCAGTCTACTTAGATACGCCGGCCATTGATGTAGCAGAGACAACTGAATCATCTTTGATCACCAAGTCATCATCCAAGTCGCCGAGCTTCTCATCGACGTCGGAAAGCACCGGAGTAGTACTGGATCCGATAGAGACAATTATTCGAGGGCTGCAATCGGAGAGGCTGTTTTTCAAGCCGGAAGAGACGAGTTCGATATTGGAAGAGGCAAAGGAAGGCCGGTTGTTTCCTTATAAGGACAGCTTGATATTATCAATGGAGTCCCAAGACCCTTTTGTGGATTTTCGAAAGTCCATGGAAGAGATGGTGGAGGCTCATGGGGTGAAAGAATGGGAAGGTTTTGAAGAGCTCTTGTGTTGGTTTTTGAGGTTAAATGGAAAGAGCAGCCACGGGTATATTGTTGGAGCTTTTGTTGATTTGTTGGTTGGCCTTGCATTTACATCGTCTTCTTCTTCTTCTTCTTCTTGTTCTCATTCTCCTTCTTCTCCTCTATCTTTTTATACTTCTTCTTCATCTTCTTCATCTTTCACTCGTTGCATATCCTCCATGGAAGCTGATCAGGAAGATAGCGATATTTGTCCTTGTTTATCTTTATTATTAGAAGGTCAGGAGGGGATCGGGAAAAATAAGAAGGTGATAGTTCATCTTTAAATGTCTATTCTAATTGAAAATTATGTATATATACTGGTAGTTTTGACAACTGATAGTGAAATTAGACTTTTTTGATATAGGGGAATTATGCTCTCTCTCTCTCTCTCTCTCTCTCTCTCTCTCTCTCTCTCTCCGCATTCAAAGTATACAGTGCAGGTGTGTGAGCTTAACATGAGTTGTCGACCTTCTATTCCGCATAAGGAAAGCGCTAATGAGAAATGCAAATTATCATTTTTTTAACCTAGATTTGAAAGAATAATTAAATAGCAAGAAAACAATTAAACCTATTATTTTATTGCAGAAGACAAATTAGAAGTCTTTCTTAATACAGAAATTAAATATGGTGATGGATGCATGATATCATGATGCATGAAACTTATAATTAAATACTTCTGAAAACGAGGTTAATTAATAATTAGTTACGTATACGTTACAGTTAGTACTTAGGAGCAGCTTCCTTAAACGGCATTCTTTCTGTTAAATAAAATGACTTCCTAGTTTTACATCCACAATTTAATAAATTGCTTAGGTAATTGAATTATAGGGGAAAAAAAAAAAGAAAAAAGATCCCATGCAATGGAGACAAATTCAGGGACAAGTACATGTGAAGATTTTGGGTTCCAGTAATATCCACCATTGGATATATTCCACAAGGCAGTATGTATGGTCCTTGTACATGCAGGATTCTGACATTAGGGCAACAATCAGGGCCGTTTATTTCAAACTAGATAGTCATTTTCAAATGATAGCAACGTACAATTCCAGCGCAGAAATTTGGCGTGGTCCGACACTCATATCCTCGCAACTGCAGCAGGCTGCAGCATTTATCGTCGTTGCGCCAGAAATAAAGAAAATGTTTATCTCTGCGTTGAAGAACACTGTCTCTATGTGACCATATATCCTCTTGAACGTATGCAAATCCATTCATGTCTTGACTGTCAAATAACTACAAGTTTTAGCTGAAAAAGAATTAACCCACGGCCTGCTATCTATTTTATATATATATATATATAATTTCTATTGGCTCCAAGATTTTCACAGAAAACAATTTAAAGGTTTCACCATTTTCTTTAATTTCTAGGTAAGGCAACTTATCGCCATTCATTCACCTCGATCGCTACATAAAGATCTAATGCTTTGGGAAAAAAAAAACCAAAGGAAGACATATTCTTAGTGGGTGAGGAGAATGTCACAATTACCAGATAGATATGTAGCGAACATGAGTGCCAATCCTTCTTTTTTTTTTTTTAATTTGATGGAAAAGGGCTTCATTTCATTTGATAAAGTGAAGTTATAACTATGATTAAAAAAAAAAATTGATTATAAGCCAAACTAATTTACTATATAGAGTATATTCGCACACAAATTTCTTTGTGATAGATATTGCCTAAACTTCTATAACTTCTCAACTAACAAATCTTTTAAATTTTAAATTCGATTTGTCTGAGAGTATACAAATATCTATCTTTCAAAGAAGGAAAGAAAGAGAACACCCACATTCTTTAAGAAAGGATAGGGATGAACCACTTACATCCTCCAAAGAAAAAGAGGAAAAATGATGCCAATTTTATTTGATCCTTAGGCGGAAGGCTGCCAAAAGATAAAATATCTTATACCCAAATTGTTATTTTAATTTAAGTTCTTAGATAGAGCGCAATGGCCGATCGATCAGGTCTGCATATCTTTGATGATGAGTACAATATATCCAACTCGAATCAGCTACTGTTTAATAAAACGAAACATAACATGATATATGATCATATGATATTATTAGTTAAGCATGTAAAGTATGAAATTAAAATAACGATTTTTTAATTTGTTGCTGGAAGGGGCCTGGAGCCGTACGTATTATCATTTTTTCTTTTTCAATTTCATTATAAGTTGCAGATATATATAAGATATCACGAGTAAGGATGGCCAGAGCTGAGTACTACAGTTATCTACTGCATGGACCACCTCGAACCCCTTGTACGTGCATGTTTGCTGAAAGTTACTATATATGTAGTATTTATATATAGACCCTTAATTATTTTAGGAGGTGAACATAGGTAATTCTTAGGTCATAGGTTCCCGGCCATAAAAAGAAAAATAAACAAATATATATATATATATATATATATATATGCTCCAAAATAAATGAAGTTGAAGTACCACGGAAAAAGATCAATATTACGGTTGCATATATAATATGAGTTTAATTATTAAGATAACCTAAGGATAATTAATTAATTAATTAAAGCATGTGATATAGGAAGAAAGTAATTAATTGTCTGCGCGCAGATCAGTACTTCCATGTTCGATGCCTCTTCAATCTATGAGCCCGGATTCTTGTCGATGGCGAAGCTGCTTCTAAACCTCGTGCCATTGATTTTATTTTATTTTATTTTATTTTATTTTATTTTAGCAGTGCAGATATATGATATATCGATGATCAACAGTGTTTAATGATTGTTTATATGAATTTCAAACAGTATTTCTCCCTCCGAAAATAAATTTAATGACGTTGAAAATTGAAATGCATGATTTGATCACTGATCCCTTCAATTCGAAACTTAAGGTCGGCTCAATGGTAAGGATATTTAGGGCATTGATTAAGACTCCTCAAAAATAAAAGTGAGGTGCTTTCATTTTAAGTATTTTTGAAAAAAAAAATCATTTAATTAAATAAAATATTAAATAGCTTTATATTTCTTAATGTATGCAAGGCCCTATAAGACTAAATTTATTATGTAATATTATAAATTATTTATATTTTGAATTTATTTATTTAAGATCTTGCTAAATTGAGGTACAAATTTTACATTGAGACCTCGTGGTTTTAAGTAATTATATTAAATATAAATTCAAAAATATTTTTAATAAAATCCCATTCTATTGATCAAATTAGTACTTTTGAAAATTTTCTATATAATAATTTATATTTTCTTAGAACTCAATTCATATATATTGAGCCGCCCTGTCAAAACTAACTGGTGAAAGCTAGGCATGCATGCATGGATTAAATGGTTTCCTCCGAGTAATCCCACTGAATTATTACCAAAATCTCACTAAATTACAAACAGTTCTTGGAATTTTAAATCTTAAGGAATAACTTCCGCAGCCAAGGAAGGAAATCAAGTGCTCGAGCCATTGTAAACTCAACAAAATGGATGCAGGATTTATGATATTAAGGGAGGAAATCTTAAGGAATAATCATCTGATCATAAGATCAGTGTCCAATTTCCTCAACAAAATGGATGCAGGATTTATGATATTAATAATTAGCAGAGAGCTGAACATTGTACACTCATGAACCGAGCTACAGTCGATCAATTTCAGTTTCGGACAAATAAAAAAAAATTAAACACTCTGCAGGCTTTTATATATTTGTCAAAATTAAAAGTTTGATGTAGAAAACCAATGCTAGTACAAATTTTCCTATATTATATAGCAAGCAGAACATATTTCTTTGATGATTATGAGATTCAAAGATGATGAGGATTTCGAGTTGGATTAATTTGGAAGATCTAAAGTATGGTAATTAGTGAGATCAGGACCCAACATTGAGATCAATCGACCTGAGACCCACATTTTCCGAGAAGTTTAGTTTAAACGGAGAATATGAAAATTATGACCAAACAGTATAGAAGTGATCGGTACGTACTGTCATGAGTCCCATTTCAAAGTTTTTTGCTTGATCTCGTGGGGCTATATATTTAAATTCCCATATATATATATATATATAGAGAGAGAGAGAGAGAGAGAGAGAGAGACGCCCATCCCATGATTCCCTCTTGTTTTTGGGACTAATTAATGGGGCATGCACTTCTCCCGTAATTGCCTGCAGCTAGCTTGCTTCATCGGTACTTTTAATAATGTTGCATATAATACTTATTTTTCCTCCACAAGTCATGTATACGGACGTGTCTGTACATATATATATATATATATATATATGTATATATTCAATTGAAACTCGTGCCGACTTAGATCATATGATTTATTATAGACCGGACGACCTTAAAATTTTCTTCCTCTTCGGCTAAAAAGGAGCCGGAAGCTAGCTAGGGGTGGGCCGGGGTTGGAGTAGTCTTTAATTAATTTTTATCTTGGATGTTTCCATCTCTATTGTTGCTATGCCTGTAGGTTGTCTATCAAATTTGACTTATCAGAGGATCAAGACAAATGTCCATTCCCTGATCAAGCAGAAAGCTGCATAATTATTTGAAAATAGACCCAGAAGAACGTACCTAGCTATATATGCCAATTAGGAAGGAAGAAAGGGGAAAGGCGTGGGGGACAGAAATTGTATGTAGGGACTGTTAGATCTCATAGGGCCGAACTGTATCACAAGTCATAAAACATGTATTTTATGAAATTCAGAATACATTTACAATAAATTTCCTTTTAAGTTCCCGATCCTTCTATTTCTATACAACATTACAGACACCTATTTCTCTCTCTTTCATGGTCGGACCGTCGGAGATTAATGTTTTCATTGTCACGTTACAAAACTGATCTACAAAGCTGATTGTTGTTGCATATGGGCCCAATAAGAAACAGAGACCAGTTTGCAGCTTAACATGGGATTGGATGCTGCTGCATAAGCCCAGATAATGTATTCCATCCCAAATAGCCTACAAAAGGATTTTAGGGATGGACCAAAAACCAGAGGCCCATTTCCTCTAAGTCGCTGTTATGTTGGCTTTTTTAGGATACGCAAGTACTATACAATTACCTTAAAAAAATGAATAATTATAAGATTTACATGAATAAAACTAATTTTTTAATATTAGATTATGCTTTTTTTTCAAAATAGTTGTATGTATATTTATACATTCTATAACTTAATGTAATATTATTCTTTCATTCAAAAATAAAATAAGGTAATGTTTTGCTTTCAGTTAACTGCTCAACTAATTAGAACATCCAGCCCCGGCCCCCGTACTTGTAAGATGTATCCATGGAATTGAACCAAAGGAGCCCCCCATAAATGAACTTCCATTAAAGTAGCTAACTAATGTCACAAAAAAGTAAGCATCTTTTAATTATAAGGAGGTGCTACTGAAGAGGCATGCATCCTATGGAGGGACAAGATTGAAGGCGATGGGGTTTCTTGCTCTCAATTGTGGACGAATGACCTGTCTCATTTTTCAGTTTGCATTTTGTTTCCCCCCCTCCTTTCTCATGTGCTTGCCACTGTCTCCATCTTTTTGCGGATAAGTCTCATCTACATCTGCAACATCAAATCAAAATGTTGTGCTTTTATCGGCTAAAGAGAACACCCCCAGGTTCTAGCATCTAGACATTTCCATTCATTAATTTTTACTACTTTTCAAGTATTTTGACATTTGACACTATGATTGTCTGTTCTGTTTATTTTCAGACTTAATTGACACAACATTCTTAGAACTCGTAAAACTGGAAGCCTTGGTTTCTTCACCAACAATTTAACAGACACGATGCTACTGATGATACAACCTTAACCTTTTTACTTCTCTGATCTATTGTTTTTTTTTTTTCCTCTATTTTTTTCTGGAGTAATGAGTATGTCCCTAAAGGCAGCATTCAAATCTGTGCCTCATGAGGCTTGGTCCCAATTGATCTCATGCTACTCTTCGAGTTTACTTCAATCTGACTTCGTCTATTCTTTTGTATTTTTTCTAATATAACTTGTTGAAATATATGACGAATATACAACAACAAGATGACAAATGCCAGAATGAGTGGAGCTGAACATAACAAAGTGAAATGGAGGCAAGCTGTCGAACCATGTAAAATTTCTGTATAATTGTTTTATTATTTTCTCTTTTGATTAATTTTGTATTATTTATCGTAATTGTCACACCATCACAATATAAATATATATATATATATATATTTGGAACAGTTGACTACTATGCACCTAATATTTCTTTTGTGATAAGTCTGATTACCAACATAGCTTTCATAACTTAAGGCAACAAGATCATGCTATTTATCTTTTTCGTTGGTCTACAAAACGCGAAAGGTGTCCCCCACTATTAGAGAAAAGGCAACAAAGGGATTAGATAAAGATTGTCATGACCGTGTTTTACTTGTAAAATTGAGACTTCAATTGGACACTTTGAAAACAGTATTATTGGCTATACCTGTTCATTCGGGCTGGGTGGGTACTCTAAATTTTTTCTATTTTCTAATAATTTTGACAAGTTTTTTTTTTTTAATTCAAAAAAATTAATTAGCTGGATTCTAGATTCGAAAATCCAAAATCTGAATGAACAAGTCTGTATTGATGGTTGGTAATGGTATTGACATGTTTGCAAGTAAAAAAATAAAAATCATCAAGGACATCTCTGCACCTGCAAGCCTGCAACTTTAGGGGCATTAATTTGTTGGTAAAAGAAATGAGAGAAACGATGCCCCTCTTGAAAACAATGAAAGACAAATTTGAATTTCAGAGCAAAGATTCTGAGGAGGTCAAGTTGGAGATATTTGCTGGCCTGCATGCCTCGGTTGCATTTGATGATTGATCACAACCCTTTATCACAAGAGAGCTGTTGTTGCATCTTGTTTTAAATGAAGGGCCCCCCTCTGTTTCCACTAACATCAAGATTCCCTGCTCTAAAGATTACTAACCTTGGAGACCACATTCAGAATTCTGAAGTAAATCAGACAACTACATTTATGAAACAGTAAATGTGGGGTAGAAAGAGAGATATTTAATGCATTAAAATAGTGAGTTAGAGCTGTATTCATGTTTAGTTTCAATTTCAAATGAAATGAAGTGGACTTTATTGTATCCATGCTTTATGAAATATTTGATTTTTTCACAGTGATTTATTAGCTTGTCAAATTAGGGACATTGGAAGTAACCAAAATGATAGAACAAATAATATTTGTAATCGTGAATACACTAACGTTACACAAACACTTAAAACAAATTGAATAAATACGAGATTTATATGAAAAAATAATTTTTTAATAATAAATTATACTCTTTTTTAAAATGACTACACAATATTAACATATTTCTTAATTATATAAAACATTACTCCATTGGTAATCAGAATGAAAATTCAAAACTATATGCTGTATTCTACATTTGATGATTAGAAAAGCACTCACTTTATTTCAAGTCTTTCTGTCCATTCTGAGTGCACCTAGAAACAGTGCAATAAGCGCAGAGAAAATACCATCTCAACCATCTTGAAATACGAGTTACTCAAACACGTGACCATGGCTATCAAGAAATAACATATCAATCAAAACTTATTCCAATTCTTTCTAATAAATAATTTATCCTCGTGATCTCATCACAGTCTGAGATATCTCAAAATCTACGTACTGATCGGAATGTAGCAGCAACTTGCAAGCAGAATAAACATAAGAAGCACCCAAGGTTTAATGCCAAGTCCTCTTGGAAAATGTAGAGGTCAGACACAAATTTTCTATTCTCATGAATAAAAATTACATTAAAACAACTGTCCCACTCCGCGTACACCAATCTAATTATTATACTTCAAATCCCAATGACTTATCTTCTCCCATGACGATTCGCCTCTTGACTCACTAATAAAAGGAAAATAAATACACATAATACATTTTATAATAATATATTAAATAAAAAATAATTATATAAAGTATTATATATGTATAAAATACTTTATATAATTATTTTTTATTTAAAATTTGTTATAAAATGTGTTATGTTGTAGGTGTATCACTTTCTTAAATCCTAAATCTTAATAATTTAATAAAAACAATATATGAAATTTTTTGGTATAATTTATTTGTTGTTAGAGTATTTCTTTTTATTTTATAATTTATTATACTTTTAGGCAGTTTATATCACTGTTGTGAATTTCGTACCATACCGGTCAGTACGGCTGAAATCTGCCATACCGACCGATTGTCTGGTACAAAAAATCTCACATTTTGTTTCGGCCAAAAAATCGGTCGTACTGGTCGGTATAGAGGATTTTGGCCGCGTATCGAATTACGACATCTCATCTCTCTTTTTTTTCTTTTTTTAACCTCATTTCAGATTAAATTAATTAATTAATTAATTGTTTATATAATTTATTCATATATTGATTATTATTTTAAAATATAATTTATATATGTATTTATATATATAAATTATTTATGTATAAATTATTTTAAAACGATATACAAAACGATATCGATATCAAAATATTTCATTTCAGAAGTTTGATCGGTACGTCCACCAATACGATATTCAAAATATTAGTTTATATATCAAATCAATTAAAGAGAAATGAAGATTAAAATGTTTCATGTCAATCGGTTTAAAGAAATGAAGATTAAAATCGGCCACTTTTAGAGGAATTCCATTTGTACTTTTGAACTACTCTAGGGAACAGATTGAATTAGCCTTTTCCGTACAGTGCATGCTCTCCATTGTCAATGTGGTCTAAAAAAAATAATTGCATCGTATCATTGAGAACATCAACAAACAGAACCCATTTAAGAAGATCGTGCATAAACACCAACAACAATTGTAGCGGTTAACAAAGAAGAGGTTCTCCAATTTCTGCACGTGTATAACCTAGAACTCACGTGACTTGTACCCAAAATGTTGCAGCTTGGGAGAGCTAGACCTGACAGAAAACACCCCGTTCCATATCTCAGAGAAAGCTTTAACAATGAGTCCATGGTGGTAAGGAGAATTCAACTGCAGAAAACAATGGAGAAGCTCCCGGAGATCTTCCTTGGAATATATCTCATTTTCCAATATCATCTGGAGCATCGATTGCCGGAAATCCAAATACGGGTCGTCGGAATCTTTCTCCACTGCAACACTCTCACCATCTATTCGACCAAAGCCTCTGACAGTCCTCAAGCCCTTCATCTCGTTCTCGGCGTCTGAATATTGATCAGAATATGCAACAGATGGAGAGAATGTGTCGGCGGCGGTACTGTTGTCTTTGTGCCATGAGCCTGAGGAATGGTGTTTGTTGTTTCTTTGGTGTGTAGGCGTTTTGAGTCTTGGTTTTGGATGGAAAATGTCGAACAGTTTAGGTTTTCTGCAACCGCAGCCTATGTTGACTGATACAGTGTTAACGAGAAGCTTTCTTCCGGTGGTGGGCATTGGAGAGAGAGAGAGAGAGAGGGAGAGTGGGGATCAGGCGTTTGACTGATTATTATGGGAGAAGGGAACTGAAGGTGCTTTATATGTAAATCCTGCATGTGAGATCAGGAGGGTGCCTATATATATAATACAATGTATGGTCTGTTAGTTTTAGTTAAATGACAACACGATCAGGACCGCACATCTTGATGAGGAAAAATATTTTTCTTGCATTTTAGATTTGGCAGTCATGTACTGGTATCAGTTTCAGAGTGATAAGTTTCTTTCCGGATTAAAAAAAGGTCAGGGACACTCTTTCTTTATAAGATAAACATGATAAGTATCTCGTATAGATCACGAAAAACTGGCATGGCAGTCAGAATGATTTAGGGATCGAAAAATATGAAAATAAAATAAAATAAAAATATTAAGCCACTTGTTCGAATATCAATTATACTCTAGTTCACCACACACTTATTGAGAAAACAAAATTAACAAATGAAGATTCGCATAAGCAAGTTTCTGTAGGGGTGTTCTGTGCGGTATTAGGTAATATAGGTATTAAGGATGTTGAGTAGAAGAACTCATTCAAAAATAAAGTTGGATTTAAACCATAATCAGGCATGCAATGTCCCTATACCTCTACCCCTCTTAGGGTTATCATTACGCTGCAGGTTTTTTTTTTTTTTTTTTTAAATTAACTTTATCATCTCCAAATCAGTTAGTTATTGATATGCTGAAATTTATAAAATTTGAATTTCAAAATTAAACTTAATGATCTTGTTTTCGGGATACTTACGAATATTAATATAAACTATAATTAATTAAAAATGGAACTGTTAATGGATGCTGGTCCAGAGTCACGGGTCGAGCAAACAAAGGAAGCGAAAATCACGCAAATTGATCTTCAATACTTTCTTTACCAGTTCTGGACTTTTCCCGTTTCAAGTATTTAGTGCCACTAGCGGACTTGCACTACCTTTATTAGCTGTTTTGATCAGTTTGAACTAATAATCCCATTACATAATAGAATGAATACTCAATTATAGTACTAGAGTAAAAAAAAAATCCTACAAAAGTAAATTCAAAGCTAACACGACTTTATATGATACTTTAAATTTATTTTTAAAAATATTTTTACAATCTAACATATTACATTAAATAACGTCAATTTGTAAAATTTATTTTTATAAAATATATTTATAGGTAAAACGTGTCTTATTCTCATAATAATAGGCCTAAATTTTAAAAAGAAAATAGACATTATACATCGATATATTGTACCACTTACATTCTTTGTGTTTATTTCTATCCAGAGTATAATATAAGGCAGTTGAAATTTTATGAGATCTAGCACGAAAATGAACCCAACTTTGTAAATGTTTGTGCATGAAGGGCACTCTTAGTCACCGTTTGTATTCGAAAATAAGACAAGTTCGTCTCAATTTATCTCAAACTCATTATTAAATATTTTTATATTTTTATATAAAATATAAATCACAGCTTTTTTAAATTTCAATACAGCTTTTTCAATTCTTAAGTCAACTTTTTTGAATTCTAAAATAATAATAATATTAAAAAATAAACACAATTCAACTCATCTCATCTTGCCTTCAAATTCAAACAAGACTTAGTGCCATCATTAATTCTACTGCCTTTAGCAAAAATAATGATGGGCAAGGGAGGCTTGAAAAAGTCCGAGTCTCATTTTTATGGCATCACCGTTACCGTCAAAAGAAAAAGAGGGGGAAGGAAGAAAATTGATTGTCCCTGAATGTTGCCTGCTTCTACAGAACACATGGGTGTGGCTACTTTTATGAAAAGCACGCTTCTGGAGCATTTAGATACCAGCATTTAAAGGGTTTTTTTTTTTAAAGCAAGCATAATTCATTAAATTAGAAAAAATTATAAATGAAAAGAGGGTGAATTTCCCTAACAAACACCCTAAAATAGTAAACTACAGTGCTATTGGAGGGTTTATTTCGTACCAATAATTGGTCCTTATCCAAATCGTACAGAAAAACGTCATCTTATCTAAAAACGAAAATAAAGGGTTTACATAATAGCGAACAAAGGAACCACCACATACGACCGACGCGCGCGGCAAAGGCCGGAAGTGCGACATACACGCTCAACAGAACGGTGAAGCTCCTTCCCGAACTTAAAGATTGACGGTTGAGGGAGCTGTGGAGGTAGCGTATGTTGGCCGGAGAATACCGGTAAGTAGCAGATCGGAGAGTATCAACTTGGAGAAAGCTAAACAGAAAAACTATCGAAAACCAAACGAAAAAATAGCTAGGAAAATGGTATTTTACAGAGAAAATGAAGGTATTTAAAGGGACTTATCTGTGTTGTCAGTTTATTTTTTCATTTTTCAAGATGTAATTATTATTTAAACATAATGGTATGATCAATAAAATCCGTAGACCAATCCTAACCATATGCTGAACATGACTACCATATCCCAAAATGGCAGCAACAGCGATACCTTACTGCCCTGAATGCAGTACTTGATTCTTGATCAATCTTGCTACATGCTTTGCAACACATGATGAGCCCTCTTCAGTGCAAGAGAAAGTATGAGGATGGGCCCCTTCAATTGATAGAGAAATGCCTGGGACCTGCTTGGAAATCTGTGATTGCAAAAGATATGTGTACGATGCAGACGGTCAAATTGAAGAATGCCAAAAACGTAGGAGAAAAAAATAGACAAAATATGTCTCTAGGCAGCTACACATCATGAAGCAGATTCAAAATGATCATACTTCTCATTGTAGTAGTTAAAACCATCACAGTAAGTATTGTTGTGGAATTTTTCATCAACATCATTCCACTTGTTAAATATCGACCACATTGATCATTAATCGTTGATCAATCATCCTATTTTATTAAGGATTCTCATAATATTGAGTGCTAACTTGAGAGCAACCTCACTTAAACCACATGCCTTCTCTCACACTCATTTGTCTGACACACATAACCAGTGCTATTCTCAGATGAAAATCATAGTCAATTACTGCTCATGAATACGTATTATGAAGTGTAAATGCTTTATCCTCAAGTTTAAAAAGTAATTAGTACAGCAGGATTCTCACGATATTGAGATTTGAGTGCTAACTTGAGAGCAACCTCAATTAAACCACATGCCTTCTCTGGCACTCATAAACCCTCTCTTTCTTTATTCTAGGGTCTTGAAGAGTACTGAATAAATAAACCATGGGATGACTAAGCCACTTACGAAAATCAAGGAGTCAAAACTGCCTCAAAAATAATTATCAAGAAAATGAATTCAAACTAACGAAAGAGTGTCCGTGGATTTGCCAAATTCGTCTGGATGGGTAGGAGGAAGAAAGGAAGAGGAAGCAACATTTAAAAGGGCCAGGGCTTTCTGAAAAGCTACAGAGGGATATTTTGTTTGAGAGTGCACATTGTGCATGGGAGAACGCATGTTTGGGTTTCTATAGACAAACATTTTTAGACATAACATATAGAATTCATCACACACCTCTTCATGCATTTGAAGTGGACCCCAGTGATCGTCAACACCAAACAAAAATGCTATTTTCTCCTGCTTTTCTCTCATAAACTTCCAATTTGGTGTTTCTGCAAGCTACCATAAAATTCATTTAGTCAGCACAAAATTGTAAATATAATTCAGTACTCACAAGGGAAATGCAATCTGATATTTAGAAGTAAGAGGCAATCTATGCATCTTCATTTATTACTTCTGTTTAACAATGCAGATGCGACCAATTAAAGTAACAAGGAAATCATTTTGAGTCTTACAGTAGATGTGCTCTGAGACATCTGGTAACTCTACCCACCCCCCCCCATCTCCAAACAAAACAAGTAGGCCACTATTTCCTATTCAAAGGTCTAGAGGAATACATGGCCAGTAAAATGTATATGTAATTCAAAACCAAGTACAAGAGGTAGTTAACTACTCGATGCTACACGTAGAAGCAGAAATCTTAATGCATATACTGGTTTGGCAGGCAGAGCCAAATTTCAAAGTGAACTCCTAGGGGTTGGCTCAAGTGGTAAAGGCCTTGGCCAGTATGCTCCCACTAGGTCTAAGGTTCAAATCCCCTAGGCTGCAAACGATCCCTAGGGGCCATTGGATTGGGGATTTTTTCATTGAATTATCTGAGATGCACTTGCGAGAAACTCCTTGCCAAGGCCTATGCACCCCAATATTAGTCAGGAAGCTATTCCCGGAAGCCTGGTGCCAATAAATAAAAAAATCAAAGTCCATAAACATGAAATATAAGTAAAGATTGCTTCAAACAAAATATGTGGAGGTATTACTAGTTTTGGGGAAAAAGGGATGATTCAACAAATGGAACAACAACTTTCGCAGTAGGAAGCTATTGCAATATGGCATACACCCTGTGCACTTAAAACTGCAGCTTATTACTCATTCATAAATCAAATAAGCAGCTGGTATGACTTTATATAATACAATAAAAATAATGACTATATTCAAAGAACCAGTTCACTGTGGCTCAAAACACTCAGCCAGGCTTGAGAAGAATAGCATAGAAGGTACTAAGTATTAGCAGACGTATTCCTTGTAGAAGAATGGCTGGTTGCTGTAATTGTGACCTCTTAGTAGAAATGGTGACAAACTCTCACAACATATATTTTCTTGAAAAAAGAAAATCTTTTACCTTTCTGAACTCTGTCATAGTCAAAAAGAGTATGTTCCGTACAACTTGGTACTGTAAATATAAGAATAAAGGAGAAGTCAGAGAATCTAATTGCATACACTCGCATAAATAAACTGAATTCACCTAAGCTGTAATCTCAACTAATTGGGAATAAACACTCAAATTGTTTTTTGATAACTTTTTGGAATTTCATTAGCAAACAATGAAGGCAACTTCACACATTAATCATAGATAACTCACCTGCACCAAGTGTGAGCAAGCAGCCCCAAGTGCAGCAGCTGACCATGAACTCCCAATAGAGTTTGTCAAAATCAACCTATAAGCACTGCTTGGTAAGGATCCCAATGATGCCGCAATGCAACTAAGTGCAACACTTAAAACTTGTGACCTGAAACCGAAAAAAGTACCATTAGTTCCACCAAGTCTTAACTATAGATTTTTTTTTTTTTTTTGCAATGATAAATTGTCAAAAGTTTAAAAGAAACTTTCAAACTCATTATATTACAAAAAGCTCAATGCCCCCGTGTTCCAAAACCCAATTGATATGCATCTCCCATATCCCATTGTCCCTTATTCAATTACTTTCTGGCTGCACTGAGCTGGCCCATTAGACAACCCAGTCCATTAGAGTTGAATCCCCTAGCATATTTGTGTAGAAGATACAGTGAAAGGAAGGGAATGATGTTACTCATAACAAAGAAAGAATGTTACTCTACAATCTTCCCGATGATAGACTGCCACCTCGATTGTGGGTTTACTGCCAAAAATGGATATAGTCCAATGCAATAGGTCACCTATGAGCCCAGCCAAAATGTCAACAAATACTCTTTAAATTAAGAACGTGAAGTAACATGATACTGAAAATTAACCAAATTTAATTTATCATCACCTTTTCTGAGGACCTCCTAAACACATCATTTGCCATATATGAGCCAATAGAGTGCCCAATCTTCACAGAGAAATTAGATGTAAGCAACTAAGAATTTCAAGGCAAAAACCATAGAGCAGCGTCCACCAAATTAGATGCCATATTGGGATCACAGTAAATATCCCAAAGATCTAATCATTTTTCTCTCAACCAAAGGAACTAATTGACTGGTTATGGCAACAAAAGAGATCACTGCTTGAACCGACCTACATTAGATGTTGATAAACTTTAAAAGAAATAAAAAAATACTGATAGCTTCCACAAATTAAAATATAAAATCAGGGGTGAGGAGTCTTGAAACCACCTTAAACTTCATTGCCTTTCAAATTTCAGATTAGCAGAATACCAATTCTCACCATGCTTATCTGTTCATAAATGACAGGCATGCAGAGAGAAGTGTCTCTAAGGCCTAGACAATTTTCAACGAGCTTACAGGTTCCTGAAACATCTTCAGAGATAAGCAACCAAGTGGTGCTTACCATTTTTTTTTCCTTCTCTTGTACCCTTTGGGCTTTACAGCTTCTTAAAAAAATGACACGTGAGTGGAAAGTTTACAACTGATGGACTATAGTAAGAGTTTTCTCTAGTTTGAAGGGACCAAGAAGTGTTTAGTCATACAGAACTGGTGGTAAGCATTCAAAACTAGAACTCGTATGTTGAAAAAAATCGTACTTCGATCTACGGTTCAAATGCGCCATTGAATGACAATTTCACTTTGATTCCCTTTCAAAACAAGGCACTTCCGAAAGGCCAGCATTATAGTTCAAGCGCAGGAAAAAAAATATAACTATAATATGAAATTACCAGTAATAAAGGAACTTCAAGATTTTCTAGCTCCTGATTGATGAAATCCACCTGCAAAAACATGGGACCGTTAACAAATTATAGGGAATTGTAATAGCTAAGTTTTTACCAGACCAATTAATAGAAATAAAGTTTGGATCTGGAAACAAGTTGGTGGTTAAAAAAGTCCTATTCGACTTGATTAAGGCCCCGTTTGGTTTCACAGATGGTCTCAACCATCTCATCTCATCCCATCCTATCCCATCCCATCCCATCTCATCTCAACATCCAAATAGCATTCAAAGAAAAACACTTTTAAATTTCAAATTTTCAACTTATCAACTTTTTCATTTAATCATTACAAATTTTCCAGACTTCCAAACAAAACACAAAAATAATTCAACTTTTTCAAATCTCAACAAAAATTACATTAAAAATTTTATATTCTAACAATATTTTAAGTTTATAATATTCTTATTCAACTTTTTTCCTCTCCCTCTCTCTCTCTCTCTCTCCCTCTCTCTCCCCTTTCCAACACCCCATAAAACATTGTAATTTAAACTACTTCACTACTATTCATAAACTATCTCACTACTATTAACAAATTTCTCATCTCATCTATGTAAATAAACGAGGCCTAAGTTTCCAGCAGAAATTTCATAAAATGGAACTCGTCCAAATTCTGTTACCAAATTTATTTTTCGAATGAGAATCCTAGGTTTCATAAAGCAATGGCATCGATCTGATTCGACATGTGGTACAAAATTTACTTGGTTTATAAATTCCAACATCCTAACAGAAAACTGGCCATTCTTACCAGGCAACAATTTGCTCAAACAAATTGACCAAAAATTACCTTATGTAAAATTTGTTCTTCTAATGAGAATAACCTTCCACGCTCCCAGTTCTAGCATGAAAAAAAAAATCAAAATCGTTATCATACTCATTCTAGATATTAGTGAAGAATATTTTATATAAACAAACCAGGTTGCAGATATCCTTCTACAGAGACACTCTGCAAATAAACACAAAGCAAAATTCCACATTGCTAGCTGGCTTAAGGGAGACCTTTTACAGAATATTCGGGCATTAGTGAACCTTCACTCTCCAAATAAAACTGATTTCACGGCATAAGCCTCCTTTCTCTAGGCTACGAAAAAAAAAATAACAAGAATAATGCAAGAAAAATAACAAGTCCAAGTACCTTTTTGGTTTGTGAAATATGCCCGATTGCTGAGGATTAACATAAAGATTTGCAATCAATTAGTTCAGAGATTACAGCTCAAGGGTCTACCATGTACAAGTAGCTACAACATCTTGCCTGTTACAGATGCATGTCCTCCGAGAAGCTCGTACAATGATTCCACAAAATCCTTATAAAATGCAACAATACCTACATCGAAAAGACACCACTGATCCTATAAATTAAATCACCGACAACCAGAAAGACGCACTCAATTTATTAAAAAAAAAAAACTCGCCTGGATTTCCCGGAATGAATAAAACGTGCAGTTTAGGATCATCAGCGCGAATCTCCAGCAACTCAGTCACGAAACTAGCCGAGAAAATGACAATCGAATGAAAAAAAAAAACGTAATACGCCGTTGAAACTTGAAACGGCTAATTATAACAAAATTCATTGGCAACAATTTGTGGAACTCAACATACCCGGACACTTTGCACAATCGAAAAGCAGCAGGCCTTTTAGCTTCCGAAAAATCCAATCCATCTCGAGCCATATCTTTTCTCGTGCACCTTGGTTTATAGCTCCTCCTGCAGCAGAATATATTGCGACGCAACTTTATATAAGTCCAGTTGCATTGAGCCAAACAAAGTCAGAGAAGCATAGGTCGGCCGGCAACCTACTGCATTAAAGGGAGAATCTTGAGTCCAGCTTAAAGCGGTATGCAAGTTTGCATGGACCACAGATGCATGGAGAAATTTGAATCAAACGAAAAAAATTGAAATGGTAGTTACCTGGGTTGGATGTAAAGTGAAGAGCGACGGAGCGACAGAAGAAGCATTTCCCAAACTCTTCCCGTTCTTCTTTTTATAATTTAATTTCTTTCTTTTCTGATTTTTTTTTTCTTTATTTCCCCTCAAATAAAAAAGAAAAAGTCTGGGAAACCGCCTCAGGTGCTTTAGCGTTATTTGAGACCTGAGGGGAAATAAAGAAAAAAAAAAGTATTTAAAACACTCTCACATAAAATAATAATTGTTAATTTAATTAAAATATAATTATTATTAATATCATAATATTTAATAAATGTGATAAATATTAATGTTGATTTAAGTAAAATATAAATATCAGTAATATTTAAATTGGTAGAACTACAAATGTGATAAAAATAAATTATATAAAAAATATTAAATTAATAATATTTTATTATTATATAGAAAGTAAATAAATAATCTAATATATAGATTAAATTTAAATGAAATAGACAAGCATAAACTCATGTAATATTAACTAAAATTTATATTTATATTTATATTTAACCAATTCAGTGAGAAAATTCTTATTAAAACTAATGATGCAGATTGATGCTAATGAATTCTAAATTAGAATTAACGAATACAAAATATCCATGATGAAACATATTTTGCTTGATAATCATTCCATGTGGATGCAGGCCAATGCTCATACTTTGCTGAAGTTTAGATTTTCTTTTTCTTCATTTTTTTCTTATTTTTATTAGTACAATCGATTTTTGAGAAATGTTAGGATCTCGATTTTGAAATCCCTATGAGATCCCAAACAGATTTTTTTATTTTATTTTTTTACATTATTTTTAAAGAATATCGTAATTTTTATATATTTTTAAAAAATATTTTAAGATATGAAAAAATCATATAAAAAAAGACGTAAAAAATCTCATATGGATCCAATCATATATTTTTAAAAATTACCTTAACTAATTTTAAAAGCGTTTTAAACAAATAGATCATAATCAATAAATGGATCACAAAAGCGCTTTAAGCCTTAAATTAAAAATAATATTTCACATCACAACTCCAAACATACACTTAGTGCATGTTTGGAATTACGGTGAGAAATATTACTTTTAGTTTAAGACTTATAATTTTAAACTTAGAGCATGTTTGGGATTGCATTTCGAGACTTTAAAAGTGTTTTTAAGCAGTTAAAAACATTTTTTTTAAAATGATATGTTTAGATAACTTTATTATAAGCTCTTTAATCAGTTAAAAAAAATTTAAAATCAACTTTTTCAATAAGCACCAAATTGAAATTTTTATTAAAAAACTCCTGTAGATAACTATATATATTTAAAAATGCTTTAGACATATGAATCACAAACAATAAATGACTTCTTAGTAGTAGAGCTTATTACATTAAATTTTAAGTTAAAGTTTTAAGTTAAAAGTAATATTTCTTACTGTAATTCCAAACATGCACTTAATGTTATAAACTCTACTACTAAAAAATCATTTACTGTTTAGGATTTATATGTCTAAAGTACATTTTAAAGTTAATTACAGTCATTTTTTAAAATATATAGTTATATGCAAAAAAAAATTTTGATAAAAACTTCAATTTAGTGTTTTTTGTGAAAACTGATTTTTTATTTTTCTAATCACTTAAAGTACTTTTTATAAAATTATTAAATACATCATTTTTAAAAATATATATATTTTTAACTATTAAAAAATATTTTTAAAATTTAAAACACAATCAAACAGACTGTTAGACTTTTTCTAATAAACAACCACCTACTACTTTTGAAAGATGATATTCCAACATAAGTTAGATATGGTCAATGTACTATTCTGAATTTAGAATTTCCATGTAAAAAATTATTTTTTATATTATAAACTTTATTTATTTATTTTAAAAAAAGGATGATATAGTATTCAAAACACCGCATTAAAATTGTATTTAATATTATTTTTCTTAATTTAAAAAAAAAATCATTTCTCAAAGAATTAGGCAAATCAAACGTGAAAAAATAAAAATTATTGTGCATCTTTTCATTCTCCTTCGCCAACAAGAAAGCCCAGAGAAACCGATAATTCATTGTACATTCCGCAAACCCATAAAGTGTAGTTTTCTCTCATGCATACACGCATGTATGTGTTATATAATACATGTATATATGATTAATCATTAGTATAAGTATTAGACGTACAATTGTATAAATTTCATGAGATTTTATAAAAAAAAAAAAAGATCACACCATAGAAAATAACTTTTAAATTTTTTTACAGTAGAATTTACCTTTTTACCTACAAATATGAATATTTAGACTTTTACAAGTTATTATTATTATTTTTATTAGATATGAACATTGTTATCCAACCATCTAAGTCTACGAATCAAATTGAACGTTTGGCCTGACAGAATACAATCACTGTCACGTCATATTTAAAAAATAGAATGTAAAAGTCATTCTTTCTCTATTATAATTTATATTAATTTATTATTACTATGACAAGCATCTTCAAAAAGATTATTGACTAAAAACAAGTATCAAATCTCTTCTATAAACTCTTGATATGTACTATTCAATTTATTATTAAATATTAATAATGTCAGAAGTTTCGATTAATCTTTTATTTCTAAAATTACTATTCTTAAATCCCATTTCATTATGTCAAAGATATATTATAATCTGTCGTTGATGATCCTTATTTTATAGACGATAATCTTTCATATTAAAATATGAGAAATGATATTTGTAATCGTAGAATACACCAATTTTGTATAATAATTTTGAAGAAAATGATTAAATACAAAGTCTACATGAAGGGAAAAAAAAACTTTTAATATTAGATCTCACTTTTATTTAAAATGATTATGCGATATTTACACATTACATGATTGTATGAACATTATTATTATTAAGATATAAAAAATGAAGAATTGATCGAAGAAGATGATCTCACGATTGAGCCACTGAGAAAAAGAAAAAGAAAAGAAGGGTTCTTTATTTTTCAGAAATGCCATTTCACTCAAAATTTTCAGCCAAAATTTTCTCCCAAATCTTAATATATATATATATATATATATATTAGTTAATGATTAAGAAAGTATTTTTAATAATATTTTTATTTTTTATTTTTTATTTTTTAAAAATATGTAAAAATATATAATAAAAAAATGAATAATAAAATCAAAACAAATAAAAAAAAACTAGATTTATTCTTCTAAGGAGATGTTCAGGCTACATCTCAGTATTTAATTTTTTTTAAGGGGGAGGGGGAGCTATAGCATATCATTAGTAAGGAAAAACTTGAAGCCAAATAGAGGTGTTTTACACCGGCCAATTAACAAGTGCCAAGTAAGCATTAAAACAAACTGGAATGGATTTGTATTCGTCGAAAAGCTCTTAAAACTTGTTTAGGATTGCATTTTGAGGATTAAAAAATATTTTTAAGTAGTTAAGATCACTTTTTTTTTTTAAAAAAAAGACATATTTGATAATTTTATAAAAAATCTTTTAAGCGGTTAAAAAAACTAAAAATCAATTTTTTCAAAAAGTATTAAATTTGAGCTTTCATAAAAAAACTCATTTAAATAACTATATATTTTTTTAAAAAAAATATCGTAACTAACTCTAAAAATTATTTTAGACATATGAATCTCGAACAGTAAATAACTTTTTAATAGTAGAGCTTATTATATTAAGTTTTAAACTATAAGTTTTAAGTTAAAAATAATATTTCTTATCGCAATCCTAAAATGCCCTTAGGCTAAATTAAAAAAGGAGAGTGTCTCAAACACTCTCAAATATTTTCTATTACTATTCACTATTTTATTATTATTTTTTACATACTTTTATTATTATTTATTACTTTTTCATTACTATTCAATATTTTATTATTACTTTTTACTTATTTTTTTATTACTATTCATAAACACTTTCAAATACTCTCAACATCCAAACGTAACTTTAATCTCCTTCTTTATCTTCCTCTCCCTCCCCCATCCTAACTGTCCCTCTTCTTCTCTCTCCCTTTTCCTCCCATCTGCACTCAAAATGTCTAAACCCCCCAATAAAAAAGTAGAGAGAACTCAGGCTTCGGTCCATTAGCAGTCCCCGCCATCTCCGCTAGCGGTGGGCGACACCACCTACTCTATTAGGACTAGCGAGAGTCGGCAACTCCACCCTTCCAACGGCGAACTCCGACGACTTCCGGTGTACCCCAGAGTCTCCCACAAAAGTATTATGTTTGAAAGTTAAAAAAAAAACAAAAAAATTTCTTCGACGGTGATGATTTTTTCGTTCTTTTCTTGTGGATTTTGAGGCGTTTCATAGTTTTCTTGTCATTGATTGATTGATCAGTTCTTTTCTTTTTATTTCGTGTTCATTTTATTCTAAGAATATGGGCGAGAAGAGAGGCTTTTGGGGCATTTTCCTCCAATTCCTTTTATTATATATATAAAATCCCATTTTTTCTTCGGTCATGATTGTGGGTTTGATTTCGTTTGTGTTTTTGTTTTTTTTTAATTCCTTTTTGGGGTAAAGAGCTTAAATATGGCTTTGATTGTTTGATTTATGAATACATTTTCACGAATCCAGAAGAAACATATTAAATTAGAAATTTTGATATGTTTCTTCTTTTTTTGTTTTTTTAAATTTCTTTCTGGGTTTTGGAGGAGCCATTTTGTCTTATTTTGGTGTAGATTGAGGAGGGAGAGAGACAATGAGAGAAAGAAGGAGAATGATAAATTTTTGTATAGAAAAAATCTATATAAACTCTTACTATTTACATAATTTTCACACACCATATTTTATTTTATTTTATTTTATTTTTATTAAATATTTAATATATGAATAATGAATAAAATATATGAATAATGAATAAAAAAAATAAAAATATTTTAAAAAGAACAAATTTAAAAAAAAATCTATACAACCTCCTACTATTCACACAACCTCCACACACCATATTTTATTTTATTTTATTTTTATTAAATATTTAATATATGAATAATGAATAAAAAAATAAAAATATTTTAAAAAGAACAAATTAAAAATAAAAATTAAAAAAATTAAAAAAATTAAAAAATTAAAAAAAATTAAAAGAAATTATTTTAAATGCCTATGTGACACTTGTTGATTGGCCGGCCTTGAGCCGCTCCACTCTATTGGTAATTGGCATCCCTGAAAGTGTTTGAATTAGTCAGTAAATGGGCAAACTAAGAGCATCCACATCTCCTTCTATATAATTTTTCTAGATTTAGAATTCTGCTTTGGAACAAGCTGGGTATTGTAGGACGTTTAACACTCACTAATCTAAAGATGACACATAAGTACATTACATGATAAAGAAATGAGACTTGTTACATGTGATTTTAATTGAAAAAACAAATCGAAGCCTATGCATCAATGTTTTATCGCATTTATGTTTCTTCACTTTTTCCCTGCACTCATCGACCACCTTAGTCGCCGCCAATCGCTGCCAGACGTCGAGATCCACACCCAAACACTGCAACGTCGTGCCCATACTTCGTCGAGCAGCACCCAGATGCCGTCCATAGGTCGTCTCTCTTGACGTTGAGGAGCCAAATATCTTTCACAAACATATTTCGGCTATATATATTTCATCACAACATTTTCACTAACAACTTTTGCCTATCTATCTATATACACTCAGTTACATTAACTACACTTCACATTAGGCCAACCATACAAACAATTTTATAATAAAAAAAAATTTAAATTATTGAGCTTTGGAAAGGAGGGGAGGTCGATTGGGTTGCTTTGTTGCTTTGAACTCGAGGGTCACAGATATGGGTGAATAGAGAGACGGTCTCCGATAGATCACGAGATTTCAGTGTCAAGTAGTGATGGGCTTTGCCATTGTCAATGGGGGATAATATCGTTTTTGGAGGGGGGCCCAATTGGAGAGAGAAACATGGGATGGGTAGAGGCTTCGCTGTTGATGGGAATTAGGTGAGGTATGGCAAGTGGAGGTCCACCATTTTTCCTTTATTTTTATATTTTTCCCCCATTTTTTCTTAGTTTATTAAGTTCGTCGCAAATTATGAGTTTCATTGCCAATATAAAATAAATAAATAAACATCAATACCCTTTCATAATTCACACAAATAACTTGTATAAAATACACTCCATGGCAAAAAGTTATTGTGAATTATTACAAATTTATTAATAATATTAACAGAATTACATCGTCTGTACAATAATTATACAAAAGTGATTATACATTGTGATGTATTAGTCATTTTACTTCCGAATTCAATTTTTAAATTACTTTTTTTTTAATTTTTAATTTTTTATAGCAAAACATCCTTGATTGTAACGAAAGTCAAACATTACAATTAGTTATCAAACTAGATGATTTGTGAAATACAGTTTTAAAAAGAAATCCCACCAAACCAATATACTATCAACGTGATCACAAACATGTCTAGCTAATCCAACTAAGACTTGCCAAATTAATTTTTTGTTGAACTAAGACTTGCCAATTAGCTGAGACTTGTTTTTTCATAAATAATTTGTTTTAGACGTAACAACTCTCTAACATGAATTGAAGTGAGCCATTTAATAACTAGCTAGACATCAAAATTAAGCAGTTAAAAGCATTTTTAAAGAAAAATGAGATGTTTGAGTAATTTTATTAAAAGCGCTTTAGTTGATTGAAAAAACTAAAAATCAACTTTTTTTAATATGCACAAAATTGAAACTTTTATAAAAAAGCTCATGCAGATAACTATATATTTTTAAAAACTTATCGTAACTAATTTTAAAAATACTTTAGACATATGGATCACAAACAGTAAATAATTTTTTATTAGTAGAGCTGATTACATTAAGTTTTAAACTATAAACCTTAAGTTAAAAGTAATATTTCTCATCGCAATTTCAAATATGCACTTAAAAAATGCAACTATAATTAAAATGAGTTATTCATTTAGAGAGTCTTGAAGCAGGATGGGTATAGATTAAATTAATATTTCCACCCCTCTAATTAGAGAGACACGTCAATATTCTTAAAAGCCATACGGTAGATTTAATATACAAATTTAATATCAAATAAAATTAAGAAAAGTTTTAAGTTCTAATAATTTTATTTCATCATTCAAATATGAAAGCTATTATTTATCCATCAAAATTATTTTTATTACTTTTTAAGATGTTTATTGAATGAATAAATTATAGATATATTTGTTGGTTTCAAAAATTATATATTATATTATTATTTTAATAAATTTAATGATAAATTTAATGTGAGATTATAAATATAAAAATATTGATTTTCTATCAAATGTAAAAGAAAAAATTGATAGAACGAATACCATTAATGCTTTAAGGGGGACGAGATCAGACTTTTGTCCTGCGGGGGGGTTGATAGAATTCTTACGTATTTTATTATTATTTGTAAGTGTGCAAATGTACATCCATCCGGCTGCTAGCCGCTCTCATCCATTTAATGACTATTGACTAATATGTATAAAGAATCGAATTGGTACATTTTAAAATTTGGCCAGGTGGAATCAAAGGCCGGACACTTTTTTGGTTTTTTTTTTTTGGGGGGGGGGAACACGTCATTTAATAATGCCGGCAAGCATGTACATGATTCCAAACAAACAGTATCGTTTATGTGTTTAATATTATTTCGGAATAATAGGTTGGTCAAAGTTGTCCCAACATTTGTATCAAACACGTTAGTTGATTCCGGAGTATTGGGTTAAAAAGCGAGAGCCCATTTTAGAGGACTGTTTGAAGAGGGAGGGAGGGAGGGAGGGTGGGTGGGTGCATGGGACCTACTGTTCGAGTCTTTAACCAACTCAATTTCTAGAAGAAGAAATTTCTCAACTTTGGCGATCGTGATCAATTTCTAGAAGAAGAAATTAATCGTGATTAGTTTCGAGAAGATTTAATAGGCCGGAATGAGTTAATTGAGAACAAATGCAAAGTAAACTCAAACAACAGCTACAGTACTAGTCAAGATGGTGGGAACTTGAGGTTTCTAACAAAATGAAAAAAAGTGTCCACCAAACGTTCGACGAAATTTCTCAATGTACTCAGTGGTTTGACTATACATTATTTAGTATAAATTATATATAAATACGTATAACGCACGAAATATGGCCCGCATCTTTCGCAGAATATCATACAATGGGATTAAGTGGATAAGCCCAAGCGATAGGATTAAACTAACCCCCAACGTCTAAAGGTACCAAAACTTGATATTTTGCAGCAAATTGGAATCTGCAACTCTTATGTCATCCGTCTAATTGTTTTGTGTTTGTTCTCGAAGATGCCAATAAACAGAAGCATGCACCTAATTAAATTGGCAACATGTTCACACCATGTTATATAAACGTCACATTACCGATGAATATATTATGTGAGAGAGAGAGAGATATAGATTTGGGTATCATGGGTACGTATTAGTTGGTTAATGGTTGACCTAAAATCACACTACAAAATCCATTTGGCACATAATACATAGAAGGAGATTATAGCTAACACCAATAGACAGCGGCGGATTACCAAAACTTTTTTAAAATAGTAATGTTATACATAAGTAACATTGCGTATCTATACGCATATTCGTTTATGTTTATTGATTATCTTCTTATATTTCATTTTAAATATAAATATTTTACTAAAACCTACATTTCTATTTTAATATTGGTGCGCGTATGAGCATACAATATTACTTGCATTTAGATTTTTTCAATTTTATAATCCTCATATGCTCTATATATATATATATGTTTTGAAATTTTAATATACTAGAAATGCCTTTCTCCATTTTTCTTTTTTGTAGATCTAAAATTTTGTATAATTTTTATATATTAACTATTTTTAAAGATGTGACAACTAAAATTAATTTAAACTAATTTTAGGAGAATAATAAATTTATTAAGTTGTGTTTTTATAATTTTATTTTACATTTATGCATTCAATTATCGACGTCTAACTTTATATATAATTATATTTTTCTGAATTGTTAATCTTTTAATTTTTGTTTTATATGAATATGTTATATGATAGAAAAGTAAGCCTCCTAAAAAAAAATTGTTGGTGCTGTCATTGCCCATAGACCAATTCCGCAAGATACCCATTATAAAGATTGATACTCGTAAGAAAAGATAGTATATATATTAGAAGCAAGCTGTGAAAAGGATTGAAATACTAATATAAACTAATAATAATAATAATAATAATAGTATATAGTATATAGTAGATAGTATATATATGGACAGTAAATCACGGGCCGGAAATAAATTTTTAATTATTTAGGTATTGATCTTGAATGTTATGATCTGGCTGACATCATTTCAAAACTTTATTATAAATTAACGGGTTTTTTATGATTATGCCACAACTTATACTGGCCAGCAAGCAGCTAAAGATGGAGTCAACGACGAAGTAATTGACGATGATACCCTTCTACACATGAACATATATGATCAAAAAATTTAGTTTGAGGTCCCCACAGAAAAGCATAAAGAAAAAGACCAAAAATAAAAAATAAAAAATAAAAATAAAAACCACTCGTTCATGGTCAAATGCTGTCCATTTTGAGACACCTTCGTCTGAAGGTTGTCATGCGACCAGGTCATGATGCAACAAGACATTACATTTATTCCAAATACTACAGTCGTTAACATCATCAAGTCGCGGCAACAGTTCGAGGAAACTTAAGAGATATACAAGTTCAACTGTTGCGTACCCAAAGTCTTATTTTAATTATAATTTTTGTATGTTATAATTTGTGGCTTACATACTCAATGAGACCAGCACATGACCAAAATGAAGATATGCCTTCAATATGGACCAAGATCCTTCATTTTATTTTTTATTTTTTCTTTTAAGCTCTAAGATTTATTTATGATTGAATAAATCAAAACTAGGAATTCTTAATTCCTTGACATGTTTTTGGATAAATAAGTTTCTCTATAAACACCTAAATCATAATTTAAAAAAAAAACAACTCCAAATTATTTCTAATTTAATATTATAAAGGTGAGGTCAACAGAAGTGATGTGAGGACGAATCAGGAATTGTATGGAATCAAATTGCAGCGTAGATCAAGTGTGGGCTTCCGGTTCGGAGTCCAGCTGCAATAAGTTCCTAAACAAACTGAAAACTAACACGTGTACGTACGGATGAGAATTCTATAGGTGGAAGAACCGAGGCAAATCTGACACTGCCAGTAGCTGAAGACGCCCACACTTGATTCCTTTGAAGACCAAAATGTCCTGAATGCCCTCTCCTGGTTAACCGCCAAAAGGTTGAGAAAAATCCTTTTCGAAGAATCCCAAGAAATCCCTTCCAAACAGAGTTGCGTGTAAAATAAAAGGAAGCGTCCGAGCCAAGAAATCATCCTCCATTTGTTTATCTCTCGGCTTTGAATCCAATCACGCATTACTCTGTATATTATATTATATATATATATATATATACACACACACACACACATATATATATAATTGGGATCTTTCTTTTCCGTCCAAGGCTATTAAAGATAATTTTTACTGTCTCAATTTCTCTCTACCAACGAGACACATTCCTTCGAAAGAATCACAGATCCTTCTTCCGAAGGTAAAAACCTCCATTTCTTATACAAGTTCTCTGACTTCTTTACACCTTATAGACAGATGGGTTTTGTTTCGATGTTTGAAATTGTTTTCTTATGAGTTTTCCATTGTAACTCTGTGTTTGAAACCCGTCAAATGGACATCAGCCGTGGATAACAGGTCCAGTTGTGGGGTTTTCTTTGGTATAGACAACAGCGAGTACTGAGCAAATTTGTTTCTGTTCAAAAACATTGATGCTTCTTTGTTTTGCCTTTTGTTCTCCATTGAGTTTTCGTTTTTAATGAAAATTTGGCTTTTCAGAATAACGCTGCTAGATAAAGGAGCGCCTCGGATTCCAGGTGCTGCAGGAGTGTTTTGGCGGGTGCTTGACGTGAAGGCGAATAGATATGTTGGGGGATTTCATAACGAGATGTCTTCTGTATGTTGCACCGATATCTATTCTCCGAAATGTTTATCTTAGATCTTCTAATTTGCTTTTAACTCCTTGCTAAATTGTTCTGATTGATTACTCTGTTGATTTTTAGAATTGCAACGGGTTCTTCATTTTTTTGATTTTGTTTATTAAATTTCTGGGTCCCAGGCTGCTTCTTGGTTACGCCTATCCCGCACTCGAGTGTTACAAAACCTTGGAGAAGAACAGGGTCGGGATCGAAGAACTTCGATTTTGGTGTCAATATTGGTAACAACCATAGCCTTTCGTTATTTTTGCATCTTGTTCAATTCCTGTTGTTTAATTTTGTTTTCGCTAAATGTTAGAGGGCCTTAATTGGTGGCCTTCGCTTGTTTTTGAGGACCTTGAGGCAGAAGAACTCAAAAGGATTTTCAGATCGAAAAGTCTTGCAGGGCTTAAGACCAGTTCAATCTGATCTCTTAAGTTCATAAGGTTACCATGTATGCAAAGGAATAGATATAGAATTAGTCAATAATATCATGTGCGACTATTAGCAATACGAAATCATGTTTGACCCACTATAATGGGTTCCTGCTTGAATCCATTAAAAATGAGTAATGATGAATTTGCCGATTTATAAGAAATTCGTTTGATAATTAGAGATGAAAAGAATTTATGAGAAATGAGTATCTTAGTTGAATTTAGATCATCAGGATCACATGAGCAATTTGCCAATTTCAATCTATAGCTCCCATTAAGGCTATTGAAGAATGATAAGTGAATTCCTCCGTCGTGAAAATCTTATGACGTTGTGTAGGATCATAGCTCGCTCATCAATACAAATTCACCATACTAAATTAGATGCCTTAAATGGCACACGAACTAAATCTCACCCTCTTTCTTTTTTTTAATTTCCAGGATCATTGTGGCTATACTTACAGCTCTTGAGAGGGTGGTGGACGTATTCATGACATGGTATGCCTAGGTCTTTGATACACTGTATTTACTCGATCGTTCTCTATTTAACTCTCTAATAAACTTATGCCATGCTTGTGCGAAGGTTCCCCTTATACGGTGAGATGAAGCTGGCACTTATTATCTACCTATGGTATCCAAAGACCAAGGTAAACATCATTTGGAAGGGAGTTTCCATGGGACTTCTGTTTTTTTTTGTTTTTGTGACTCACATATTTAAATTGAAAATGTGTACAATGAAGGGAACTGGTTATGTATACGATACCCTGTTGCGGCCGTACGTAGCTAAGCATGAAACAGACATCGACCATAAGTTGCTGGAGTGGAGGGCGAGAATGTGGGATTTGGCCATTTTCTATTGGCAAAACTGCTCCGAATTGGGACAGTCGGCATTCTTCCAAGTCTTGCAGTACTTCGCTGCTGGAAGGTTCAATAACCCTAACAATGAGGTAGGATTTGTCTCGTTTCACTTGTTCTCCCTTTCCCTTTTAGATATTAGGAGTTTCACCCACATAACCAAACCAGAGCACATGGCTTAGTAATTTAGTATAGAATAGTTATTATTTCTGTGAAAGCCTCCGTTTTAAGCGCTGAACAATCTCGAACAATTTGAGGAAAGCAGGGAGCCAACTCAGCACATCATGGTTGAGCTTAATCAGTCACATCGAGAACAATTTAGGATTGGCTTTTTCATTCATTAGGAAAATGTAAGGGTGCATTTAGCCGTTGAATTGAGGTAAATTGAATTGAATTAAATAAAATATTAATTTTTAATATTATAAATATGTTGAAGTTTAAAAAATTAAATTATTTATTATATTTTATATAAAAATTTTAAAATATACATAAAAATTTTAAAAAATTATAAGAACAAATGAGCTGAGCCCTAACCAAACTAGGCCAATTACCACCCAAAAGAACTAAACTAGCATTTCCGGGCTAATACTCGTGATTTTGAAACTTTAACTCTATTTACAGACCTTGAAATGTCTCATGATGAACTGACGCTTAACGATATTTGCAGAGGGCCCAGAATAATCGTTCGAGCACGCCCCAGCCGCCCCCAAATGGTGCAACCGACAAGCAAGCCAGCCGATCGGGCAAGAACAAGTGGTTTCCGAGTCCGAGTGCCCCGCCAATGCCAGCGAGCATGTTCAACCGCGTCATTGCCCAGCCACCTACATCCGATGTCGAGTACTTGCACCCTGAAGACGTGTACAACCAGGAGCGCGGCCCGGCCGATTCGCCGGAAAACTATTCGAGCAAAAACTCGCACCAAGGTCACCTGTTTAGGCGCTCTAAACCACATTACTGAGAATTGTACAAATACCTTGATTCTTTTCGGAAAATTTGGAAATCTTATTTCATTGTTTTTTTCTTGTAATATATCTTTTCCTGTTATAAGCTTCAGACATTCTCTTTAGGTTTTCCATTGAGAATGGTGTAAAAAAAAAAAAAAAGGAAATTCACACAGAAAAATAGAAAAAAAACATAAGTTATTCTGTCAAATTACTTTCACACACATACAAGTCATGGGCATCGGAGGTCGCCGTGAAGGCGGGCGATTGCCGTCAATGTGACCACCGCTATCTGCTCGTCCGCATTCGAAAGGCGTGGAGAATCCGATCGAGAAGCTCCGTTATGGCAGGAATGAGATGGCTTTGGATAAAGGCGAGGCAGGCGGTGAGGCTTGTGGAGAGTCTGAGGCAGAGGCGGCGGAGGAAGTGTGGGCCGGAGGAGCTTGGGGAGGAGGACATGGGCTGGAGGTAGGCCCATGCGGCCTGCTTCACGAGGCGGTTGCGGATTGATATCTGGTACCCGGAGTTAGCGGCGGTGGGGGAGGCGGCGGCGGCGGCGTCGGAGGAGGAGGGAAGCAGGTCTTTCAAGGAGGTGTAGGCCAAAGAGGACTTGAGGGAGGAGACGAGATCGAAGTCTAGAGAAGGTGCGGTGCTGTTTTGGAATGGGAAACTATGGGAGCCGTGAAGCGGCTTGGTGATGGTGTTTGGGAGAGATAACTTTGCGGGGACCTCCACCGGAGTGGCGATCGAGTGCCTGCGTCGGAGAGCCCATGATCGCCTCGGCGGCTGCTCTGGATTTAGCTCGGTGGAGTGGTCCATATAGAATTCCAGAAGAGGTGGAGAGAGACGAAGGGTTTCAGTTCTCAGTTAAAAAAGACAATAGTTTGGCAGCGGCGGCTACCTCTTTGGCCGGCCTGTGCGACTATTGTCTGTGTCTTTTTATCCGTGGTTGGGTGCGTGAATGTGGATCATGTGTTTGTGTTGGGTTGTGTTTTGTGTGAGATAATTGTTATATATATATCCAAACAGGTTTATATAAAGTAAATATATAGATTGTCTTGATTTTATGAGATTTGTTATATTTATTTTATATTAAAAATAATTTTATAATATAATATATTATCATCAAATTATATTAATTTATATAATTATTTTTATATAATTCATTTATCTAAAATATTTTATTTTTCGAAATTCTCTTTTCTGCCTATAACAATTCCGATATTGTTGGTCTTGTTATCCCAACATTTTATTAATGCATGATACTCGATACTATTTCCCTTGATAATCAAAATTAGGAATTAGAACAACTTATATTTTGTACAAAATTCTAATATTTGAATGATATGATGTATTATCATTACAGCCATGAATAATTTGATGTGGCTCCCCAGCCAAGCAGAAATATTATTAATAAAACTAGACATTTCAAGCTGACTTTTTAACGGTAATTATAATTTATATTTGTATAGCAATGTTAATGTATGGAAGGAAAGCAGTTATAATGTCGAAGACTTTTTTTTTTTATCATGCAAATAATCAAAAGACGAGAAAATTTGTTTGACAAAAGGAGCTGTTTCGCATTTGTTTCTTGTTGACTACACATCCCAACTTCGTTGAATAGGCGAGACCCCACCCCATCACTATTGTTTTTTTTCTTATTAAACCTACTAAAATTAACAACTTCACCAACCAATGGATACTCGCATTCGTTCCGTGTCGAAAACAGAAAATTCTAAAATATTTCGTCGCAATACCTCTTATATATGTTTATATACAGACAAAGATGTCGGCGACGGATATCGGGTTATGAATATGGAGAAACTTTTTCTATGAACCCTCCACCTTGTGAGGTTTATGTTATTCTTTGATTTTCTTGTCTTCTAGTGCTTGAACAGTAGGGCATGAAGGAAATAATGAAGAAGACAATTAGTTGCATATTCGAGTCTACCAAGAAGCTTTTGTATTCATTGGATGTTTTGTTGGAACGATTGGACCCCATTCATATTATATTTTACTACGTTAAAAGACAAAAATGAAAAGTAGATAGGGAGGACATGCGTATCTATGGTAAATACCACTTTGTTTTCTTTCTAAGTAAGATATACTTATTTGGAGACAAGAGAAGGTGAAGATCAGCAATTACCCGATGTTGCCAAGCACATGAATCTACATATCAGTTAATGGAAGGAAAAGGATTTAACATCAACCAGAAATTTTTCAGGGAGGAAAAAGAATACTTAAATGGAAATAAATGTGGCTCGTTATTCAGCGTTGAAATCCATCTGTTGATCTCGACTCGTGGCCCCGTGGCCGTGGGTATCGATTGGGTCTCCGAGTTGGAAAAGGAAACACCCTACATCTCTATTCGAAAGGCATCACGAGCAGGTATTTGGATCTCCAATAATGTTCCTTTGCTTACTTACTTTGATATTTTATTTTGATATTTTTTATTTTTATTTTTTATTTCTTTACTTAATAATTAAAAAATTAATTTTTAGTATATTAATTTTTTTTAATATTTAAAAAAAAAATTTAACTTATAAAAAAATATGAAAAAAGCCTAGATTTAAACTAACGATATAATAAAACGACAGAATAACACCGCTCTTTAAATCTCTACCACTTGCGTCGATTTATCCCACTTAGCTACTGTACTCCATATTTCGTGGAAATGACTTATCTGACAAGTGACAAATTAACATGTCCAAAACATCGTCAACCAATGGCCGAAAAGCCTACCATGATGTAGTTTGTGGTTCTGGACCATGCGCAGCTCCTCCTTGGCCCACCCCTATAATTGAGACGAGGGCTTTAAGCAGCCGAGCTCCACCCACCGCACATCGATACACATTCAATATTTTCGTAACATAGTACGGCTATTTTCAAAGTTGATACATCCGACGTCCTTTAATTCAAGAATTCATATAGGAATTGCAGCTGGGTGTTTTGAAAGACTCTTCACTACCCCAAACTTGGATCAAGGAAATAGTGCTCACTCATTATCCTTCTCAGCTCCTTGTGCAATCTTACGGTTAAATGCGTACAAAAGGAAGCAGACATAGGAAAATAGAATATCACACACATAGATGCGAAACCAACTAAAAATGAAGAGAAACACCATAGGAAAAGCGCACACACACACACACGGGAGAATTCGATTCAACATTAGAAACAAATCGAAATTGCAATAAGAACGGAAGTTACATGGGGTATAATCCTCTTCCCCTCTAACCAAAAAAAAGAGATAATATTTGTAATTGTAAAATGCACAGGCACTGTAAAATCTCTTTAAAAAATAATGAGTAAATACAATATCCACATGAAAAAACTTATTTTTTTTAATAATAGAACTAAGTCTTGGAAAGAATTGTGCAATGCTTGCACACTTTATGACTATCTATAATAAAAAGAAAAAGAACAACAAAAGAAAGTGCAATAATTGTTAAAGAATATGAAAGTTGAAAAAGGAAAGGTTTATATCACCGTAATGGAATATCAAATGCTTACAATCGCAGCTTATACCAAAGACTAAAATCAAACAATTAGATCAATCTGGGGGCAGGAAATATAGCTGGTTGCAGCCCCATAATATCCATTGCACAAACCTTGCAGCATGTTAAAATTTGCAACATTCCTCAATTTTCCAAATAGACATCAAGGTGCTGCAGACAGAGAATGGGTCGCATATATAATGAGATCATGCATGTATATTCCTTGTTTCTTTCTAGCGTGTGCCCTAACTTTATCCAATGCACCCATAACGAAGTAAGCATTATACCTTCCGTAGTAAACATTCACCATCTTAATGGCAAGAGAACTGATTTATTCATACCACGAGGCCCTCAACTGTACAGTATAAGAATTAGCCCTAGCCGACATCCATTGCTTCTTCCAAAAGCTTCACCAGCATTCATCGCCAGGCAGCCCTTTGGCATTGTTAAAACAATAATTTTAAGACAAAGGTCATTACTGGGATAAAGACATGAGTTCTTGATTAAGTGCCACAGGCAAATCATATTCATCTCTGTGTAGAGTTAACTGCTGTAGAGGGCACTTCGGTAATCCCAGATATTGGAGTTTGTGGAATGGGAGTACTGACATCAGCTATCCCAAAGTCAGCATGAAGAATATCCATTCCATTCCACTCAACGCCTGCCCATAGTCGGAGTTGAGAAATTGAGCATTCACATTAGATATAAAAAGAGGGAAAAAAAAAAAAAAGCTTCTAAGTTAGATACCATCTGTTTTCCACATATCTGTTATGCTAACTTCAGCATCTGACAGAAGCCAGTAATCCGCATCATTCTGCAACAAGAAAATAGATAAAACTCAGTCAAATCATGCAGATGCCTTACAATAGTTGACTCTCATTCTTCACAAATCTAATGCTATTTTTTATAATAATTAGCTGTAGGAACAAATGACTCAGAATAACTACACATACATCAACATCTGAGGGAACAATCTTCATCATGCCTCCAGTAAAATCCTGTGAAGCATTAACATCAGAGCATATCTGATGACTGGGTTGGGCCTGAGGTGCAATTTCCTTGCTGGTGCTCTTAATGTTGACCACTTCTGTGGGTGGGTTCACGTTAGAACCTGAGTTTGAGGCAACTGGAAAGCTCACAGGTGGCTCGACATCATTCATCTCCTCAAACTTCTCCTCAAATTGACTGCAAAACAATCAAAAAGAGATCAAGGGGGAAACAAGGAGGAAGATGGAAAAAAACAAACGATAACACGAGGAAATAAAAAAAGTAACCAGAACATAGAAAGGATCTCACAGTATCATTTCAGAGGGAAGATAGGTCATTGCCCTACAAGGTTTTTGGCCTAAAATATAAGACAAATACCTGATAAGGTAGACGTCAATAGGACCCATTGTGCTCCTAAGAATAATTCTATATCTCCTCTGTGGATAGTCAACAGCCTGGTGTGAATAGAAAAAGTGTCAACATTGAATAAATGCTAAATGTAAAGCGTATCTTCTTTCAACTTGTATGATCTGGACTTACTTCATCTGGATCTGGGACTTCCAGCGTGGTCCCATGTGGAGCCTTAATTGCTAACAGGGTTTCATCCTGCCAAAGAAAGAAGCCTAACAAGTTAACTAAAAAGCCAAAACAATATTGAAAATATGTAGAGGGTGAAGGTGAGAAACATTTACAATTATATCAAATCAGTATAACACAGAATGTACTAACCAGTAAGCAGGGTATGCTCTTGATATCTTCTTTGGTTACAAAAAGCCACCTAGAATGATGAATGTAACAGTCACCAGGGTGCAAAACGTATAAACCATTTGTGTTTCTTTGTCCTTTAAGAACAATATATGGGAAAAAGGTTTACCTTTTGTTATTTTCATCTTGACTAAAATCTCTCAATCTTTCTTGCATTTCCCTGCAAAATTTTTGAAAGCGTAAGCTTGACTTAACAATTTGAGGATGGCAGCCACAACATTTATTGTGTGAAAAGTAAATCAATCAAATAACCTTATCTGATCATCTAAGTTTTGCTCTTGCAGGGTAAGGTTTTCAACTTCTGCCTGCAGGAAAACCCATGAGAACCTTCATCTTTGGTGAAAACAAATAAATTATTTTCTTTCTTTTGCTCCTTTTCATTCTTTCTTTGTTGTCATGATTATCATTCAATATTACGGTTGTGGTCCAGAAAATTTTCAATATGGACAAGTACAGACCATAACAAAAGAACATGTAAGCATTCCAAAATGTGAAAAAAAAAAAAAAAACCCTTAATTCCCCCCTGGCCACAGCTACAAACCTGTAACATGGAGGCATCGTCTTCCACCTCCCCTGGCCTTAAAGCATCAAGTCCCCTAATCAATCATTCAACCAATTCTAACATAAGTTATCGTGTTCTTCAAATGCTAAGTAGAACCTCAAACCAAATCCAATCAAAAACAAAGAAACATCAGATATTAAATATTACTTCCAATGTATTCTGTTCTTGAGCTTCTTTTCAATGAGACCAATGCCTTCTAAGACATTTGTGATGTCATATATCCGCCTCTTCTGCACCTGTATCATTAGAAAACCCCGTATTAGTATTTAGTATAACAAAATCCATAATTGGTTAGCAAAATGATAACCTCCAAAGTTCCTGCCGCTTTGTTTAGGTCAAGAATACCATCCTCTGCTTGCTTGAGCAAATTGATGAATTTTTTTGTCAACAATCCTGTAACGTTATGGCACTTGATCAGGTTCCCATGGGTATCTGAAAGACTCAATTGAACAGAAAAAAAGTAAAAAGAAAAAAAGATGCCAACATTTCAGATTTACCTAGGGAACTGTCATAACGACAGCTGCCAGGAGTAAGAGGAGAAGGGGAACCTGCACAGATATATAAACTGTATTGTTAGATCATATTTTGCTAACAATGCTGACAGATTAAAGAATAATGCCAAACCCCATTTTTAAAGGTCATATCAGATTAAAAAGTAAACAACCCAACATTGTTTGTTTCCGAGAATAAGTTTTCATCAAAGCTGATATCAGATGGTCTAAATCAACTGGGGTATAGTGGAAAAAGTGCCTCACCAGCATTTGACACAGGTGTTTGAGGACCAGATCTGCCGCCCTTTGAAGCCTTTGACCTGTTGTATATTCTTCCACCTTTTAGAGACACCGGTGTGCTCAGGGGACTGTTAACTACACTATTGAATCCAGGACTGGCATTCCACTCAATAGACTGAACTTCATTCTTGTCTATTCCACTCTTCCGCTTTAACTGCTGAGAATCGCCAGAAGTTTATGAACTTACATTAATGATGGGTAGAAAACTAGTCAACCAATTTATACAGTTATGGTGAATTAATTCATTATTAAATAACTCGAGTGAGACACATATTGCACTTAAATTCTAATGAGACTGAAAAATTCAACCACGATGAAAAAATTGAAAGCTGTTACAACCACGAGTATATTGAAGTATGTGAATCTACTAAATACTAGAAGTGCAGAACAGTTAAAATCGTGAGCGATGAAATATTAATCTGGATAAAGTTAAGACAAAAAATGTATATAATGAACCACAATGTCAGAAATCAGGTACGAGTTTAAGCTAGTCAAGCACTGATAAAGAATCCTATGCTGGCTGTGGAAGAATGAAATTAAGGCCAATCCTCCATATCACTACCAAACAGTTTACATCCAAGTGGCGAACTCGTTCTGATATAATTTCTAATGATGACTCAAAAAGGAACAAAACAACACAAAAACAATCCAATAAGCTTAGCTTCCTAAGACGCCCAAACTTCTCTTCATGTTCCTGCATGAAAAGTATTAAGGTTATTGTAATTGTTGTAGCAAAAACAACACGATTCATAAATATGCATATACCAAAATCATCTTTCTGAGCTCTGCATCGCAAAATGAAGCAATTACTAGCAAACAAGCAAAGCTGAGTGATGAATGCTGGAATAAATTTTCAAGCTGCTTGCAAGCAGCCGAATTATACTCACAGTAATCCGCTCAAATCCGGGGTCGTCCAGGTAAAAAAAAAAAAAAAAACACAGTCAAAATACGTGAGCAGATTTAGCACAGATTTGCAAGCCCGCGCATATATTTTCAATACGACCATAAAGTCTGAGCGTAACTTTATAATTTGACAGAAACTCAGGAAAAAAACGTGAATTTCTTTCCAATTATTAGCGTTCCATCAGAGAAAAATAAAACAATTCAAAACGTTTGACCATCAATCTCCTTATGATTATCCAAAATTCCCCAATTAATTATACTGCAGGGCAAGTGAAGCGGATTGAACCTAAAATCAAATTAAAAAAAGGAAATATAACTATAAACTCACGGGCGATCTAACGACAATAGCTTCGGCTTCATGATCGGCGGCGGCGGATGCTCTACGAGAATCGGCGGCTATAGAGAAGCGGTGGTAGTCATCGGGAGGGACAAACGGCGGCTTCGTCGACGCGAGCGCCGTGAGGTTACGCTTGGGCAGCGGCGGTGGGATCTGGACCATCCCGGTATGCGGAGGTGCCGGACGGTTAGGAGCTCGAGCGCCGCCGGACATGGATGGGCGAGTGATCGAGCCCTGAGTTTCCTCTTGGAGGATCTGTGAGAGGTTTTGGTAATTCGAAGCACAATCTGAGCGTTTTGGGGAAACCGGAAAGGATGTGAGCGGAAGTGAAGCGGTGTAGGGTTTTGGGAGGGAGGAATGGGATCTGACTCCTGAGGGTTAGAAAGAGAAGGGTTTGGGAGAAAGTGAGCAGAAAACGAGGGAAGGAGGGAATTTTTAGTTTCGGATAGATGTGGAGGGAAGCACAGCAGAAAATAGAAATCTATCTTTTTCTACTTTTGCCCTTTATGTTTTGTGTTATTATGTTCTGACCTCATCTAATTTGTGTATTTGTTTTTTTGTCCTCTTGGCTGGGTTTATAGAAAGAAACTACCCGTTCTGCAAGCCCGAGAAAAAAAAAAATAAAAAAAAGAAATATAAGCCTAGTATAAAAATATTTTAAAGTTATAATAATTTTTTTTTAAATAATTTTTTTATTTTTACTGATCAATACGACCGCAATACAATCCTTGAATTGCAAAAAAAAGAAATTCAAAAAATAATAACCTCAATGGAATACAATAAAGTCTAGTTTGAATACATCTAAATACAAAAGAAAAAATTAATTTAAATTTTTAAGTTTTTCATTTAATAATGTTTTTAATTATTACAATTTTTATCAAATTTCCAAACAAAAACAAAAAATAATTTAACTTTCTTAAATTTTGGATTATATTAAACAATAATATTATAATCCTATTGTACTTTTATAATACTTTTATTTAACTTTTTTCTCCGATTTTCAAAATCTCATAAATTTTTAATTCAAATTATTTTATTATTATTTATAGATTATCTCACTATTTATATATTTTTTTAATTTGATCTCATCTTATTTCATATGTGTAATTAAAGGAAACCTAAAATCAAATTTATTTATTCCTAGAATAAACTTAAAGTTACTTAATATTCAAAAGAAATAACTCCCAAGAAAAAAATTATTTTATCATTTGTTTAAGCTCTAATTTGGATTAAAAACTCATTTCATCTCATTTTATCGTTATAATTTTTCAAAATTTTCATATAAAATATAATAAATAATACAACTTTTTTAAATTTCAAAATAATAATAATATAGTGGGTAGCCCAAATGTATTATGGATTATAAATGCTTTAGTCACAAAGAGATCCTACAAAATAAATCTCACAAAATTATGTGGTTTTATGTGGTTTATCAAATTGTAAAGTTAGTTTTATTGTAAAGTAAATATAACAAATTATATGAAATTACATTAGTTTATGAGATTGATTTTGTGGGATCTCTTTGTAATTATAGCAGTGTTAATTCTGAATAGTATAATTTTTTTCAATTTTTATATATTCTTAAATATTTTTTAAAACAAAAAATATATATTATTATTATAAAGCATTTACTTTATCACTAAATAGAAAAATCAAAAGAAAATAATTTTACAATTCGAGACAATTTTTTGATACACTATTTCAGACTATAAAGCATTTCTCATAATAATATCAAAATTTACTATTTTAATAATATTTTATTTTATTTTATTTTTTATATTTTATTTAAATTCATTTAATCTCATTCATGAATTTAAAAGAGATCTTATTAATTTATAATTTAGATTTTTTCTCTAAAGAAAAATATGTACTATTGAGGCCACTCTTATTAAGGTTGCCCACCCCAAAAGTAATCATTTAGTTTTTGACTTTTTTAACTAGTAGTTTCAATATTGTTGTCCACAAATTGTGCTCACAAACCCATTGGCGAACATGCCATGTCTGGTTTACCGCCCTCTCCTAAGAAAAAACGTACGGAGAGGAGGGTATTTTCATCTGAGTAGTTTGTTCCATTACTATGACAACAGATAACAGAAGAAATTAAAAAAAAAAAAAATTAGGGCATAGTCTATAGTATGAGTTTAGGATATGAGAAATGATATATACATAATATATTTTATAATATTTATATAATATAAATTTTATAATAAGAATATTTTTATAAATTACTTTATAAAATTAACATCTCTTTTTAAAAATATTATTATTTTATAATATATATTATGTTAATTATCATAAAAATTATTATAAATTTATCATTTCTCTTAAGGCAAGAAAAAGGGAACGGCGACACGTGATTTGAATTTACCAAAAAATATGGGGCACTACCATAAAAAGAAGATAACAACCGACGAAAAGAACAAAATCCAAACAAATAGGCGAAGCGATACGCGCCTTTAGTTGGCTTAACCTCAAACGGCTCTCCCATGTCTTTTTTTTTTTTTGTTTTGTTTTTTTGAGAAAGCTCTTCTATGTTATGTAGTCATGTTTTCACCTCTCTTTCTCTCCGTACCATGAAATTCCAACCCAATTGATTGGGGCAAAATGCAAATATTGTTATTGTCTTGTAGAAATAATATATATAGTTATAAAATATATAAATATCATGTAAATATTTTTTAAAAAATAAATAAATATAAACTCCAAATCAAAAAATTAATTTTTTAATAATAAATTTTATTTTTTTATAAAATAATTACATGATTTTATATCCTCTACAACTAGATATAACATTATTAACTTCTTCTTTTTTTCTTTATCTCTTTTCCTTAATAATGATGCAATTGTTGGAATATGACGTGTACTCCCCCTGTTTATTTTACTCGGAGACTATTATTAGTGGGTTTGATAGTACCAAGTCATCATATTAGATTATATATTAGATTATGATGCACTTTTGACAAATTTGGATCCTTTTTTTTTTTTTAATCACCAAACGCATTTTATGTTGAAAATTGTAACTTACTAAATCACAGACGCACATGTACATGTACATGTACACCCGCGCAATCTTCTCTCCCTCTCTTTTATCTTCTAACTGCAAGCCATTTCTCTTCATTCCCACCGAATGCTTATCAAAATTGTTAGTAAAATAATTCGCAGTGGAAAAATACCTCAGGGTTAACTTAAAGAATTGCTCCACAAGTTTCTCCAGCACGACAAAAACAAGCGTTTTCTCTTAGTGGTAAAGTGTACTACGTAGTTATAAAACTATAGTAACACTTAACAATCCACAGCCTAAAAACCGTTTCAAGAGAGAACAAACGAGAGAGAGATTTTCACTTTTTTTTTAGATTGGTCACTAAAACCAAACTAGTGGGGGACTATTTATAGTCAACCCACATATGGCTAGCATTAAAAACCAGCCATTACTCTGCAATTAAAATTGCAGTTACAAAATATTTATTTTGTAACGTATGGCATTTAAGCCTAACGTTACAAAATATGTAACGTATGGCATTAAATGCCATACGTTACTAACAAAGGGAGAGGGGCAGCCCACTTGGGCGCCCCACCAGTCAACATCTCCCACTCGCACACAGTGGGCATGACCCTAGGTCAGCATCTCTCTTATGTTCTCAATCTTGTTCATACAAGTAAATAGGCCGTGCGACCACCAAGTACATCTACAGAAAAATGGGAGTACATACACCAAATCTCTCCCAGAGAAGACCAGCATAGTAACATCCCCGAAGTGTATGGTCATGTCCTAGACTTATTCGATCGCATCAAGTCAAGTATTTTCGAACCCTCTTGAGTTGAATAAACTCAGAACAATACTTGACTTTTTCCAAAACATTTCAATGTGTTCACAACTTTAGCCGCTACCAATATGCAGCGTCATAGTTTGACGTCAGCAAACACTATCGAAGATACGATATCGAAAAAATCTTCATTTTGCACTCATATCATTCAACTTTGGTTAAACCGCTTTCCTAGCAATACCTCTTTAGACCGAATCAATCATGGCCATAGACAGCATGCCAAAGTAGCAGACGTTTTAACCTCTATCTTGTGACATAGTCAAAAGTAAAGGACACCTAAAAAATGAGACTCACACAGTGAGAAAGAGGGGAACCATTTACTCACTTACTCATATGGTCGAATAAGCACATGTAGTATGAAACACATGCTACGGTGGATTTCTCTTTCTCAAAGAGCATATGTCTATATCAACACCGTACAGATCTTTAGTCTAGGCGCTCATTAAGCGTCTAACTCAAGTTTCTCTATTTGCACGCCTCCAAGGCGTCAAAGAGAATCTCGCATCTGGCTAATCTCAGGCTACATGGATGATGGGTAATCCATTCACAGTCTTCTCAAAAACACCTCATCTTAGCTCCCACTAAGGCGACATATCTTTGTGTTAACTAACTTATCCCTTTGGACAAGTACTTAGGGACACAATGTCTCATCTCTTCTCGCTACTTAAGCGCTAGAGGCGATTGCTCGTGTGAGTGAGCCAATCTTAGCCTGTTGACATATCTTGTGTGTGTGTATTAGTAAAAGACAATACGATAAAGACAAGAACTGAATCATATTGTATTAATATCCCAAAGGAAATGTTACATCTCAATGTTATTTGTAAATACAAATTACATTTACAATCTACGTAGTCCTAGATTCCTAACATGAGCCTCATATACATCTCGTGCAATAGACTTTGTTAAGGGATCAGCAACCATGCGACTCGTAGAAAGATGTTTCAGAACCACTTCCTTTTGCGCTACCATATCTCTTATGTAGTGATATCTGATATCTATGTGTTTGGTTCTTCCATGATATTTTGAGTCCTTAGCATATGCGAGAGCTGCCATGCTATCACAGAATATCGTCACCGGATCTGAAGTATCCGTGCCAATGTCTAAATGCTTGAGGAACCTCCGTAACCAAACAGCTTCTTGAACTGCTGCAGAACAAGCTATGTATTCTGCCTCCATGGTGGATAAAGCTATACAGGGTTGTTTCTTGCTGCTCCATGTAATGGCGCCATTGTTGAGCAGAAAGACATACCCAGTGGTTGATTTACGCTCATCTAGGTCACTGCCCCAGTCGGCATCGCTGTAACCTCTTAGCTGCAAATCTGAACCTTGATAGCACAGCACATAGTCTGCGGTTCCCTTCAGATATCGCATAATCCTCTTGACTGCTTTCCAGTGAGCCAGTCCTGGGTTATATTGGAATCTACTTACTAAGCCAACTGCATAGCATATGTCAGGCCGAGTACACATCATTGCGTACATCAGACTTCCCACAGCATTAGCATAAGGGACACAGGCCATCTTTTCCTTTTCTCTTTGAGTCTTAGGACACAACTCTTTAGATAAGTTCTCGCTTTTTGTGACAGGGGTGTCAATGGGTTTACATTCACTCATTAGGAAGCGTTCGAGAACTTTCTTTATGTAAGTCTGTTGGAACAAACACAATATTCTCTTTGAGCGATCTCTGTAGATCTTAACTCCCAGAATGTATTCTGCCTCACCCATATCCTTCATCTCAAAATTGAAGGATAACCACTCTTTTGTGGCGACTATCAACCCTTTATCATTTCCAGCTAGTAGTATGTCGTCAACATATAATGACAACATAATGAAACTCTTCTTGGATCTTTTGACATAGACACAATGGTCCTCTGTGATCATCGTAAACCCATTCGAAAGAATGGCTCGATGGAATCTGAGGTACCATTGCCTAGATGATTGTTTTAGGCCATATATAGATCGTTTGAGCTTGCACACTTTGCGCTCTTGACCTTTGACCACAAAACCTGTTGGTTGATCCATATAGATCTCCTCATCTAGTTCTCCATTGAGAAATGCTATCTTAACATCCATCTGGTAGAGTTCCAAATCCATGTTTGCTACTATAGCTAGAATTAGACGAATTAAGGCAAACCTCACCACTGGTGAAAATGTTTCCTCATAGTCTATACCCTCTTGTTGGGTATATCCTTTCGCCACTAAGCGAGCTTTGTACTTATCTATCGATCCATCCGACTTGCGTTTGACTTTAAGAACCCATTTGTTCCCAATAGTCTTACGCCCTGTCGGTAGATCAACCAGATCCCAGACCTGGTTAGTTTTCATAGACTCAATTTCATCATTAAGAGCTTTCATCCACTCATCTTTAGTAGAAGATGAGAGAGCCTCATGAATTGTCCTAGGCTCATCATCATCATGCGGAGCTACCATAAAAGCTTCCCCTTCAATCTCAAAACGACGACGGGGAATACTTTCACGTGTGCTTCTACGCGGCTGAGGTTGTTGTGATTGATTGACAAGTGGTGTGCTCCCACTCGGATTTAATTCCTTATTTGTAGGAGCTTGAAGAATTTCTTCCTCATTCTCAACTAAATTCCTTGGAGCACTTTCTTCTTGTTCCATAATCTCATGAAGTTCTAAACTCCTATCAACCTCACCTCTACTTGGAAATTCATTTTCAATGAAGTCCACATCTCGTGATTCAATTTCAGTCATACTTCCATCAGTTTGTTCACCTATTAACACATACCCTTTAGAGTGTTCTGAGTACCTTATGAAGATACACTTCTTCCCTCTAGGGCCTAATTTCCCATACTTATGAGAAAGATCATGAACAAAACCCGTTGAACCCCATGGCCACAAGTTACTCAAATTGGGTTTCTCGCCGGTCCATAGTTCATATGGGGTGGAAGTTACTGATTTGGAGGGCACTCTGTTAAGAATGTAGGCAGCAGTCAAAAGTGCATCCCCCCAAAAAGAAATTGGTAGGTTTGCTTGCGCCATCATTGACCTAACCATCTCAAGCAGTGTACGATTTCTCCTTTCCGCCACGCCATTTTGTTGCGGCGTACTCGGCATCGTTAACTGTCTTTTGATTCCTTTTTCATCACAGAGCCTTTTAAATTGCTCAGAGAGATATTCTCGTCCTCGGTCAGTTCTTAGAGTTTTTAAACTCTTGTCTAACTGATTCTCAACCATTCTTAGATATCGTCTAAAGCACTCCAATGCTTCAGACTTATGGGAGATTAAGTAGACATGACCATAACGTGAAAAATCATCTATAAAAGTGATGAAGTAGACACCCCCGTGTCTTGCCCTCACACTCATTAGACCACAGATGTCTGAGTGGACTAATTGCAGTGGAAAAGATGCCCTATTGGCTTTTCCAAACGGTTTTCTCTTAGCTTTTCCCATTAGACAATGTTCACATGTGGGTAAGATGACCTTAGCGAGATTGCCCATTAGGCCTTCTCTAGCTAACCGAGTCATTCTATCTTGCCCTATATGGCCAAGCCTAGCATGCCATTTATATGAATCCAAATTATCAGATGCAGAAAGAAAAGCAATAGATTCATTCATATTTGAATAATCCAAATTCATTATCATAAAACCGTCTTGAAGAAAAGCATTGCCATAAAACACATGGCCCAAATAAAAAGAAACGTGATTGTTTTCAAATTCAATCCGAAAACCAAGTCTTAAAAGAGTAACTACAGAAAGTAAATTTCGTCGGATTTCGGGAGCGTATAACACATTGTGGAGGAAAAGAGTGCGGCCACCCCGCAAGTCCAGCTTGTAGGTACCAAGTCCTAGCACCTCCACGCTAGCTCCATTCCCCACCTTGATATCACGACTCCCAGCTGGAATCCGACGATATTCCACAAATCCGACTCTATCTCGCGCTATGTGCTCGGTCGCTCCTGAATCAACAGTCCACACAGGATAGGAGTGAGCAACCATCACATGGCTAGTTACAAAAACAATACGAGAAAAGTTAAAGTATACCTTCTTCGGCTCAGTGCAGTCACGAGCGAAGTGGCCTTTCTTTCCGCAATTATAACACTCTAATTTTGACTTGTTCTTCCCACGCTTGCCCCTTTTGCTGCGCTGAGAAGTTCCTGACACTTTCTTAACTTGTCCAGCAGCTACCCCATTCTTGGACTTCCAACGCTTAGGCCTTGATGCCTTGCGTGAACCAGAATTAGCCACATAGGCCGAATGATTGGGCTTAGCGGCCTCTAGGCGCTCAGCCTCCAATTCTAAGTGACGCGAGACATCATCAAAATTTTTTATATTCTCATTATGCGTCAGATTCTGGCTCATGTTCTCCCAAGAACTTGGTAGTGATCTTATCACTGCCTGGACTTGTTGTTCATCAGTCAGGTCGTTTCCTGCCGTCTTAAGTTCGCGGATCATGGTTGACATAGCCCTAAGATGCTGCTTCATCGTATGGTTAGAGCGCATCTTATAGGAGTCAAACCTCATGGTTAATCCACGTAACCTAGTGGCCGAAGTTCCACCAAACTTCAACTTCAAGGCCTCCCACATGCTTTGGGCAGTGTCATAGGACTCGAACTCACACATTAGATCATTGTGCATGCTGCTTAACATTATTATGCGCGCGCACCGATTTTTCTTAGCCCATTCAGAATAGGCTAATTCATCTAATTTGTGTTGTTCTGAGTCCCCTTCCTTGGGCTTAGTCAGGGAGTGAGACAAGACCTCTACGACTTCTTGCTCATCTAAGACATATTGGATCTTGCGATGCCATATGTCATAGTTCTCCCCATCCAATTTCTCCCATTTGTTTAAATCGGCAACAATACTCTTGGATGCCATTTCACTACAAAACGCAAAGGAGGGATATTACACACACACCTAAGAAATTTGCCGCGTCCATTCAAGCTAGAAAAAAATAATTTAGACATGTCGCAAGATCAAAAAATCGCTAGGCTTCAGAATCATCTCTTGCGCCACAATATCCAATTATTAAATTTCTAACCTAATTCCCGCGCAAATTTAAAAAAATATGGGAGATTTAATCATAAATCTCAACCATACTCCCACTATCTAAAAGTAGTCACCTAGTCCTAGTCACGCGTAGAGACAGATCCTACTAAAATCGCAGTAACCTGTTGGGCCAGTCTACAAAGACAGCTTCAACAACCACAGCAGCCTGTTGGGCCAGTCTACAAAGATGGTTCATATAAGACCATTACAGTCCATTTTTCTTATTCCATCAGTGCATTTACAGTTCTTACTGGGGCTACTATGGTGTTGTCGCTATACAGTGCATTTACAGTTCTTACTGGGGTCACTGCAATTCTTTCAGCCTATCAATCTACACTGACAACCCTAACTAAGACTACTTAGTGGGAATTTCCTATTTTATCACTAGAATAAATAAAGGCTAATGTCTAATCATACAAGCCTAACATTTATATATGATAAAATAATAACACATTCACATGTTGTATACATACATGTTATCACATTTAATCAACCAAAAATTAAACATAATATCACATGTAATTTATCAATAAAAAAAATGAATATCATCAAATATCCACATGTAATCATATTTAATCCAAAGCATTAAATAAAAGTATCACATGTTATAACAGGAAATATATCTAAGCATATATTAAAACATGCATTTTTTTTATTTTTTATTTTTTATTTTTTTTATTTATTTAAACATTATTAAAAGAAATATATTTAAAAAAAAACACACAATATAACCACATGACCCTCACGGTCCAGTGGTGGGTGGACCAAAGAATTAGTCATCCGGCCTGGGTTCGAAACCCACGGCCGGACTTAACATCCCTTTTATTTTATTTTATTTTTTTTAAAGGGGCTGGGCCGTATAAAAACCCAGCCCAAAAAAAAAACGGACTAAAAAAACACATGGGCCGCAAGGCCCAAGCCCGGCCCGAAGAGACTGTTCTCTTCTTCAACCTTCGGCCAGGGCACTGTTCACGTGAACAGTGCCCAATTTTCAGAAACGAAAAACAGCGCCCCAGGCCGCTGCCCATAGCCGGAAACCGCCGTCCCATCACCGGAAACAACCTCCGGAGGAGGCTGGGTGCTGCCGCAGCACCTAGGGAGGTGCTTGCAGCACCTGGGTGGTGCGCGCAACACCTTGCTGGTGCGCGCAGCACCACGGTGGTGCTGGCAGCACCACTCTGGTGTGCGCAGCACCGAGGCGGTGCTTGCAGCACCGCTGGGTGACCCACGGTGCACCATGCACCGTGGGCTCCAGGCGGTGCATGCGGCACCGTGGTGCGCGCAGCACCATTTCAGGGTGCTGCGCAGCACCCTACGGTGCGCGCTGCACCACCATGCTCAGGTGGTGCGCGCTGCACCACCGCGCCCAGGTGGTGCGCGCTGCACCACCGTGCTCAGGTGGTGCACGCTGCACCACTGCACCGGCTTCGGCCAAAATTTTTTTTTTTTTTTTTTAAACGCAACAGCATTCAGCAAAAAAAATGGCACATTTATAATTTGCATGCACATGCAAAATAAACAAAACTGGAAGCAATTATGATACGCTCTGATACCAATGTTAGTAAAATAATTCGCAGCGGAAAAATACCTCAGGCTTAACTTAAAGAATTGCTCCACAAGTTTCTCCAGCACGACAAAAACAAGCGTTTTCTCTTAGTGGTGAAGTGTACTACGTAGTTATAAAACTAGAGTAACACTTAACAATCCACAGCCTAAAAACCGTTTCAAGAGAGAACAAACGAGAGAGAGATTTTCACTTTTTTTTTTGATTGGTCACTAAAACCAAACTAGTGGGGGACTATTTATAGTCAACCCACATATGACTGGCATTAAAAACCAGCCATTACTCTGCAATTAAAATTGCAGTTACAAAATATTTATTTTGTAACGTATGGCATTTAAGCCTAACGTTACAAAATATGTAACGTATGGCATTAAATGCCATACGTTACTAACAAAGGGAGAGGGGCAGCCCACTTGGGCGCCCCACCAGTCAACAAAAATGATATGTCAAACTAGTTATTGGTGCTGACGAGATCTCATGATTTACTAATAGGAGATTGATGGAGCATTTGATTTTATCAATAATGAAAATATAGGAAGCGAAAATTGTTCAACTTCAAAATTTAGAGCATTCGCATACCAATGCTCAAAATTTAGAGCATTATCAAAACACATTTCCATCCAGTCTCCTAACCTTATTTTGAGAAAATTTAATGAGATGGTAAATAGTAGATCCTTAAATTTGAAAAGCTATTATTAATTTCTCAAATTATTATTTATGTATAAATTATTGTGTTTTATTATGAATAGTATTATGATGTGAAATAAAGTAATTAAAAAATAAATAATAATAGAATAATATTATTATAATAAATGAGGAAAAATATTGGAAATAAGATGTAGGAATTTTTTTAAAGATAAGTAAAATTTAAGAAAAATTTATAAAACAAGATTTTTAATTAAAATTTGAGGAAAATTTTAAAGACTCGATGAAATGCCCTTGAGAGACCATATATACCCCCCATGAGAAAGACTATTTTTAACATTTTACTCAAATTGTTATGATATAAATTTATAAAAACTCCGTTCAGCTCACTATAAAGAGCATCCCCTCAAGGTGGGTAGGTGGACATATACTCGGTGCATGCGATAACAAGGCTAACATCATAGTTTTGCATGAAAATTAAGGAGCGGCTTGAATAGTTAGATGAGATCGATAACATAATTTTTGAAAAAAATTAAAATTTGAATAAAATATTATTATTATTTTAAAATTTTAAAAAAATATATTTATTATATTTTATATAAAAAATTTTAAAAAACTATAATAATAATATAAGATGGATTGGGAATGTTTCTCAATTCAAATGCACATAGGGCCTTACTCCTTAGTATCGACATACTGCTATGACAAACGATAAAGCCTTGTTTGGATATAGAAATAATTTCATCTCATTTCATTATTATAATTTTTTTTCAGATTTTCATACAAAATATAATTAATAATTTAAAATTTTCAAATCTCAAAATAATAATAATAATAATATTAAAAAATAATATTCTAATAATTTTTTTACTCAACTTTCATATAAAATCATTTTATCTAATCACACTATTCAAATGGCCCCAAAAGATCTAGTGAACAACTAAGGGTGTTCTTTCAAGTTTCGAATTTGGGAATCCAGATTCGAAATTTTCTTGAATATTTTAAATAAAAATATCAAAATTATTAATAAATAAATAAAATTTTAAAACCGGGTCAAGTACATTCAAACTTGGATGAACCGACCTAAACACAACACTGATAAATACTTTCCTAAAACAGTACCAATGATTGTTCTTCGAGGATTAAATCAGGAATTCAGACGACAAAAAACGAAGGAAAGAAGAACCTACAAATAACAAAAGCGAAATGGAGAAATTAAACCTATAACATAGAAGTAACTTAAAGCGGGATCATTCTTGTGAGTTGTATGTTAGAGAACAACCAACAAAATCACAGATCCCTAACTTTCAGACTTTACTGTCAATACCATAGGAGGTACATCAGTTCAAATAAACTGAAAACCCATGACAAAGTTGGCTTACACTGTGCATCGTTCCAATTCTATTGGATATCCCTGAACTGAAAAACCTTAACTAGGGAGATTTATGATAGAAATCTGTTTGGTTTACTTTCACGCACAATCTCATCTCATCTCATTTCATTATTATTATTTTCTCAAATTTTTATATAAAATAAAACAAAAATTTCAAAAATTTCAAATTTAAAAAAAAAATTAATATTAATATATTTTTTTGATAAGTAATAATCTTTATTGATGAATGCAATTAAGCATAGCCCATGTACATAAGGAGTATACAAAAGAGACACTTAGTTACACTCTAGTTAGTTGAAAAGAACTCAACAACTCATTGACATTCTCTCCCTTTAGTACAATAGCAGCAAACCATTGAACCAAAGAAAATACAAAAATGTTCCAAATTTTCCCATGGTCCTATCTTTGTTGTTGAAGCATATTTCGTTTCTTTCCATCCATAGGCACCATAATAAACATATGGGGATCATTTTCCACGGCGCCGCCATCTTAGTGCATTAATGGTATCTTCTCCAACACGCTAGGAGGTCCACAACACTTTTGGGCATGACCCAAGACAAACTAGCCCGCCTAAGCAGTTCATTCCATAGCTCCCTTGCCACTTTGCAATGTAAAAAAATATTATCAATTATTTTCCCATTCTTCTTACACAAGTAGCACTATTCCACAACGATCATATCTCTTTTTTTTTAAAGTTATCCGTCGTTAAAATAGCCCCTAAAGCTGTTGTCCAAGTGAAAAAAATAGCTTTAGGTGGTGTCGAAACCCGCCATATAGCCTTACAAGGGAACACAGCCGGCTGGTTGTCTTGCAAGACCTTGTAAAAAGACTTAACTAAAAACCTTTTGTTTCTGGAGTGGTTCTACAACATTCTATTTCCCCCGTTTCCTCCTACATGCGTAGAATAGATAAAGCTGTAAAAATCTGCAATCTCATCCACCTCCCAATCTTGAATATTTCTAGAAAAAGTCAAATTCCAACACATTGTGCTATTGTTGCGACACAACACATCGAAAACTACATCTTGTTGATTCTCTCCACTAGGCCGAAAACTCTTGGAAAAATAGCAGCTAGGGCTCTCTCTCCACACCATTTATCAAGTTAAAAACTGATTATTGTGCCATTACCTACCTCAAAGTTTATGTTTGTTACAAACACCTTCCACTCATTCTAGATAAACTTTCATAGACTCACCCTATATGTCCCTCGCCCCTCCTTAGAGGTCTAACATCCCCACTCACAGCCATACTTCCCCCCCCCCCCCCCCCACCACCACCACCACCACCACCTTTCTCCACAATGAGTCCTCCTCTAAGTGAAAATGCCACAACCACTTCCCTAAAAGCGCTTTGTTAAAAGTGATCAAATTACGCACTCTCAAACCATCCACTTTATTTGGCCTACACACTTTTGGTCATCCTAGTAAGTGAAATTTGTGTTCCTCCCCCATGCCTCCCCACAAAAACTCTCTAAATAATCTTTTAATTTGATTAGCCACTCCACCGGTAAAGGGAAAAGCGAGAGATAGTAGGTTGGGAGGTTTGAGAGGGTGCTTTTGACGAGAGTTAATCTTTTCCCCTTTGATAGGCAAAGCCGGTTCCACCCCGCCAACCGTTTTTTATTTTCTCTAACACCCCATCCCAAATAGATGTTGCTTTAAAAGACGCTCCCAAAGGTAGTCCAAGATACTTCAAAGGTAGGGTAGTTACCTTACACCCCAACAACTTTGCTAGTTGATTGATATCCGCCACCTCCCCTACTGGAACCAATTCCGACTTTTTCAAGTTTATCTTGAGACTCGATACCGCCTCAAAACACAAAAGTACAACTTGTAAAGCTTGGATTTGACTGCTGTCCGTATCACAAAAAATTAGAGTATTATCTACATACAATAAATGGGTTACATATATATTTCCCACTGCTAAACCAGTAAGAAAGCCATCCCGGGCAGCAACATCCACCATTCGACTTAACGTCTCCATTATTAAGATAAATAGACATGGAGATAATGGGTCTCTTTGCCTCAAACCCCTTGAGCTCGAAAAAAACCACAAGGTTTGTCATTTACTAACACGGAGAAACAAGAGGTCGAAACACAATGTTGAATCCAGCTACATCACTTTTCTCCAAAACCACGTCAATTCAACATATAAAGCAAGAATTCTCAATTTACGTGGTCATAAGTTTTCTCCATATCCAGCTTGCAAATAACTCCTGGAATACCATTCCTCAACCGGCTATCTAAACTCTCATTTGCTATCAAAACTGCATCCAAAATTTGACCGCCTTGAACAAAAGCATTTTGTGGTTTAAAGATTATTTTATCCATTACCATCTTTATATGGCTTGCAAGCACCTTCGATATTATTTTGTACATCCCTCCGACCAAACTTATTGGGTGGTAATCCTTCAACTCCAAAGCACCTGCCATCTTAGGAATTATAGCGATAAAAGTGGTGTTAAGGGATCCCTCAAATTTTTAACTAAGGTGGAACTCCTGAAAAACTCGCATCACATCATCCTTCACTACTTCCCAACTCTCTTGGAAGAAAGCCATAGTAAAACCATTGGGACTAGGAGCTTTATCTTTACTCATTGTACATACCACTTGCTGCACTTCAGCTTCCTTAAACGGTCTCTCCATCTAGCTTGCAACACCATCTCCTAGCTGATCAAAAGCCTAGCCGTCCAACTTTGGCCTCCAATCCACCGTCTCCTTTAGTAGCTATGCATACTAACTCACAATATGATTTTGAATCTCCTCTTGGATTTGATACATTGTATTACCCATTTGGAGAGTCTCGATGGCATTGTTACACCTATTGGAATTGGCCATTTTGTGAAAAAACTTAGTACATTTATCACTCTACTTCAGTCAGGTCATCCTAAATTTTTGTCTCCAAGATATTTTTTTCCAAAAACAATACCCGCTCTCATTCCGCCACCACCTTAGCCTTTCTTGGAGAGGATGTTGCATTACCACCCCTCACATCTTCAATAGAGTTCAACTCCTCCCAAAGAAGGCGCTTTTGCTCATTCGTATGCCGAAACACCTCATTATTCCACCTCTTTATATATAGCTTTAATGCTTTAAATTTATTAGTCGCGATGAAATTAGAAAAGCCTTAGAATGAATAGGAAGTCCACCAATTCTGCACCATTTCCTCAAAATTAGCTACTTGGAGCCACATGTTTTCGAATTTGAAATAACTTTTATCCCCATGAATGCCGCCACAATCTAATAAAATGGAAAAATGATCTGAGCACACCCAAAGTAACATCTTCTAGCATAACTCTAGGAACTGAGTCTCCCATGAGGAAGAGAATAGAAATATATCCAACCTAGAACCCCTCTATTAGTAGACCATGGGTAAGGCTCCCCCCACCAGGAGAATATCAATCAAATTAAGATAAAAAAAAAACAGCTTTGAGAAATCCTCCATCGCCAGTGTCATGGAAGAGGCCTCTTCCCTCTCACTAGGAAACCAGACTACATTAAAATCCCCACACATGACCCAAGGTATATCCCATAAAGAATACACCCCTGCCAGCTCCTCCCACAAAGACCTCCTTTCTCTCTTATCATTAGGCCCATATACTCCCACCAAAGCCCACTCCCACCCTTCCTCAATGTTTCTGAACCTCGCGGCAATGGAATAGCACTCCGTGCACACCTCTACTACATCAACCACTCTCTTATCCCACATTAATAACACTCCTCCTGAGGCCCCCAAAGAAACTAAGTAGCTCCATCCCACAAATGTACAACCCCATAGACTGCGAATGATGCTTCCATCAACAAAAGACATTTTGGTTTCTTGAAAACACACTATATCGACTTTCCAGCTACGAAGAAGGGATCGAATGCGAGGTCGCTCATTAACAACATTGATCCCCCGAACGTTGAATTATATTTTATTCAATTTTTAATTTTTATCTCATCTTTATTTATAAAAACAAATTAGACCATTCGATTGCAGGATTGTGGTGGCAAATGGCAATGCAGTTCAAGTGCGCAGGAGAATAGCAAATCCAGATTTTACGATTTGATACTCAGACAGCAGCTCAGATAAATATGCCATATTTTCCTAAATCACCTAGATAAAAATACAAGAACAGATGAGCTACATGATGACAAGCGTTGCCCATATTGTTGTATTTCATGAATTGCAGTCCTTTTAGTTTTCTACCCGGTTAAAACTGAACCATTACCATTCATGCCGCAACATTTTTCTTAATTAGATTCGAAACGCTGAGGTTTTCGACAACATAAAAGCTATTATGTACAATTACAAGCACCCAAAATTCACTCCATGGGAATAATGTGACACACACTGTCCCTAAACTTCCAATCTTTACAGGTTGATCCATAAGGTCATTTGAATTTTAACATAAGTCAAATTTCCAGTTATTTTTTCAAAAATAAAAAAAGAAGAACAAATTGCCATATAAACCTCAAGTTTCCAACATGTTATATCATCAAGGTGCTTTTCGTGTTATATTGCAGAATGCACATTGCGCAAGCGTCAACCAATTGAAACTTGGCAAACACAAAATTAAATCTAAATTTACTCTATACATTTGAATGAATATGACAATTTGTATACCACAAAGGGGAAGTTCTCAATGGTATAGAAGAATTACAGCATACCTCCAATCTCTCTTGGAATTGCGCCTCACTCGTCTTTAACAATACGGGGAGAGGAAAGCACACACCCTTCTCTACACAACACTGGTGCCTAGGCTTGATCCTATTCTCTAAGCTAAACGAGAAGTACTGCGGAAACTCTTTCATCTCCTTCAAATCCCTTCCCATTTCCACCACAAAGTAATCGAATTTCGGCTCGAAATTCTGTTTGACGCTGTAATTAAAAAGCGGCGGAAATCTCCGAAACATGGATACCGCGTCTCGGTGCGAGAACCCAATTTTTTCGAAGTACTCGATTCTGGGTATGAGCTTTTCTTCGACACTAGTGGAGAGCAAAGACGTGTGCTTGTTTACCTCGTAGATGCCGATACTCTGGAGAAAGTATAGGGTGGGGCGGAGTCGTTGCTTGACGCTGCAGACGAGCAACCTGGGCCGTCGGTTGATGACGCGCTTGAGATCGGAGCCGTTGACGCAGACCTCGCGGAGCAGGAAGGTGAATACGGGGACTATGTCGGAGACTCCAGAGGTGAGGATTTCGGGGCACATACCGGCGATTCGGCGGAACTCGATGGCAGTGAAACCCAAGGAGGTCATGTAATCGATGGTGGATTTGACGTCAGAGAGGGATGCGGAGACGATCGGAGGGTGGCGATTGATGAGGGAGAAGAAGTCGAGGCCGATGGAATCGAGGTAGAGCATTTTCTCCTGGAATTGGGAAGGACGAGGATTGGGCTGCTGGAGTACTGGGCGACTCGGGGGCGACATGGAGGAAAGTTCTGGAGTAGTATGGGATTTAAGCGGAAGAGAGATAGCTGCTTTGAGGGACAATACATGGAAAAGGTGGTTTTTGGAGCGAGGAAGTGAAGGAGAATCATGGTGGGGAGGGAAGAAACTGGATTTTGGAAAGAAGGAAGAGAGAGAGAAAGAAGGCTTAGTGGAGGAGGAGAGGAAATGGATAGTTTCTTGGTGCATTGTATGGGTGCTACATGGCTGATGTTGAGTTGGCTGTTGTATTCTCTGGTGGGGGAGTGTTTTAGAGGAGACGCGGGTAGAGACTGGAGAGGATAAGGATGTGAGGTTGATGATTTGAAGATCACGCGAGAGTTCTATCTGAAAATCTAAGCTACAGACAGAAAGTTGGGGGGAAGGGAAAATGAGAGAGACGAGGAAATAAGGACGAGAGGCCCAAAAGATCACGAAACCTGACAATGTTCGGACTTTACTTCTAATTGTAGTTGGGCCGTCCTTGTGGGGATTTATGCGACCAGAAAAAGCCCAATGGACTAAAGACGGAATGTATGAAGCGAGTTACCCAATATATATTTATATAAAAAAACGGTTTTTAATCTCTCCAAACACCAAAATTAGGAGACATGTAGAAATAGTACGAGTACGGATTACCCTCTATCTCTCCCAAACCTATTGATAAACGCTCTCTCCCTCTCAAACCCAAAAGATCCTTCCTTTTCTTCTTAAAGAGGGGTGGGATTTTGGCTTATTCCTCTGGTAAATGTGCCTTATACACTATCATAATTATAGTCTGTTATTTTTTGGTGAATCGACAGATGACAGATCTTATATTTGCATCTTTTTATGTTTCATTTCTCTTAATTAAGGATCATTAGAATGAAATAGTGAAAATCTCTTGCAGTCAATTCAAACCAAGAAAACGTAATGCAACTTTTTGAACGATAACTTTCAATTAGATTATGGCTGTTGCAATATGTTTATTTTAACTATTTTAAAATCACTTAAAACAGTATTCCTTTGTAAGAAATGGATGGGTTCAAGTCATAAGTCATTGATCTCATAAACATTTTTTTTTTCTTTTGTATTGTATTTACTAGTTCAATTAAATATCAGGTTCATTTTTAGTATCAGTATTATGTAACTATTAAATTATTTATATTATTAAAAACAAAAATGATTAGAGGTATTTACCTTCATCACATTTATCTTTACATAAATAATAATATAAATAAGAGTGAGAATAGTGAGTATGAAAATTCCCAATCATCTTCCCTCCAAACCTAGTTAACTACACCTGCCTGTCTTCTTTATCAGTTATCTACTTGACTTACCAACCGTTTCTCCGTCAAAACTTCCCAAAGCCACAAAGAGAGCAGTCCCAGTGAGAGCGAGCCAGCCTCTCTACTGTCCCCTAAATGGCCTGCTCAGCTGCCGTCACCACTCTCTTCGCCTCCAATCCTAGGGCTTTCTCCACCAAACTCGCTGCTTCAATCTGCAATCCCACCTCTCAAACCCTAACCATCCCCAAGTCCTTCAACGGCCTCCATAAACCCCTCCAACCCCATCTCCCTCGCTCCATTTCCCTCACTCGCGGCTCCCATTCTCGACGTGCCTTCTCGGTCAGGGCATCTGTGAGTTATCTTCTCTTTTATACTCCCCGCTTCTCGTAGATTCCGTTCTGTGTTTCTTTTTTCTCCACTTTCAGCAACTCAATATTGCTCTTTTTAGCTACTTGCAGTACTGTTAACTCCAATGCCAATATTCTAAAGGAGATCGATTTTTTTTTTTTTTTTCCTTTCTATGTTTCGAATTATGATATGTCTTGCGCTATTGCTCTCTGCACAGACCGAGCTTCCATTGGTTGGAAATAAAGCACCGGATTTTGAGGCCGAGGCTGTTTTCGATCAGGAGTTCATCAAGGTAGCTTATAAAGAACAATTGTTCAGAATCTCAGTAGCACTCATGATTGTTTTTGCAATCTCCAAATCAGACTGGGTCGTTAAGTTATGAAATTGGAGATGTTTCAGTCGATGCTTATAAATTCGTCTAAACTGTTTGAAAATTATTTTTTGTTTAAGAGAGTCAGCTAAGTAGATTAATGAATTTAAGGGCTGATCCATGGAGACAAACTCAATTCTTACGCTCCTGCTAAGTTGTTCATTTATTTGCGTTTTTATATAATTACCTATATAAAAACAATTATTTTGCGTTTCCATATAACTGAAGCATTTTCATTTCAGGTTAAACTCTCCGAATATATTGGGAAAAAATATGTGATCCTCTTTTTCTACCCGTTGGATTTCACCTTTGTTTGTCCCACTGGTTGGTTTGACACTCAACTAATCTAAGTCGAACATTTATGTACTAGTGGATGCTAAAGCTTTCCCTTATTATCATTTCTCTTCCCCCTCATTCACAGAGATCACCGCTTTCAGCGATCGCCACGCCGAGTTTGAGCAGCTAAACACAGAAATATTGGGCGTTTCAACTGACAGTGTGGTAAAGCCAATGGCACCCCATTCATTTGTTTGCTGTAATAAATTTGTTTGGATTCAATAAATTGGTGTATCATTTACTACAAAAATCACATAGAATTGTCTTCTAGATCGGCGCACTAAAATATGAAGTCCCAACTGTAATTCCAAATTGATATATCAGCTGTTCGTTCTAAACTTTTGAGATAACTGATGAGTGTTATTTTGTTGGCTTTTGTGTATGGATGAAGTGTGTACATGTGTTTCCTCAATAGAAGTAGATTACTGCCATGCTCTAAGTTGGAATTGGCTATTTTCCTGATGCTTTTATGTTATCCTTGTGTAGTTCTCACACCTTGCATGGGTCCAAACAGATAGGAAGTCAGGTGGGCTTGGTGATCTTAAGTATCCCCTGATTTCTGATGTGACCAAATCAATCTCAAAATCGTTTGGTGTGCTAATCCCAGACCAGGTATGATATAAATGGAGTTTCAAAAATTGTTTTCTAAGATTATGAAGTGACATAATCTAGTTAATAGTATTGAATTTTGTGGTAGTCTTGGCCAACTTTTTGCAGTAAATTAGGGTTTTATAAGCTTGTTAAAAATTGATGTTCGGGCCTTTATCAGGAAACATGGTACAAGGCAAAGATTATCTACTTATTTCTACGAAATTCCTTCTAATAATCACATATGTATTCAAGTACATCTATATATATATTTCTTTAATTTTTTTATCTTTTATTTTTTAAGTAATGAAACTCAGCAAACTCAGAATAGAAGTTTCTTGCTATCTAGTTATATATTGCATATTCTGCTTGAAAAACTTTTGCATTTATTCTTTTATATGCTATATGTCTTTGGTCTTTAATTGATAATCACAAAGTTGGATGACAAGGAGTCAGGTCTAAACTGCGGGTCTGAATTTAGATGTTTTGTTGTCTTTTTCTGTTTCCTTGGTGCTTTTACTGTTTTCTATATTGTTTTAAAAATAAAGTTGCCAGTTCTTCAAATTACCATCCTTAAATTAAACTGAAGTACAGCAATTGAAAAACAGGATATTGACTTTTCAAATAAAGTGAAGATGGAGTAGGGGATTTTTGTTTATATTTTGCTCAATTTTGAAGTTGGTTCAATCTTTTAGGGGATCGCATTGAGGGGACTTTTCATCATTGACAAGGAAGGAGTTATACAACACTCCACCATTAACAATCTTGCCATTGGCCGGAGTGTTGATGAAACGAAAAGAACACTCCAGGTAATATTGTTGTATTGAAGGACAGAATGATTAGTGTTACTCCCAAACTTTTGATTAGTTAACTTCAAACTCAGTCATCGTTGCTTTGTGGCATGCCAGGCTTTGCAATATGTGCAGGAGAACCCAGACGAAGTTTGCCCTGCTGGATGGAAGCCCGGAGACAAGTCCATGAAGCCTGACCCTAAGCTCAGCAAAGAGTACTTCGCAGCGATATAGAGTTGGCCTACCTTCTTATTTACCCAAGTTGCTTTTTTATTTCAGTTCGGAAGGTGTAAAGGAGTTTTGTATTCGTGTAACGTCTTAATTAGTTCTCTTGAATTTTGAGCAGCACGTGTGTGGGAATAAATGTAGGACTTAAACCTGTTTTCTGAAAAATATTGATGTATCTAAGTATTAAGTAAAGTTGATGCATTGCAGTCTCTATTATCATGTGTTTGAAATTTGAATCATGATTCAATCGGATCATTTCACGGTAGTGCTCCAACAAATATTATTTTCTCAGATTTTCTGATACAAAGATGGTCTTGTCCATATATCCAAACAAAGGGGGCCCCACTATTCTTATCTTTTCCTGAATGTTATCTCTTGCTCGTTGAAGTAGAAGAAAAAGTTTTGGAAGAGAAACAGGATGTCGCCTGAGGCGGGTCTCCACCGTTACCATCCTCATCGCATGGTTGTACCATCAGTCTTCTGCTCCCGAAATTCTTTTCCTACATCAAATATCCGAAACCCCATAGAAAGGCCACCGCCATTTTTTAGGAAGAGAATGCTAATAATGGTAGCATCGCCTCCGACATCAATGACCATAACTCGTACGAGACTACTGGTTTCAGCTGCGGCTCTTTCATCCCCACCACCCCTCGATCTGACTGAAGACAACATCATGCAGGTTCTAGTCGATGCTCGTGCCGAGCTGGGGCAGATCTTCGACACTTCCGTTGGCATGACAGGTGACTCCGGTCCCCTATGGTTACACATGTGAGTCTTTCAGTTATGACATTTGGTATTGAAAAGGTGAAAGATTATGTGATTTTAGGAAAAGTTGAACTGGCCGAGTTAGATGGACCTTTCGTGAAGATTAGACTCAAAGGTCGGTTTTGGCACAAACGTAGCACTGTTCTCGCCCAGAGTCGGTAATTATCTGAAGCAGAGAATCCCTGTGAGTCATATTTCTTCTTGTTTGGTAAAAGCTTAACGAAATGTCCTGCTTTTTATTTTTCGTGATAGTATTTGGTTTTCGATTTCTCTCAGGAAATCTTGGAGGTGGATATAGAAGATGAGAAACAGTTGGATGACAGTCCAGAAAACTTTTGAGGTACACGTGCGGCTTTACTATTGTTTTTCTTTTCTAATTGTCCGGCCTTTGGAAGAATTGTTGTAGCATTATCATTCACAATCCTCAAATGGAAGAGCTGCTATATGCGAATAGCTTAAATGGGTAGAGATTTTTTATACCAAAAACAAAAGCTCCTAGAACTCTTGTGTTGAAGGATTGCTCGTTTCTATATGATTCCATTGGGAATGATATTTGAGACTTTCTAATTTATCAAGATGAAAAACAAATAAAAATGGATTGCTTTAATGCAATAGCTTAAATGTAATGTGGCAATATGGTAAGCAGCAGGGCTGCGCTCCCAATAGCATCGTTGTAGAAAGGGGGTTGCAACAGTAATCAATGAGAAGTAAAAGCATACAGTAAACTTAGAAACATTTTTGGGGAAGTCTCCATGACTGTTTGTGATCCTTGAAATTGCCGAACAATTAATCAGCCATGGCTGTGGTTTGGCAATCTCAGAAGTTAAATCATATTGTTGGCGTATTCAGCTGTCTTATTGACATCGATTTAGTGTTACTAGAGGGGAACTTACCCTAAGGAAAGAAAATGCTGAGTTTAGTGGTAAAGCCGTAAAGAAACTCTCTTAAATTGCAACCCTAACTTGAACCTCTGATGCTGAATTTAGGTATTGTATCTTGCCAAGGTGGTTTGTCTAATGGAATTAAGACAAGTGTACATTCCGATCATATTTCATTGATTCAATTCAGTACACTGTGGTGGTATTTATACACACACTAGAGAAGGAATATTCTATCATAACAGAATTCACAAGATGTAAGGAGAGTGACGACAATAAAATGTTCTAGACTATTCTGCATTGCTGTAGGATTATTGAGTTGCTTTTGGTGGTGCTGATGTATCCTCTGAGGCTGGAGACGATGCATTGCTGAGATTGCTAACATTGTCAAATCTATTAATGACAACTTGTTGATATTTTGTTCTTATAGTACCCTGCATTGCAAACTTCATGACGCAGATATCCTCTAGATTCTTTTTCATTTGCATCGCAATTTCCAGCATCCAAATTATTATATACTCGTTGCTGTTAGCAATTTATTATTTGTCATTGCCCTAGGATTTTCAGTGCTGTGGACATCCTCATTGTCATGAATAAAGCAATGTAAACCATGCACTGTTTGGAATGAAGACTTCAGCCAAATTCTTGTTTTGCAAACTCCGCTACAGATAAGAACAGTTTCTGCACCCAAAATTGTCCATGTTACTGGATAATTAACAAACTGTGATTCAGTTCAGTTATTTGTTTTAGCATAATACGCTTCACCATCCCCTTTTACCACGTAACAAATGATTAGAAGAAGTTAGTTGGGTTGAGTGTTAAGTGTTGAAGATGGCTCTTTCATTTCTTATTTGTGTTGGATGTTAACAACTAACAAGTATATCGCCACCATCACCATCACCATCACCATCACCGACACCACAAATAAGGTCTTTTTTTCGCAACCTGATCTCACCCACATCACCCTTTTTCATCACTTGAGCCTATGTGTGCGTGTGTGTGTGAAATCATTACTTGTTCCAAAAACTTAAGCTGATAGGAAAAGATAGATCTTTATTATTTATTTTATATTTTAACACTCTCATTCACGTGTGGACCACACTCTCCTTCAATGGATAGTCCACTACATAAAATATTTAATTAAATGGGATAGTGTAGAGTCAGGATTTAATCTCAAAATCTCTGCTTTGATTTTAAAAGGTTGGGTGGGCAAGGGTTAGAAATAGAAGGAAGTTCTTTGATTTCTTATACACTCTGGTTTTTGTTAGAAGGTCTTATGTTATGCTTCCCACCAAACCCCATATTTAAATAAAAGGTCGATCTAGTAGCTTACATGAGCAGCATACCTAACCCAGTCAGTTGTTGGAATGTCCCCTGTTTTTGTGTTTTTTACCAAAAAAACCAAGAGCCTAATATATTTCTCGACATTTAGTTGACTGACTGGGTATCTTATATGGATTGCTTGATATCTATGTGATCATATGCCATTGGATAAGAACCTATAAAAATATCATGTGCCTCACGTGGTGGATGGTTTTCCCACCAGTATGCCATTGACTCTCAGCCTTGGATCGATTATCTCCTCAAAGATTGGATATTAAATACATATTTTAATAACAATTATGAGTATCATGTTATAATTAAAACAAGAATAACATGCATGTTGTTCAATGATCGAGAACTAACTCTGTTGTCTACTGAGTTTTATTATATTCCTATTTTATCAACTAGGAAAAGTTTAGAAGCATTCCACCATAATTTTGCAATCATGTAGATACGTTACATTTTTTGTATTAAAAATATATATATATTTATATATATATATATAAGTATTCCACAATAATTTTGCAATCAGGTGGATGGATACCTTAAACTTCTTACAGCAATTATTTGGAGATTCTTATGTGAGATTTATTGCAAAATACAGGCTCTTGTTAGATGGCACATGCAATTTATGTGTTTGTATGTATGTATGTATGTTGAATACATTGGTATTCTTCTGAGACTACAATATTAGTGAGGGTTCATTATGCCATTATTTTTTTTATAAATAAATATATAAATATTGAGAGTTTTGGTTCATATACTCTCAACAAAAACTCTCCCCCTCTTTTAGGCTTCTGGGTCAATGAGTTTCAATGAGATTTTATGGTGACCTGTCATGCTGCAGTGGTTGGAATCTTCGATCTGCTTGCGTGTTGACTAAATAGAGATGATGTTTTAAGATCTCAGAACACTACTCATATTTGTGGTTGATAATATGCGAGATCTCAGAGCTATACTTTAATTTATCTGGTTGTTGATATGCTATTGTGGAGAAGATTCTGGATAAGTTGCACGGTATCCATTGTATTTTTATCGGTAAAAAAACTGATTTAAATAATATTCAAAAGATTGTGATCTAGAGACATATTGGTGGTCACATCATATATATTTTGATCAATCCTAGGCCTTCACATATCAAGGATTGCTCAACATTTTTCTTAAATTTTATAAATGAAACTGTAGGCCTGTTCATTCTGGGTCGGATTTTGCCTGGCCTGGTCCTGAAATTTTCTTTATTTTTTAATAGTTTTGACACTTTTTTTTTAAAAGATTCAAGAAAATTATTTATTATTCGAACCTGAATTCCTGGATTTGAAACGCAGATGAACAGACTTAGATGAAAGGTCCCAAATTAAACTTAGCATTTCCCATAAATTCCATAAATTGGAAGGGCTGGGAAATATAATTTAGTTAAAAATATGAACTGTAAATATTTTGGATAGTATTAAATGTGAAATAAATATTATAGAATTTTATGTATCTCTCTAACTTTAGGGTTTAGAGTTCAGATACGAACTAACCAAATCTTACCAATATTACACTAATGGTACACGTACATCTGACAGCTAAAATCTGAAAAAAAAAAATCCTCATATTCTTGGTCATTGCAAATGATCTTAAGTAGAAAAGAGACGCATCATGAAATGAGCCGATCTGGTATGTATATATTTATGCTTATTCAGGGTAGCAATATTAAAGAGATGTTTGGGAAATAAGATGAGATGAAAAATTTGTGAATAATAGTAAAATATTTTTATAGGATTTTGAAAAATGAGATAAAAAGTTGAATAAAAGTTAAAATATTGTTATAATATAAAATTTTAATATTATTTTTGTTTTAAATTTGAAAAAGTGATAATGTATTTTGTATTTTTATTGATATTTGAAAAATGATGAGAGTAGAAGATTTGAAATTAAAAAATACTTGTGTTTGAATGGTATTGGAGAAATTTTGAAATGATATGAGATGACTTTTCCAAACAATCCATATTGATGTATTTCCTACTTGAGACATTCAAGTTTGGACAAAAATTAAAAGGTGCATTGATTTCTAATTACTGTAATATTAAAATTGTTGAAGCACGAATCGCAAACTTAGATGTAAAAGAAAATGAATTCAAGGGTACAGACTACAGGTCGTCCCATAAATATACACTCGAAGACAGGACTACTTCATGGTGAAGGTGCCGTGCATCAAACAATTGACAAGTAATTTTTGCCACGTGACACTCCCCTGGCCTATCAATTGCCGCCCGATGTACGTAAGATGAAGGCAACATGAGACAGTACTGTTTGAAATGTGGACACCGCAAAGACCGGATTATGGTCATTGTTCACACACACGTGACATATGCCTGCCTCTAATATATGGACAAATCAACATGTACCATTATGTTTTTTGGACCGGAATTATTAAAAAAATTAAAAATATAAAACAAAACAAAAATCGTACAAATACATTTGAAATTGTAATTGAGAGCTGTAAAAAAGGGGTCGCATGCAACGAATGGCTTAGATCTCGTGGGTTGTCGACGATCGACATGATCACAATTAATATTAATTTTTGATGCCGCTGGCTGTAGCTGGACTTAATCAATTCTGTAATATCTCGTGAAACCCACTTTTAAGAGCTGAGAAGCTTCCTCAACGTAAGCGATTGATACATCAACCCATTTTTTTTTTTAATGATCATAATCTTATTAATATCTTGCAACTTCTCTGAATTCTTAGAGAGAGACTTGTTCCAAAAGTAAAGGGAAAACGATTCATCTTGATTAAGGCCATTCATCATGATCTTTGACTATACATTATTTTAGCAACTAACGTGACCAACACACACAAAAAAAAATGCTAACAGATGTTAATGAGATATTATATAGCAATTATCTGATTTACATGAGTGTGAACAGTTTGAAAAAAAAAAAAGGAGTAGGAAAACTTGCTATTTTGGAGTAGATGAATGAGTCGGATAACTTGCATTAATACAATGACACTATTCGACATCAAGAAAAAAACAAAACTATACTATTAATTTCCTTTAATTTGTACTCTTTGATCATGATCAAAGACAAATAATAAATAATATATGGTAGATTAAAAACTTTGTTATGAGAAATGCTATTAATATGACTGTTCATCCGGATCCGGTTATTAAACCGGAAAACCGGTTAATAGGGCGGATATCCACCCGGGTTAAATCCGGGCGGATATTTAAATTTTAATATCCGCCCGGATCCACTTACGGATCCGGATTAAAGTCCGGTTATCCGTAACCGGATCCAACAAAACCTCCGAACCCTTTCGTTTCTCCCAAACCCAGTCTCCTTTGCTCGAAACCAGCCTCTCGAGTCTCAACTCTCTCAATCTCCTCTGTCGATCTCGATCTCATTACTCTCGATCTCCTCTGTCGATCTCATTACTCTCGATCTCCTCTGTCGATCTCAACTCTCGATCTCCTCTCTCAAAACCCTAAGTGCCTCTCAACTCTCTCGAAACCAGCCTCTCAACTCTCTCGATCTCTGTCGATCTCAACTCTCTCGATCTCTGTCGATCTCAACTCTCGATCTTCTCTCTCAAAACCCTAAGTCGCCGATTGCGAGTCTTTGAAATCGAAGGTACGTTACTCTCTCTCTCTCTCTCTCTTATTCTGTAAATGATTGCTTCTTAATTCGCATAATTATATTTCTACATATCGGTTTGGATAATCTATTCTTTACCCATATGGCCAAATAGATCACCCTATTTTGGTCTGACCATGATCTCGAACTCAAATGCTAGGGTTTTGAATTTTTTGACATAATGTGATGTGATTTTTAGAGCATGTGTATTGTTATCCCTCTGTTACTTGGACTCTTTGATGAGTTTTTTTTTTTTTTTAATTTTGTTGACATTCGGTGATGTCCTTGTTCTGCCCATATGATGCCTATGTGAATATCCTCCCGTGCTTGAGTTGCTCATTGTTTATTAATATGTGATTTATATGTTATTTTGTTGGGATGTTCAAATATTGAGTTGTGTTGTCCCTGTGATGCTTTTATGAATGTTCTTCCACGACTGTATTGCTGTGATGTTTAGTAATTTGTGACTTTATGTGTTCTTCTCATGTAATGTTCAAATACTGAATTGTGTTGCTGTGATGTTCAATTCATGTTTTGTTTATAATGTTCAGTTAGATTTTCAATATTTTATTTGTTAACAATAATTTTTCAACTTCATAATACGAAATATAACTCACAAACTATTATTTTTTATTATATTTAATAATGAGAACTTATTATATTTTTTTAAATTTTACTATTATAGTATAAATAGATTTAGGCTATGTTTGGATAGTAAGATTTCTTTTAAATATTGAATTGAGTTGAGTTTTTTCACTATAGCAAATTCAATATATATATAATAAAAGTGAACCCTAAATGGAGATGGGAAGACACGAATTGAGAAAGGAGGAACTGAAGCAGGGTGTTCAGCGAAGTGGGCTAAATGAAGTAAATGGGATCTCTAAACGATGTCGTCTACAGCTATTGGGAACGTAGCTTTTAAATAAAAACTCAATCGGTGCGTTCTGATTATGTGGGTTTTATCTTGTAATAAGCATGTAATGTGCAGTATTTTGGCATATACATACCAAAACAGTGCATTTTATCCATTTTATCCAATACTGTCATTTACATTCATAAGCAGGGTGATTTTATCTTTTCCAGGGAAAGTTTGTTAGGGAGTCTGGTATACAGGCGAGAGAGGCACCTGGAGGAGGGATCTTTGATTCTGAATCCATAGCCAATAAGTTGTATCAGGAGGAAGGAATAGCCTCAACAATTCCAGCGTAGTTCTATGTTAATGCATTTCAGTCTTTCTTTCTTAATCCTTGTTGTATTCTAGGGTTTATCATTAAGAAAATGTTAGTTTGCTCATCTATTTTGACACCTCATATATTTTAGTTTTTTTTTAATTTTTTTATTAAGAAAGTTATTATTATTGTATTGATATTATTTACATATATTTTTTAAAATATTTAAAAATAATAAAAAAATAAATTATTATGTGGTCAGCTACAATGATAAGCAGGGGTATAATTATATTGATCATTGATGGTAGAAATTTTTTTAAAAACATAATATACTGCTTACTTTTTCTCTCCAAAGAATATTTCAAATTCAAAATCCACCATTAGATGAGATTAGCTGTCAATAATATTTTATCCTCTATGATAGATGTTTTTTATCCTTTTAATTATGCGTAGCTTCCTTGTATATCAGATTATAATCAGATTGTACTTACTTAGATGTTATCATAGATATCAGCTTGTATTCTGGTAGCATAGCTTGTAAAGCAGTATATATATGAATGAAATACATCCTCTCTATCTCAACATGTGAGTTAGTTTCATCTTAATATTTTTTCATGGTATCAAGAGCTACAGTGTGTTGATAAGAGAGTGGTGTTTTTTCTTTTCTTTCCCCAGAAAATATCTTCATCTTCATTCCTGTCCTCTGATCACTCAAACCCTTATCTATACCCTATGCAGAAAATGTTTCAAACTATATCTTTCTAAAACTGAACTCCACCAATTTCCTTCTTTGGAAAACCCAAATGTTGAACATCTATGAGAGCTATGATCTACAAGGATTCATCATGGGTGACATACCCTCACCACCAGAAACAATTCTTGATGAATCAGCAGTCTCACAACCAAATCCACTCTATCAGAAATGAAGAAAATCTGATAGATTAGTAAAAGGGTGGCTAACAGCAACTCTTTTGGAAGAGATTTTAGACATTGTTGTGGGTTTAAACACTGTCTTTGAAGTCTGGAATGCTCTTGCGCATGTTTTTGCAAGGGTATCTTCAGATCGAGTTCTTGCTCTTAAACAAAGACTTACCTTTATCACCAAAGGATCTGATTCCTTGAATGATTACCTTAAGAAATTCAAGAACATTTGTGATGAGCTTACTGCTATTGGCAAGCCTATTTCGGATCAGAAAAAGTCTTGGTGGCTTCTCAATGGTCTTAACAAGGACTTTGAGGTTTTTATAGCAATATTAAATATTGAATTTTTGAGGCATTTTCTAAACTGTACCAAAAAGAAAAGAACGGATAGTCAGGGAAAAAATGGTATTATAATTTTTCCCAATTTTTTTTTTTTAGTTTTAACTCTTATTTAAAAAAAAAAAAAAAAGAAGTTAATCCGGATACCCGGATTTTAAGAGAGAAAAAGAAAAATCCGGTTATCCGGTTTTAAAACCGGGTATCCGGATATGATCCGGTTATTTATCCGGATTGTAACCGGATTTAATCCGGACGGATAACCGTCCGGTTTTTAAGATCCGGATCCGGATCCGGTTATGGCCGAATATCCGGATCCGGATCCGGTTGAACAGTCCTAGCTATTAATATTTACCGACGACCGTTAGATGAAAAATATATATATAGTACACGTACGAGATGGGAAAGAAGCCAAAAAGCCTTGATTTGAGTAATTCTTCCATATAGTATAGTTTCACAAACTAAAGAGTTACAATACTATATATTTTCTTTTTGCCTTCAGAGATATATTTATATGTGAGAAACTAGGACCCTACTCATGCTGGCCTAGTTCCAGAGAGAGAGAGAGAGAGAGGGAGAGAGAGAGAGAGATAAATAAAGAAAACCCAAAAAGTTGTATGCGTCAGATCATATTGTAGGGTCGAAAAACATATCACTATATACTTATAAGCAGCTTGCATTCTCAAAATTAGGTCTTGTACGTACGTCTTGTATGATTCACGCAACGTCAACAGTAGTCATGATGACGTAGCAACTCCCGATTCAGGTGTATAATTCAGACTTTGCACCTCTTCCCAATCCAGCTTCGATGTTATCTCGTCGTACTCCGGAACATACTCCTGGTACAATTTTAAAGAAGATATGAGATATCCAAAAAATAAAAAATAAAAAATTTGAGTAATTTTGATTGGCAACAAGGTACGTAGGTAAGATCGAACAAATCTTCAAGGCGTTCACACATGGGCCAGCCAAACTTGTTCAACCTTTAGATCAAATATATATTATACCATAGATGAGAAGAAATTAACTGCACACTTAATTACCTCAAGATGTCTGAACAACTGTTTGGCAGTTGGTGCAGACATGATAATGCGACGGGCGATTGGTGAGATAAAGCCTTCATCAACGGCCTTATCAATGAAAGACAATAGGGAATTATAGAACCCATCAACATTCAACAGTCCCACCTGCAAAAAAAGGTTAATTATTACTTGATTAATTGATTGATTATGATATCCGGACATCTAACATAATCTTTATTTGACCAATAACTTATATATGCAGCCAGGAAAACAATTTTCTTTTGACCAACAACTCTAGTTTTTTTATTCAATGATTTGTCCTTCTTTTTGTCATGTATGCGAACCTTCTTTCCCATTCAAACGGAGATCCTCTCCCAATCAAACCCCTCAAATCATGTAGCATGACTCTGTTTAAAAGGGAAAATCTCATGCTATCTTTCCATGTGAATCCAAATTAAGCACCACATGCAATGATTCTACGGCCTGATCGATTATATATATATCTATATGAACCTCCAGTACAAAAACAGCCGTATACTCGAAGAAATATGACAAATCATTACGCACAGCGCGGGACCATAAAACGTGGAGACAAGCTTATACAAAGTATATATAATGTTTGTGAATTAGAAAATATTAATTCGAGTTCTTCAACATAAAGCATGCATGCATATTATCATGTGAAGGCAAGGGCAGAGATTGTCAGATTTTTCAAAACAAGCAAGCTGAGGAAATAGTTTAACTAGAAAGTACTCATTTTCTTTCATTTTTAGCCCAACTTGTTTTCATTGTTTTTTGGAATAAATCTAATATTTTCCATCAAGAAAGAAGGAAGAAAAGAAAAGAAATTCTTACGGGTTTGCGGTGAATTCCAAGTTGAGCCCACGTAATGACTTCCAGCAGTTCTTCCATAGTGCCGTATCCGCCTGATATTACACAGTATATATGATGAGAATTTCAGATTTTCCATGCAAGATCAGATAAGATATATACATAAAGCTTATAAAGAAAATAAAATCTAAATTGGCTGAAACTAATCAGATAATTTGATCAGGACGGGATTCGTACCAGGGAGGGCAATAAAGGCATCGGCTTGACGAGCCATTTCAGCTTTCCGCTGGTGCATATCAGATACAGCTCTCACTTCTCCGACTGTTTCTCCAGTTATCTGTCAACACAATATACGTCATGCATGAATCATTTTTAAATTAACTTAAAACACAATTATACAACACCAACTATTCTACAACTATATATTAAAAGATTATTTCTTTCCACTTTCATTCAAAATTTTTTAATGTCCTAACAACATTTTAAATTAAGTACAAGAAAAAAAAAAAATTTAATACTTAATTGTAAATGGATTTGATATAGTTGTTATTCATTTCCCTTTCCGGACGTCATAAATAATAAAATAGCCTGTCAATTAATAATTAATCACTGCCATATATAATCGACTAGCCATTTTTGAAATGCAGTACAAATATCGCTTGCAGTACTATCTTCCAAGGATTTTTTTCCCTGACTTCTTCCGAGGCCTGGACGGTGGCCGGGAACTAGAAATGGAAGTACAGTTACTACTGATACGTTGTACCGATTAGGGGTGTTCATCCGGGCCGGGTTGTACCCGGCCCGGTTTAAAATTTTATATATTTCTTAACATTTTTGAAATTTTTTTTTAAAAATGTTTAAAGAAATTTCGAATCTGGGTTCCGGATTCCCAAATCCGGAACCCGGATGAACACCCCTAGTACCGATCACATCGCATTGGCCGATTATTTTTGGTTGCAATAAATAAATGTGTAGAGCTTTTTGGTGTTGAAATTAGCTAGGGAAGCAATTGCACATGTAAAGATCGAGGGATTTGCTGTGGAGAGTATGAAACTACCTCTCTAGGCATTAGACTTCTTGGAATGACTCTGCAAAACAAAAAGCGAATACCATGGATAAGTACCATTTCAGTATATATAATTATGATTTCTCATAGTTATTTGTCTAATTAATTAATTAATGAAGGTTATCCAAAGATGTTGTATTGTGGAAAAACAACTCAGAAAGACTGATTATTTGGGCACCCTTCATAAAGAAAGAGCAAATTAAGGCTTAAATATTGGACCGCGCTGTTAACAACAGGCCAATAATCCTGACATGGGCAGCACGGTCCATTGAAAGACACAACTTGTTTCTTCTTTCATTAAACAATTGACAGCAGAGAAAAAGCAGCCATATCCATGTCCAAAAGGTCTCAAACTTTCTACCATGCTCTTTCATCTCCTTCTGACTGGGAATCTCAAAGTCAATCCGGGAGCTCAAAAGGCTCGCCAAGAAAGGGGAAAAAAGAAAGCTCCAAATTAAAGCCACTTTTTCTCCCCAGCAAGCTTGAAAGCCCCATAAGGAAAAATCTCTTTTAAATGATCTACTGATTTAGACCAGATAATTAGCTAGCAATTTGTACATTAGAACCAAATTTATCATTTTTCTTTAGAAATTCCTTTCATCTGGCTCATCATTTTGATCCCATTGTGTCTGCCTTTTAGTGGTTTGAGAACCCATTTCATAGAAAATTGGGAAAACTTGCCTGGTTTAAAAACTGAAGAAAGAGAGCAACCCATTTTCAAAAGATGACCAAGGAAAGTAATTATGGGGAGACAATGATGCCTGTCTTTTGAACCCCTCGCTAATCTTTAAGAGAGAGAGAGAGAGAGAGAGAGAGAGATGCAAACCCTAGAACATGCCGCCCACCATCATGAACAGCCTGAGAAACAATACCCATCAATCCCACGCTCCCACCTCCATAGACCAAATCAATCCTTCTCTCTACCTGCAAAACACATCGATCAACCAGACCCATTAATGCGTGTCACAAAATAAATTAATTAATCACCACCCCTGAGACGATGATGACGACGACAATAATAATAAAACTAATCCTGGGGAGAATAAAAGCCCTTATACGGCCTACTGATCGAAATAAATTATATATTTCATGCAACCCCAGTAACAAAAATGATCATGGAGGTTTGGTCATGGAAGCTTGTGAAGGTGCGGCCCATTGTTGGAACATGCTTCAAAGACTCATGATATCAAGGAAGCACGTTTGGTTCCCCAGGAAATAGCAGGAGATTATTATTTAACTGAATTTAAAAACCAAAACAGAGAGAGATCATGCAAGAAGGCTGCTCAACTGACAGGCAGGTTACAGCTAGCACTCTCTATCTCTCTCTCTCATGCCAAACATAAACCCTAAAACCTTCCCCTTATTCCTCAACAATCATAAGCCCACGTTGGAAGCTTGTTTTTTTGCAAGACACCACCAGTACACCCACTTGATCAAAAGAAAGAAAGAACGCGGAAAACACTAAGGGTGATAGAAATACATTCAAAAAATAATAATAATCTGATGATACTTCTCTTGAAACTGGCCATCTTTCGAGGAAGAAAGAAGGTGTCAAATTGCAGCAACTTGAAGACTACTTTATTTCCATATAAGAGAGTGCACCATTAAGGGTGACATCTCATCGTAGTTTATGAAAACAAAGAAAGATCAAGACATAGACAGAAACCCAGATTGGCATTCCGAATCCATGTTGGAAGGGCTACATGACGACAGAAAGGAAAAAAAAAAAAGGACCAGCTGAAAGGGATAGAAATTGAGAATTTGTTGAACAGTTTATTACCAGTTCCTTCCCAAGTTCAACAGCAGCTTCTTGATAACTGGCTTTCTTCCCTGAACTGCTCCCACAGAACACACAAATCCTTTTGAATCTCGACTTTGCCTCTTCCATCTCTCTCTCTCTCTCTCTCTCGGGAATAATAATCTGTCGAAGGAGGAGAGGTTGAGAATGAGAAGTGAGTGAATATCTGCTTATATAAATATAAAAATCCCTTCAAGCCCACAATCAGTAGTAGTTAACTCCTTGGCCAAGAAACTTAATATAATAACTTGGCGTGTATTTATTTTATTTAGATTATGGAAGCTACAAAAAAGACATTTTGATATTATAACAAGAGGAATGCGAAGATGGATGGCCGTTGTTTTAAAATTATAAATTTAGTTTGTTCCCAACCTGGTTGACATTTAATTATGTGATAGGGCAGAGATACCCTGCCTCGCATGATAGGTATATAGCATGCATGCAGCACATATGGGAATATCATGGCCGTTTGGCGTTTACCTTGGATATTCTCTTCCTGCAGACTTCTAGTTCAGGTCCCGTACTTTATCCAGCCGTAATATTAATATAGAGACCAGAGTTTTAATTAACCTTCTTAATTACTCTGCACGGCCTTATGCACACTACAGTCTGTTTTTTAACTTGACATTTTTAAAATCCTTACGTACATTCATTTATTACTTACACTTAAAGGTTCTGTTGGTAACATAATTATTTTTTTAGATATTTTCAAACTATTTTATTATTATTTTTAAATTATTTATTACTATTTTATTATTATTTACAGATTATCTAATATATTCTTATTTCACTATTATTTACTCGGTTCAAAGATCTATATATCCATTTTGGAATTAATTTATAACGGGATCTATATATCCTTTTCGTTAAATTGATTATGTAGCATATAGCAACAACAATTGTATTATAAATATCATCTTTAAAACATTTATGAGCGGTGCTATATCCCCCGAGCCCGAATTTCTCTCGAAAGATTATTATTATTTTTTATTATTCATTTTTAATTATTTATTTGATAGTTTTAAATAATTTTTTAAATTTTAAAAAAAAATCATATCATTATTAAAAAATATTCTTTTAATCATTTAATAAAAAAATTAAAAAAAAAAACACAATTCAAGAGAAATTCGGTACACTAATTCTCGGGCATTTCTGAACTTTTATAGGCAGATCATGCATGGTATGTTCCAGAAACAAGGACAAAACAGAGAAATAAATTGTTCAGATTCTGATTTATATATATGTAGCTAACTCTAGCTACCAAAATTAGGTTTTGATAAGACTCCAAGGGCTACAAAGTAGGTTTCGGGTTTAATCCTGCTCCGTGATTTGGAACATAACGCTGAACAAGTTGATTTCAGTGGGGGTAGGACGTAGCTGCAGGATCAATATAAAGAGAGCTAGCTAGCTTGCTTCTAGAATAACTAGATCAGTAAGTAGAATGTCCTCATCGTGACCTTTTTCCCATTATATTCATGTCACGTCTAAATTATCTTCATATAGTACATTAACGATATTAATGTTAAAAAAAAACAAACAAATAATACAGTTTTTAATATCGTCTTTCAATAACGATTTTGTCTTCTTTGTTAGACATGCAGAATCACGTGTAAACACACAACCTCCCCTCCCCTCAAATGCAGGATCACGTGTAAACCCCCGAAAAAAATGAAAATAAAGAGAAAGCTAATGCCGGCCACTCGAAAGCTTGAACATGAACCTGGCCGTTAATTATTTTAAAATAGAATAAAGATTTCTTTTATATATATTTATTTATCTATTTTGTTTTTAAATACAGATAGACTATGTAAATTTCACATGAGTAATAAATATCGTTATTTAAAATATAAAGTTAATTAATATTGTGGAGTACTTCTTATTGATCTACTTTAATTTTTCCGTGAAATTCTTATATATTTTCTACGTAAATAAGAACATCATAATAAAATATTTCAGAAAAAATGAACGAATGATATTTATGAATACTAAGAAGTCTGTTGATCCATAATCAAACAATAGTACAAGCTTTATTCATAATGAAATTAAATGAAGTTTCATTAGAAAAATAAAATAAAATTGCTAGCATCAAATACTAGCTGTGTTCCAAAAAGAACAGATAAGCAAGAGAATTATATGCTCATACAAGTATTTTCTTTGATCGAAACTAACGAGTATAATATAGTAATTTGAGAAATGAGTAGTACAGTACCTAAACTTCACTCTCAAATATTGTTATTCTCCGCCGAGTGATTTCCTCCAATTTATTGATCGGTAATTCTTCTTCTTCTTCTTCTTTTTTACCAAATATTTACCATTTCGTCCACAAATCACGGCTCATGTGAAAGTACTGAGTAGCCCATCCTTGTGATAAGGCCACGGTTTTTCTAGTTTTTTTTTTTTTCCAGAAAAGATGGTAAATGAAAAATAGATCGGAGCAAGGATCAACTAGGACCCTCCCTAGCTAGGTAGAGACATAGAGGCTGAGTTTGGGTTGAAAGGTGAGATAAGTTCACTTATCTCATTTTAAATTTATTATTATATATTTTTAAATTTTTATATAAAATATAATAAATAATTAAATTTTTTCAAATTTTAATTTAACATTTCTAAATTTTAAAATAATAATAATATTATTAAAAAATAATATTTTAATTACTTTTTTAAACTCTTCTTAATTTATTTCATCTCATTCCAAAATTAACATAGACTGTACTTGTAGTACATCATCAGGTATGAGTGAATGCATTTTCCTCTCACGTCACGTCTGTATTAATTAATTTGTTAATTTGTATTTAAGTTAAGATTTCGTTTGTATTTAAAATTCATCTTAACTCATTTTTATTTTATTATTATATTTTTATAATTTTTTTTTATATAAATTATAAATTTCTATACACATTTTTCAAATTCCAATATATATTTTTTAAATTCTAATACACCCTCTTCAAATCTTAAAATAATAATAATATTAAAAAATAAATTAAACTTATCTCAACTCATCTCATCTCCAAATCCAAATAATACATTTGTTTAAGAAATAACATTCACATCACACATGCCCATGTAATTAAAAATTATAAAAAAAAATGCTAGTCTCACATAGGACATTTCCCGACTGAGTTTTTTATTTTATTTTATTTTTTATTTTAATAATTAAGAATTAGTTTCTTAATAATATTATGAATTTATTATTATTATTTTTAAATATTGAAAAATGTTAAAAGAATAGACAAAAATAATAATAATTTAGCCTAAGCGTGATCCCCATATGTAAGCATTGAACTACTCAAATATTATTTTATAATTTGCTTGTTTGGATTGAGGGAACTACTTATTTTATTTTATTTAATTATTTTAATAATATCAAATTTTATATAAAAATAATTAACTAATTTCTTAATTCATAAAATAAAAATAATATTTTATTCTATTTATAACTCTTATCTCATCTCAATTCATTGTCCAAATCTTCCCTAAATCAATTTATTTTTCAAAAGTACTACAAAAGGGTGGAATTTAAGAAAATAATAGATACACAATTATTTTTCAACTCTTTATACAACCATACTAAAATAAGTTATATTTTTATAAAATGATTTATAAAAATAACATCACTTTTATAAATATCCTAATTTAAAATATGATTGTAAATATGATAGTAAAAATGAGTGTGCGTCTATCTTATTTTTGTTAAATTAATTTATAAAATTGTTATAATTAAAAATAATAAAGCAAATAAGATTATAGGTTCGTTTGGACATTCAAAATATCTCCTAACTCTGTTTATAGTAAGAAATTGTTTTTAGTTAAGATGTTTTATTAGCCTTTGACAAAGAAGGATAAAAAGTTGAATAGGAAATATTATAAAATTTAAATTTATTTATATTTTTAATATTATTATGTTTCAAATTTTAAAATGATTGTATTCATTTTTGTATTTTATTCTAAATTTTATAAAAGTTATGTTGATTTCTATGTTTTGATAAATAATAGGATAGAAAAATTAAAAATTAAGAGTTAAAAATTAATTTATATTTAAGTAATATTTAAAAAAACATTTGAGAAATATAAAATTTCTATGTCCAAACTAGACCTACATCTTTTTTGGCCGACCTCTTTTCTTTTTCTTTGAAGTCAAAAGACTCAAAACCATTAATTGAGTAGAAAAAGTTGACTCATGGTAAACACTTTTTTAAGCAAAAACGTGAGTGTAATTTGAAGATATATTTTCCGTAACAAAAAAACATTTTTTTAAGCAAAAAAAGATAAAGTACTAATTATTATTACATAAATTTAAAATAATTAATATAAAAATAAATTTCTACTTTAATTCAAACACATGATTAACAACTTAACAGGCATAAGTTCAACAGTAATAAAAATTAGTTTTTGGAACCTGATTGCGTTAAAATTACAGTAGCTGCAATTCATTCTTGCCCACGTGGATCCCAATCTCACCGTTGGGAGTTCCTCCTCTGGCAGTGCGGGAGTTGCAGCAGGTGGACGCACGTGTGACAAGCTGCCGGCAAAGAACCGGCGGCCAAACTGAGATCATTTTAAATTTAAAGATGAGATTAATTGACATGAATTTAATTTATTTTTAAATATTATTATTATTTTAGAATTTAAAAAATATATATTAAAATTTAAAAAATATATATATAAATTTATATTTTATATAAAAAATTATAAAAATATAATAATAAAATAAAAATAAATTTTAAATATAAACAGAACCTAGAACCTAGAACCTAGAACCTAGAACCTGAGACCCACGCTAGAACATAGAAGTTAGAACGACAGAGAGTTGGATTTGATGTTTTTGGTCGCCAGGGGCATGGGCGGATTTCAACGAAGAAAAGCAGATCATTCACCATCTCAATCTGCCTCAAATTATCATTCGTCTGTCACTGTCGAAGTACTCAAACAATGCCTCGATATTTTCAGTTATCTCTAGACTGACAGTTAATTTTGTTGTTTACATAAAAGTATGGGCAATTGGGCATTGTTATTTTGGAGTTTAAGCTATTTTTATTAATTATTTTAAAAAAATAATTCTTTTTATAAGCCGTCATTTCTCTTATTTCACATACTATAAATGAGGTGATTTTTCTTCTTCTTTTTTTTTTTTTTTTCCCTACAAAATAAAGTAATATTTTCTCTAACTCCGTGTTCTCTCTCTGCACACCTTCTATCTTTCTCACTCTCTGGATTGCTTCAATAGCTTCTTCTATGCACGGGCTCTCACAAAGCTTTTTCTCTAGTAGCCTACAGACCAGCGATGGCACACGTTATAAGAATGTGGTTGCTGTTATGAGATTTTCTGAAAAAAAAAAAAATATTAAATTGTTTAATAAAAATGAATAATTGCCATTTTCTTTGAGGAGATATCTTGATGTTTCTAATTGGTAGTAGGTGGGAGAAAATGAGTCCAAGAGTCCACCATTTTTTGTTACCAAACTCCATCATCTTTCTTTTTTCCAATTTTTCTTTCGTCTTTCTCAACCTCCCACTCCCAAATTTTCCATCTTTCTCAACCCTCATGCCATCAGAAAATCAATTTGAGAGTTTTGATTCCATCACGTTCTGCTCTCCAGCTGTATCTTTGAAAGACAAATCAAACATATTTGATTATGATCTCTCAATTTTATCTTTAACTTTGATTTCCAAAATTGAGTTTTTTTGCATTTAAAATCTGAAACGCACGATAAAATCTACCTACTCATTTTAATTCGTTGAGATCTGGGTTTGGGATGGGTAAAACAAGTGTCTCACTTTGCAGTAAAAAGACGAAAGGCCACATTATCCACGCAGTGGTGGAGTATGAGAAAAGACGGCTTATAAGTATAATTACTGTTTTAAAAAATATTTTTTGTTTAAAATATAAGGAAAATGATAAGAGTCTGTTCGGTATCTGCTTCTTTCTTTTATTTGTTACGAGCATATAATCCGCGCAATGCGCAGACTTATATTTAAGCTGAAATTACAACTATATATTTTAATATACATAATCAATTTCTTAACTATTACTAAAATATATATATATTTATTATATTACAACGTCACAATATGTATAACCGAACATAATGACAATACATGAATATTAATATGCTTCATAAAACACAATATACAAACTTTATCCATGATCTATTTAAAACATACAATAAACCTGACTAATCACATAACATTACTAATTACACTAATGCAATAACTATGGTCTTTCTCAAATTTTTTAAGTAAAGAAATCATAACACTTCACAAATAACATAATTAACATATTCATCACAGCGATACATTTAATCACAACACCTAACACGATTCCACGACTACAACATCACAAACCACATCCACTTCTCCTTCAGCTACTAATGAAATGTATCATCATATGTCAATTTTTTTTTGATTTTTCTCCTCTTGGATGATGAAGCTTGACAGTGATACTCTTCCTTTATATTTGTGTTGATGTCGAGATCAATGTCAACATTAGTTTCCTATAATATAAATATTATCGTCAACCATTGTCTATATAAAAAACATTATAATAATTATATTTGTAGTAAATGATAGTATAGTAGTATAGCATTCAATGCCTTGAATGAACTGATTGAGTAATGAGACTAATACGATTATAAAAATATAGAATATGATAGAAATTAAAATTAAATACCAAATCATGCAATTCTTTTTTTACCTTCTTAATTGTCATTGATTTTATACATTCGGGATCAAATATGCGCTGAACTGTGTAGTTTTCTCGTCCATATTTTAAGTTGTACTCATCAAGTCGCAATAAGAAGATGTATTCTTTGCCAACAAAATGTTGTAAATCATTTGGGAACCCATCATTATTATGGTCCTACACAAATACAGAAATATGTTATACTAAGTATTAGCGATTATGTAATATAATTATCAACTTTTCTATACTAATATTAATTTTGTAAATATTATTTCTACTATTTTGTTTCCTGGTCTTCTTTTTCCATAAGTTCTTTTGCAGTTTTATTTAAGATTTTCTCAACCTCCTTGTCAAATAGCACTAAAGACGCTGACCCTGAGTCATCTACCAGCTCTATATTTATCCGATACCTTAAAAATGTAAAACTCGTTAAATGAACTGCACATTTAATAAAAAAAAAAATAGATATTTTTGTGTGTTTGTGCAAATGAATATATATATATATATATATATATATATATAAGAAGCTTGTTTTGTAATATTACCTTGGTACAATCAGTTTTGGTTCTGCTTTACATCTTTCACACCATGACAATCCTTCAATGAACTTAACTTTGGTTTTGCATTGGATGCAAGAATTATAATACCACCCATACTTGGTGTCTATTTTTCCAACTTTGCATAAACATGTCACCAGTAACTCCTGCAATATTTAATTCTTTCGTTATCACACAAAATGTATAATATTAAATAATTGTATATTATATTAAATTCAAACTATAAAATCAAAACCTTTATATTTGCTGTCCATTCCAGTTCTTTAATTTCGGCAATTTTTTTCCTGTTGTGGAATGGTAGTTCTGTATTAGATATGACTGGATGCTCTGATTTGATAGTTATGACTTCCCTTTGTGATACATCTTGCAACCTAATTAATCAAAAAATGTATTAGATATAAATAACATGATGATTTAATTTTTAGAGAATATAAAGTAGAAGATTTTAATTTTACTCTTGCCGAATTCTTAAGACGTCCGAAATCTCAGGATTTACGTACAACTTTGTAGCATTGGTTGATGATAGATTAAACTCGCCTGCGAAAAATTATTTCAAGTACATATGCAGCAGTAATATTATTTTTTATAATTATATTTTATCACACTATTGTAAAATGTGTATGTTACCTCTAAATGTCTTTACTATTGTCGAAGTAACTATCACCACAGTTGATCCTAGATTATTCTTAAAAAAATAATCATCAATTTGCAGTGCAGTAGACCCCCACAAAGTTGCCTGTATATTTTTATTCCTAAAATTCAACACACACAAATAAGTCATTTTATATGTAATATTCTTAATTGATAAATTAATTAATTTTGAGTTACTATTTTTAAATAAATTGTACGTATTCTTCTAATAGAAGTTGAATCGTCCGTAGCATCACAAACTGACCCTTAGAAGTTCTTTCCTCTATACCTCCAATAGATTCTAATCTTCCAATTACATCTGATAATGATCCGTAGTCAGAAAATTATAATAATATTTTGTTATCTCAAAAATAATATTAATACCTAACTTTAATATATGAAATGGTAAACTTTCGTTACGTAGAAAATAGAATACGTACCAGTCAAATATGTTGGATCATTGCAACGTCTCTCTGCAGTTGCGTAATTTGCAAATTCGAACTTTAACTTAGGCATTGATTCACTCAGTCTATCAAGTTTAACGACTGAAGTCATCGATGTGAACAGAATCTTACATCTTGTACCAACAGGACGATATTTTCCTTTGCATTATTCAACCACGAAATTCTTTATTGCATAAATACACCCTTCTGTCAACAACAGGCGGAAGCGTTGGACCAAATTTTTCCTTATGGTTGAGTGAATTAAAACTCCCTTTAAAAAAATAAAAAAATATATTAGTTAAGCTTGAATAGTGTGTAATTAAAAGTAAAAATTTACTTGACAAAAATCAACTTACTTCGATATTTGTTATAATCAAATCAAGGCTAAGAAGCTCTTGTTGATTTCCGATAATGGTTGCATCCCACATACGTAATATTCTGACTGCGATATTCCACTCTTCCTTGTCAGGTGATAATTTATTGAGAGGCGTGCATTCCATACTCATCTCTTATTCGTACCTATAGAAATTTTTAAGTCAAACATATTAGAAATAATCCAAGCTATCATTTATTGAAATTTAAAAACATATATAAAGATAAATTTGGAAAAAAAAATATAACTACAAAAAGAATAAATTTAAATACCTTTAGGCAAATCGTTGAAGATCTCATTATATACAATATTTTTTGTACAGAAACGACCATCAACGGTTTTATTTGTGATGAGAACTTTTAAACCATCTCTTCTCCTTACTCTAGATACAGCAATGTATAACTGACCATGACAGAAAATTGAGTTTTGAAGAAAAAGTCCGACATGTTCCAATGTTTGTCCTTGACTTTTATTGATCGTCATTGCAAAGCATACAGATATTGGAAATTGCCTTCTCTTCAATATAAAAGGCATTTTTGGATCGGAATGAGATAAAATTATGCGAGGAATAAATACTTTCTCTCCAACGTGCGTTCCAGTCATAATTTTTGCCTCAACAACCCATTTTGATAACTGAGTAACTATGAGTCGTGTCCCATTGCAAAGACTATTAGACTGATTCAAATTCCGAAATAGCATTATTGGCACCCCAACTTTCAATCTCAATTTATGGTTCAAAATACCTGAAAATTTTAAAGAATTTAAAAATTCTATTGGAAACATTGATTGTTGTTCTGTAATATTGCCTCCGGATTTACATATCGAATCAGCATTATAAAACACTTGTTCATCCAGATTGATGAGCTGGTCTATCATGTAGTCATTGATATTCTGGACAACATCATTTGTAGGTGCTAGAATTGCTCTTTCGCCCAAGTATTTAGAATTATTACATTCATCTTTCAAATTAAGATAGGTAGCATTTACGATATCTGCAATAGGATCATCATTAGATTGAACAATTAAATCAAGTGGTATCTCAATCATTCCTTCACTTTCAATACAACTCAAGTCATCGTCGCCCATTCTTAAGATCCAATTTGCAAAATCTCTTGTAACAATATCTCCCGTATTTTGTTCGAGTCTCATATTTTGAATTATTGTAAAAACAACACAATGTCTCCATAATGAAGATCTGTTAATAGTGGCCTCAACTATTTGCTCTCTTTGACCTTTGGATACAATTGGTAATATTTGACGAAAATCACCGCCCAGAACAACTGTCTTCCCTCCAAATGGCTTTTCTGCACTATTTGCATCAGTGAATCGTAAAATATCTCTTAACGAACGATCGACAGCTTCAAAACAATTTCGATGAGCCATAGGTGCCTCATCCCAAATTATGAGACTTGTTCTTACCATTAACTCTCCAAGTTGAGAGCCCTGTTTAAATGAGCAAGTTGAATTATTTGACAAATTAATTGGTATTTGAAATCTTGAATGAGCTGTTCGACCACCAGGCAATAATAGAGCCGCAATTCCAGATGAAGCAACTGCAAGCACTATTTTCCCTTCAGAACGTAATCGAAATATCAATATTTTCCAAAGATAAGTTTTTCCTGTACCACTATGTCCGTATACAAAGAAGAAACCGCCATTGTTACCATTCACTGATTCAATGATAGAGTCATATATTCTCCTCTGCTCAACATTAAGATTATCAAAAAATTCTTATGCTCCTCCTTTAACCCTGCTCTATTATAGTCCAACTCTTCTTGTAGTAATCTGTTATTGCTTTCCCCAAGTAATCATACATCTGGATACGACATATTTTCGAAATCTCTTAATGATCTCCTGCTTCTTAACAACAATTGTTCAATTTCATAGAGCGCATAATTTTTTATCTGTATTTCTGTAAGACGTAAATTATCACAGCGAAGCACCCTTCTTTGATGATGAAGAATGTCTTCAGATAATAACTCTCAATTATCAATCCATAATTTATAAGAATCTGCGACCTCACAAAAGATTAATATTGTGACAAACAATTCATGTAGTTGCTTCCCAAATGCCCATTGTAAAGCATAATTTAGAGCTTCATGCCACTCCTTATCATCATCAAGTAAATCAAGGGTATAACATGTCGACTTGTAAGATGGATACAATACATTATCTATTGTTCTTATTTCTTCGAACGATCGAGGTCCTTTGACTATATTAAGAAGCATACGTAAATAAAATCGTTCACCACTACCAGGATGTGCGTAATATATTCGACCTACGCATTGTCCTTTCTTTCTCATACTCCATTCCTTGTCTCTGTTATTCCAAACCCATTTATATGGAAAATTCGAATATGTTAGATTTCTTGCTTCCTCATACATAGCATTTGTCTTCATCCATTCAGTAAATTTTGTCTTTAAAATATCTGGTCGACTGAGTACATTATCCAAGTAATCGAAATCTTCAAATATGATTTACTGCTCATTTTCAAGATGGAAACTTAATCTCTCAACAGCTGGCTCACGATAATGAATGTCAAACTCAAATATTCTCCAACTTACTTCCGTTGCAGATACATATCTGCAATCAAGATACGTCTTAATCTCATCAATATTAGTAACATGTTGTGATCCTGTAGAATCATCTATATGAAGATTTTCTTCCATAATTAAAGTCACCCGGTCAGGTCCTTTATTGATGTATTTGAATAAATACTTTATAGATCTTGAACGATTGCATCATTCAACATTTATATGTGCTTGATATTTCACCAATAGATCAACGTTGTAAGGCACTATAAATCTGTTGTCCAACTTAAGACCATTTTTTTCGATATACATATGAGGATCATCTCTTCTCCTATATACTGCAAATCCATCTTCATCAATTGACATCTCCCTACAAAATCTTTTCGAAAAACTTTTGCTACACTTGCTATTAATCATACAACTTGCTTTTGGATTTAAAATTCCACATGGACTATGAACCATATATTGCTTTACCGTATCATATGCAATTTTATCTATGTTAACATCTGGGATCTCTGCGGATATTATTCTATCTATTTGTGATGGAGTTGGATGTTTGTCATTGTAATGCAAAAATAGTAGAATATGTGCATGCGGTAGTCCTCTCTTTTGATACTCAATAGTATAAATAGCTGAAAATAAAAAAATATAAATATAATTAAATCTGCACATACTTCTATAATTTAGGATAGTAATGAATATATAGATGATAAAGAAAATATTACCAGCAAGCACCCTCCCGAAGTGTTACCCATGTTTTAAGTCACGTAGAAGTTGATCGAGTTTAATTTTAAAAACCCTTGTGACTATATCTGGGCGATCCTCTGCTCTTTGTCCAGGATTCTTAGATAGAAAACTTTCAATCTCTGTCCATTTTGCGTTGCATGTAAATGTTATAAATAAACCATGATAACCTGCCCATCTACAAATGGCCATTGCATCTTGATAATTCTCAATCATATACCTTGGACTTCCTGTGAAACTTGAAGGTAATACAATTCTCTTTCCAGTAGATGCGGGGGTTGTATCTCCCCTAAAAACTGCATCTCTCAATCCACTATATAACTCAACTCTTAATTTACGTTGGTTTCTTCTTACCCACATTCGTCGGGTCTCTTCAATACATATGTATGCATCAACAACAAATTGTTGAAATAAACGACTGCCATATATTAATCCATGTCCTTCTCGTTCAAGTTCTTGCAATCTGTATGCATAATATTCTCTCACGGTAATGAAATCTTTTTTTGTTGATGTACTTCTACCATTAATTCTACGTAAAATACCAAGTCTGAATCCATCTTCCCCGTATGGAAAAAGAAGAGGATACTGTAGTGCTATATACAATGGATGCAACTCATTAATCCTTTTTAATCCACCTTCTTTATGTTCGACAACAATATCTCGATGAGCATCCTCAATACCAATATCACCAATAACAATTGCAGCAATCTCAGAACAGCTGGGTAAATTATGTTCCCTTCCATCAGTCGTTCTTGAACTAATAAGACGTAGTCGCATTTGATGAATATTGTCGTCTGAAAAACAGTCTTTTACCATACGAAATACTTTCACCAATTCATTTGTTTGATTAAGCATTTGTACCAATGCAGTAAGAATTGAAGACTCGATATTCTTGTTAGAGTGGTTGTGATTCAGTGCACTCATTCGATTCTGTACCTCATTATCAGTGTCATAGAAGTATAATTGTGCATATCAAGGATTAGAACCATCAATTAGATGTAGGGTTCCAATTTTATGATGATTTTGTCCATTAATTCGAAAAATGTATGGACCACCTCCATCATTGATTTTCTTGTCTACATTTCCACCCATTGAAGTCATAGCAAGAATGGCATTATAATTTCGTATTTGTGCCTTGAAGCTTTTAGAATGTGGTCCACCCGTAGGACTTATCAGTTCTTCCAATAGAGCAGGTGGCTTCTGAAGTAGAGGTAACATAACTTTACCTTCCATACAACAAAGAGAAAATCTCGGTTGAGTTGGCATCCTTGATTTTATAGTTCTCTCTTCATACCATAAAATTGCTCCACAATAATCACATTCATAAGATGGAGGACCGAAATTCCAAGGTTCTGTGAATTTTCCTATAATGTAAAAAACAATATAAACAATAATCATTACTATTAATCCTATGTTTAAAAAATGACTATTATACATTAATTATGCAATTGAGTTGTTTACTTGTAGGTTCGGCAGTTCTTCTATCACTGCTCCGTTCACCATTAACACACATCATTGCTCTACTTCCAATATCGTCCATTACCAATCGTCTTTTACGTCGTCCAACTACGTCTTCATTTATATCGTTTCTACTTTGTTCGTCATCATGATACATATTTGCTCCACTCCTTTTATCATTAATGATCATTCGTCTTCTACTACGTGTAAGTTTAGTATTTTTCATTTTTAAATTATTCTGAACGAAAAAAATTGTAACACAGGAAAAAATTGAACATGAATACATTCTTTAAAGAACAATAATTGCACTTAATATAAGTGAATTAATTAAATGAGGAATATATGCATGAGAATGATCGCAATAAAACATATGATAAATACATTGAGAACGTATCTGCTAGTCTGTTGAAAGTTTCAAGAGTACTTAAAGTGATGCTTAACAAATATGTGATTGCCCCTTGTAAAAATAAGTAGAATGATTGTCAACCCACTTATAGTGTCAAATTATTTTTTCTTCTCTTACCAAATTAGTTGACAAATGAAAATATTATCTCAAAAACTCTAACTTAGTAGCAAAGATATATGATGTTTATGACTAAAATCCATTTCGTTTTGCAAATCATCTAATATCAACAGATTAATTAAAAAAAATTGCAAATCACCAATAAGGCATTTCTGCAGATTTACCAGTTTCTTAATGATGAAAGTTGAGAGATTCAATGTGCAGCAAGTAATTAATTGCATGCTTCAAGAAAAAATGGTAATGGATTTTCTCGCCCATGAAACCCCAAAAGTAATTAATTTTGCAACTTTTCCTCGATAAGAGTTGACCTCGATTATTTTTTTTGAGACAACCACCACTCCGCTACAGAGTACTAATAGTAAGAATTATACATGACTGGAAATGAGTAATCCTAAGATTTTATTTTTTCCATTTCTCAAAATAAAATATTGTGTTACAAAAAATTAAGCGCTATTTAATACACCAAGTTTATATATATATATATATATATATGTTTGCTATTGAAAATTTGAATCACAGACGATACAGTAAGTAAAAACAAAAGTTTATATGCATTCTTCCATTAGGTTTTATCTTTTTTGTTTTTTTCATATATTTAGAAATTATTGCCATCAGTTTCCCTTTCTAATGATCATCATTATGAAACTGAATCTCAAAGCTTTCATCATTATAAAACTGGTTTCTATGCTTGGCTTGGGCATCACTACTTTTTTACATCCAATTCGTGTTAGGAAATGAAATTATTATCTCAACCCAATACTTGAAGTAAAAAAAAAAAAAACAACCCCATCTACTAAAACAACCAAGTGTGCCACTAAATCCAGAAAAAGATCTTATAATTATGGCTATGTTTTCAATTATAATTTTTTCAATTTTAGCTATGTTTGAAAAACTTTATCTGATAGTTAGATAAAAGGCTTGGTAATAATATGGTTGGTTGATAATAAATATACACTTGGTAATCATCTTGATAAAATGCTTAAATAATAATAATAAACTTGGTTGATAAATAATAAATATACATCAATCATCTTTATAAAATGCATAAATATTAAATGATAAATTCTAGATTTATTCTTAGTAGCAAGTGGATATACGGGCCAAAAAGTGTTAAAATGCTTAAATATACATCATCTTGATAAATAATAAATTATAAAGCATTACCAAAGGATTAAAATTGCAAGGCCTGCGCCTTCTTCTAAAGTCAAAAACACCTAATCTTTGGCTAAGTTTTCAACCCCACCATAATATTGAATTTCACAATATTGAAATTCACAGGGGTAAAAATCACAAAATCTTTACTTTCTTTGTCTTATCAAGATTCTCCCATATCTATTTATATATGTATATATACATTTTTATAAGCTTACCAATATAAGATTCAGTTTTTCTTTCTCCATACAGATAAATATAATCATTAAGAGCATATTCTACATTGCCATAAGAATAAGACTAAAATAACTGGACCTTTTTATCTTTCCCTCCAACTCCACTTTGTTTACCCCACTAAAATGCAAGGTCCTTTATGTCTACTTCTACCAAGTTTTCATATCACGTCTCTTTCCAAGCAGATTAAAAATAAGAACCTGAGATAGCAAAAATATTAAATTTTTTTAATACATTTCAATATGAGAATACATCTGGAGATAGATAAACAAACTCATAAATAAACCCATGGCCAATGATATATATAAAAGAAATGAATAAAATGATATATAACAATAGTTTCTTTTTTTTGGATTGCATCATATGATAAATTATTGATACCAAATATCTAACAAATTAGAATCTTAAAGCAAGTCCAATCTGCAAGTTTAGTATTTCTTAAAAAATATCTTGAGCAGACTATTCAATAAATCAAGGAATGTTTTATACTATTATGTACTTAGCAACCTAATTCCCACCTGTATTTTGCATTGCAGTAGCATTTTGATGTGTTTCTACCTATATAACAAAAAATTATTTTCTACATTCCAAGATTTGAGTACTCTTATTTAGTTTATTTGGTGTTATATGGCATTAACTACAAAAGGAAAACTATAAAAATATCAGATCAAGTTTATTTTATTGAGAATTGATAATAAATTATGGCATGCTATAATATATATCAGTTTACATATCATCAATTATGCTAAAAAAAATATTAGTCAACATTCCAGGAGTTGAGCACTCTTATTTAGTTAATTTGGTGTTATTTGACATTAACTACAAAAGGAATTGAATTACACATCCTTTTTCATTACTCCTGCATATGTCATAAGCATCTCTTTAAAATGTATGATTTGGGATCCCATTTATTTTCACACATTCCAAACTGCAACCAAACTGAAAATAAAATATGCACATATCATTTTTAATTTCGACTTTAACTCCACTAAAATATGAAACATAATCTAAACGTTTTATTTCTTATGGAATTTACATTTATATTTGATGTTGTTTCTTTATTTTATAATCTCAAAAGATTAGATTTTATAATCTAATAGAACAATGGTATTAATGGCCTCATGTATATTTAAAGTAACGTAAAGCCTCAAAAACACATCCATATATATTCAAAAAAAAAATTCTATATCCAGATTTGGAAATAAAATAAAATTAAAAAAATAGTAGACTTACAATTGTAAGCATTAAGACTTCATCCATATCATTACAAAAATTTTATCCAATTATCAGATCAAGTTATTTTATAATCTGAAAAGATTAAATTTTATAATCTAATAGAACAGGGGTATTAATGGCCTCATCTTGTATATTCAAAGTAACGTAAAGTCCCAAAAACACATTCAAAAAAGAATTCTATATCCAGATTTGGAAATAAAATAAAATTAAAACAATAGTAGACTCACAATTGTAAGCATTAAGATTTCATCCATATGATTACAAAAATTCTATCCAATTATCAGATCAAGTTATTTATAATTTGAGAAGATTAAATTTTATAATCTAATAGAATATGGGTATTAATGGTCTCTTCTAATATATTCAAAATAACGTAAAGTCCCAAAAACACATCCAAAAAAAGAATTCTATATCCAGATTTGGAAATAAAATTAAATTAAAACAATAGTAGACTCACAATTGTTAACATTAAGACTTCATCCATATCATTACAAAAATTTTATCCAATTATCAGATCAAGTTTTTCAAACATAGCCATAATTGAAAAACTATAAAAATGGTTGTAATATAAAAGAGAACAGGGGTAATATATTCTATTAATAACTTGATCTAATGCTTACAATTGTAATGACTGAAGTTGTTGTGTATGTAATATGTTCTATTAGGCCATTAAGTTGTTTTAGTAGGAAGGGTTGTTTTGTTTTTTACTTCAAGTATCGGGTTGAGATAATCATTTCGAGTATCAGATCAAGTTATTTTATAAACTCAAAAGATTAAATTTTACAATCTAATAGAACAGGGGTAGCGTAAAGTCTCAAAAACAAATCCAAAAAAAGAATTATATATCCAGATTTGGAAATAAAATAAAATTAAAACAATAGTAGACTCACAATTCTAAGCATTAAAACTTCATCCATATCATTACAAAAATTTTATCCAATTATCAGATCAAGTTATTTTATAATCTTGAAATATTAAATTTTACAATCTAATAGAACAGGGGTATTAATGGCCTCATCTTGTATATTCATAATAACGTAAAGTCACAAAAACACATCCAAAAAAAGAATTCTATATCCAGATTTGGAAATAAAATAAAATTAAAACAATAGTAGACTCACAATTTTAAACATTAAGACTTTATCTATATCATTACAAAAATTCTATCCAATTATCAAATCAAGTTTTTGAAATATAACCATAATTGAAAAACTATAAAAATGGCGGTAATATAGAAAGAGAGCAGAGGTAATATGTTCCATTAATAACTTGATCTAATGCTTACAATTGTACTGACTGAAGTTGTCGTGTATGTAATATGTTCTATTAGGCCATTAAGTTGTTTTAGTAGATGCGGTTGTTTTGTTTTTTACTTCAAGTATTGGGTTAAGATAATCATTTCAAGTATCAGATCAAGTTATTTTATAATCTTAAAAGATTGAATTTTATAATCTAATAGAACAGGGGTAACGTAAAGTCCCAAAAACACATCCAAAAAAAGAATTCTATATCCAGATTTGGAAATAAAATAAAATTAAAAAAATAGTAGACTCACAATTATAAGCATTAAGACTTCATCCATATCATTACAAAAATTCTATCCAATTATCAGATCAAGTTATTTTATAATCTGAAAAGATTAAATTTTATAATCTAATAGAACTGGGGTATTAATGGCCTCATCTTGTATATTCAAAATAACGTAAAGTCCCAAAAACACATCCAAAAAAAGAATTCTATATCCAGATTTGGAAATAAAATAAAATTAAAATAATAGTAGACTCACAATTTTAAGCATTAAGAACTTCATCTATATCATTTCAAAAATTCTATCCAATTATCAGATCAAGTTTTTCAAACATAGTCATAATTGAAAAACTATAAAAATGACTGTAATATAGAAAGAGAACAGGGATAATATGTTCCATTAATAACTTGATCTGATGCTTACAATTGTAATGACTGAAGTTGTCGTGTATGTAATATGTTCTATTAGGCTATTAAGTTGTTTTAGTAGATAGGGTTGTTTTGTTTTTTACTTGAAGTATCGGGTTGAGATAATCATTTCAAGTATCAGATCAAGTTATTTTATAATCTCGAAAGATTAAATTTTACAATCTAATAGAACAGGGGCATTAATGGCCTCATCTTGTATATTCATAATAACGTAAAGTCACAAAAACACATCCAAAAAAAGAATTCTATATCCAGATTTGGAAATAAAATAAAATTAAAACAATAGTAGACTCACAATTTTAAACATTAAGACTTTATCTATATCATTACAAAAATTCTATCCAATTATCAGATCAAGTTTTTCAAATATAACCATAATTGAAAAACTATAAAAATGACTGTAATATAGAAAGAGAACAAGAGTAATATGTTCCATTAATAACTTGATCTAAACTTACAATTGTAATGATTGAAGTTATCGTATATGTAATATGTTCTATTAGGCCATTAAGTTGTTTTAGTAGATGGGGTTGTTTTGTTTTTTACTTCAAGTATCGGGTTGAGATAATCATTTCAAGTATTAGATAAAGTTATTTTATAATCTCAAAAGATTAAATTTTATAATCTAATAGAACAGGGGTATTAATGGCCTCATCTTGTATATTCAAAGTAACATAAAGTCCCAAAAACACATCCCAAAAAATAATTCTATATCCTAATTTGGAAATAAATAAAAAATTAAAACAATAGTATACTCACAATTGTAAGCATTAAGACTTCATCCATATCATTACAAAAATTCAATCCAATTATCAGATCAAGTTTTTCAAACATAGCCATAATTGAAAAACTATAAAAATGGTTGTAATATAGAAAGAGAAGCAATGTATTTAGTTTATTCAAAATTGATAATAAATTATGGCTTGCTGTAATATATCAGTTTACATATTATCAATTATGCTAAAAAAAATATTAATGCAAATGATGAATAGAGTATATTATCAAATCAAGATTTTCAACATAGTCAGAAAATTGAAATGGCTGCTCTTTCAGATTTTCATTAGCACAATTAATCAAACTGAAGCATTAGCAGAATCTCAAAAATACATTTATACAAATATGCTCCTCCGATAAAAGGGAGAGAAAATTATCATCTACAACCAAGCAAACGAAAAAATAATTCATTTTGTAAAACAATAAATCGCTAACCGGTGCAATTTAGATGAAGCAATGACAATTCCACAACCAATGCACAGTTACAGAAATATAGAAGGGCTTCGTGCAACTGAGTGAGAGCCTCCAAAGAAAAAAAATTCTCACGGATTAACTGTTTGTTGCATAAATGAAAAAGTTTTAGATCAAACATAAATGAAATAGCATTATAAGGAAAATACTAAATTAATTGACCGTCCCTTACTAGTGTTAGAAGGATTCAAAAAAACTAAATTGACTGTTAGCAAGTACGAACGATGGTTTAAAGAAAGTGAGAGTGAGAGAGAGAGCGAGTGGAGAAGAAAGTGAGAAAAGAAACTACTTTTTCGAAATTAATACGGTTAGAGCGGTTTTTATTTTTAAATTGCTACCGCTTCACACGCATCATGTAAAATACATTTCTGAGAGTGTTTCGAAATTTCTTCTAAAAATGTTCCTATAAAAAAAAAAAAAAAATCTTATTTTCCAGTCGGTTATTTTATCAAACACTTGGATGGCGTTAGTTGGTTCCCATTGGAACACTACTTCAAAGGAAAATACGACGTCGTGTCTTCCAACTTCATGGAGTAAACTTCCAAAACCCTTTACAACATCTCCAATTCCTTCACTGAAAGAAGAGAAAAAAAAAAAATAAAAGCAGTGTGATTACCTTAACAAATTCAGTCACTGACAGGAAACACGAACAAACCCACTCGACAAATTTCCCGTGCCCAACTCTTTTTCTTTCCAAACCCAATCGGTGACAGAAAGGGGAAAACCCAGTCGGCAAAATCCTTCAAAACTGTTGGGTCTAACGATGGATTGCTAGGATGCGAAAATGTGTGTGCAGGGATGAGTTTCTTGTGGGAATCTCGAAAGTGTAAGTGCAGAGAAGAGTTTCAAAACTTACTTCTTACAGAACTCCGGCTGAGAGGTTTTAACTATGGTTTCACTGGGTCTAATAAAGTGGAAATGACAGCATGTTAAATTACTAACATGTCTCAATCGGTAGCGCGTATCTCGATAGAGTGCAGTCATAGTTATGGTAATAGATGTAATTGTGATAAGAGCAACTTTTTTTAATTTTATTTTTAATGATAAGATCAATTTATTCTTTTTTTATATTTTACTGGCTCTAATAACGGGAATCAACTTATTCTACTTTATATTTTACTGGATCAACTTATTGTCTTTTATATTTTGGTATACACTTTTTATATTTTACTGGATTAACTTATTATCTCAAGCGGAAGCGTGTAAATGAATAAAGTAACAACGGTAAATTAATTAAGCGAGTTTTACAGTTTAACCAACTTCCGTAATTTTTAATTAACCGACTTCCGATTTTTACGGTTTGTTTGACACATAAGCTTAAGTTTTATATTTTACTGGATCAACTTATTGTCTTTTATATTTTGGTATACACTTTTTATATTTTACTGGATTAACTTATTATCTCAAGCGGAAGTGTGTAAATAAAGTAACAACGGTAAATTAATTAAGTGAGTTTTACGGTTTAACCAACTTCCGTAATTTTTAATTAACCGATTTCCGATTTTTACGGTTTGTTTGACACATAAGCTTAAGTTTTAATTTTTTCTGGATCAACTTATTGTCTTTTATATTTTGGTATACACTTTTTATATTTTACTGGATTAACTTATTATCTCAAGCGGAAGCGTGTAAATGAATAAAGTAACAACGGTAAATTAATTAAGGTAGTTTTACGGTTTAACCAACTTCCGTAATTTTTAATTAACCGACTTCCGATTTTTACGGTTTGTTTGACACATAAGCTTAAGTGATTCCGCTTTTATATATATAAATAGATTTGTATTTATTTAATTATTAAAAAAATATTATTTAATCATATTATATAATATTATGAATTTTTTTAAAAAATATTTAAGAATATTTAAAAAATAATATAAAAATAAATAAAAAATGCACTAAATAGATACAAGAAGTAGACACTCCATTAGACACCTTAACATCTCCCAAATATAATTAGGTATAAAATTATGATATATATGTCTATTATCTTCTTTTCCTACACGAAATGTATATCTTCGCCATTTTTCGTCCAATTGAAACCACATATTTTAAATGTTTTTCATTTGTATTTTTTGTTACAAAAATATTAACATAATATTTAATATACTAAGAACTGGAAACGATAAATTCAATACTAAGATTGTCATTTATATTCATTCATCTTGTATCTAGATAAAATTTAAGAAAATGATATTTCTAAGCACTTTAATCGTTAATATTTTGATATTCATTTAGATACTGTCTTAAAATCTCAAAATAGTTAATGGTAAATAAGTTTTGATAATTTATTTTACGTCTAGGCATTTCTTAAAAATTTATAAATAACAATCTTCTTTTGCCACGTGCATGGTGTAGATGACACGTTCGAAATGGGCCTATTAGCTCAACTGGTTAGAGCGTCGTGCCAATAATGCGGTTGAGGTACAACATGGGCCAAGGTTTTGCAAATGAACTTAAAATTATATGTATTTATATAATTATTTTTTTTACAATTTATATTTTATAGATTGTATTGCAGTTTTTATTAAAATATTCTTATTTTATAGATAAATAAAATAAATTTTTTAGATTTTTAAAGTTTTTAAATTGTAAATAAGATATTTTAATCAATTTTATTCTAAAATAAAGATTTTTCTATTTATTTATTATTTAGACTGCAAAAGAATCTAATCTTTTAGATTGTATATAATATTGTCCATATATATAAATACTTTAATTATAAAAACATTATACAAAAATAACTTTTGATATAGTTTGATGCAATATGACAAATTATAAATTTGATTATAAAATAAATTAGATAAAATCATATTAATTTATAAATTTATTTTTACGTACTTTGTGTATATAACTATTATCTATTATATACACCTACATACGTCCTCATAAATTCCTAATTAACATTGATGAAGGGTCGTTCTGGTTTCTCTTTGCAGCCTAGCTAGGCTTGGTGGCTAGCTAGTTCCCCAACGGGCCAACACAATGCGAGTTGGCTTCATGGGCTCAATCCTTCATTAACTAAACAGATATTATTCATCGGCATTAATTGAAAGTGGACCAACTTAGGCTAGGCAGCCCATCATCATGTGTAGCCTTTGGAAAATATCATAAATCGTATCTCAACTCATAAAACTAACTCGCATTGTTTAATCCTGCTCCTATCCAGTTCCTTGTGTATGAACCGGAAACATAACTCTCTAACATATATTGTTACCCGACAGGTACCGAGGATTTTTTTTTTTACTTGCCAATCGAAGCAAATATTAATGTTAGTGAGAGTTCAATGATAATTTGTCCAAGATGGACAATATTAGTTAATTGGAAAGAAACTAGATGCGTGGGAATGCACATTTGTTAAATATTTTAACATGACATTAACAATTAGATTTTGAATTTTCTATGATCCACGATAATAATAATAATAATTATATGAGAAATATACATTTCTCCATCTGATCGATGAAGAATTGATCTGACTATGAGAGAAGGATCGTCCTAGCAACGTTCGCCTCACAAGTGTTTTCTAATGGCTAGAGGCACTCTAATATTGTAGGTGAGAATCCTTGAACCTCCTAGTGCTATTTATAGACTTCCGACCATCATGAAATTTAAGAGTTTGTGTCTGACTATAATTAAAGATACAGACTTTTAATCTTATCTTTTAGGAGTAATTCTTATCCCTTCATCACTCAAATATTAACCAATAAGGTTTTGAACTATTCAAACTGATAAGATGGGTGTGTGAGATACAGAGTTTAAATAAAATTCTTACATTCTCCCACTTGGCCCATACGCCCATAAAATAATACTTTTCGTTCATGGGTTTATCACAGGAAATTAACCATACTGCGCAAATTTATTTCCTAAACTTTTCATAACTCAAAACATATTTCATGAGTTCCATAATATCAATGTCAAACTAACTACCAATGTGAGTCATGGTAGTCCTCTATTATATAATCAACAGATTCCCTTCCATGTACCACAATACTAATAACTAAATTTAACACACGATCTTTAATTGGGATAATTAAGGCTAATACAGTAATGCATTTGGGTTCCAATTCATGTCTATTGTAGACATTAGCTTGTTATCATTCATCCACACATTTCAATGTACATATTAAGTGGAAAGACAATAAAATAGAAACAACCGTAATAGATATTTTTTAATATCCAATAACAAAATACTCATTGTATCAATTATTATTTCATCATGTTCACATTATGGGTATAAACATATAACCCATCTTTTCTGTATGTCCTTTTAAAGTGTAATCAATAACATACAATTATTACGAACAAATTTGTTTCTGTACTTTCTCCTTAACATTTAGGTATTTAAAATTTCATTAAATACTTATCATTCAGAGAAAAAAATACTCTGAGGACATACGTTTTTAGCGGCTTGGCTATAAGTCGATAATTCCAAGTCTTAAGATAAACTTTCTCAGCCATAAATCATATATTGTGACTTCAAAGCACGCCACAAACTCAGAGTAACTGTTAAAGCATAGTCTAAATATCCAGTTACCTCCAAACTATCAGTTCTTCTGAAGGTAAGCTGGTAAACCTTAGTACCTTGTAAGTACTTTAATATGCTCTTTAATGCTTTCCAGCAATGAACAAATTTTCATACCAAAATTTTCAAGAAATCTTTCTATGTAACTTTTCTGAGACAATCCCAACAGTCCTTGCTTTTGATCTCGAAAGATTTCAATTTCGATCACAAATGATGCCTCACCCATATATTTCATTTCAAAAATCTTAGAGAGAAAACTCTTGATTTTATAAAGTAAGTCAAGATTACTACTAGCCAACAAAATATCATCAACATACAGGATTAAAATTATGAATTTACTCCCACTGACCTTTAGGTATATATACCGATCAATGATGTTCTCTTTAAAACCAAAGGCTGTAATGGTATCGTTGAACTTTAAGTACTATTGTCGGGAAGCTTGTTTAAGCCCGTATATTGATTTCTTAAGCCTACATATTAGGTGATATTTACCCCTTTTTGAAAAGCCCTCTGGCTACTCCATGTAGACCACTTCATCTAAACTTTCATTTAAAAGGCTGTTTTCACATCCATCTAATGTAACTTTAAATCATAATGAGTCACCAATGCCATAATGATTTTAAATGAGTCCTTTTTAAATACTGGAGAAAAAGTCTCTTTATAATCAATGCCTTATTTTCGAGTAAAATTCTTAACAACAAGTCTGGCCTTATGTCGTTCGATGTTGCCTTTTGAGTTGTGTTTGGTCTTAAAGACCCATTTACACCTGACTCTTTTACTCCATTCAGGCAACTCAACGAGATCTCAGACTTGATTTTGATCTATAGATTTCAACTCTTCTTTCATGGCATCGATTTATTTACTAGAATCACTTCCCTCTATGGCTTATGAAAACGTTAGTGGATCTTTACTTGTTCCAATGTCAAATTCAGATTCTTGGAGATACACCACATAATCTGTCGAAATGATAGGTCTTTAATCTCTCTAAGATTTATGCAATACAATTTGTTTTGGTGACTCCGAATTTAGTTCATCAATGGTATTATTATTCTGAGATGGGTGGTCATTTAATTGTTCCATGGTATCATTGTGATGATCAATTAGAGGAACTATTATCTTTTCTAAGGATGTAGGTATAGGGACATCTACCCGTACTTCCTCAATGATCACATCTCTAGGTTCTATTCTTCCACTGATCTCGCCAAGTTCAATAAATTCGACATTCTCTATTTCCACAATTCTCGGACTGTGATTAGGACAGTAAAATCTGTACCCTTTGGATCTCTCTGGATAACCAATAAAATACCCGCTTACTGTTCTAGGATCCAATTTCTTTTTATGTGAGTTGTAAAGTCTAGTTTCGGCTGGGCAACTCCAAATATGCATATGTTTTAAACTTGGTTTTCTATCAATCCATAACTCGAAAGGAGTTTCTGGAGCTGCCTTACTGGAAACTCGGTTTAAGATATACATTGCCGTCTTAATGGCTTCACCCCACAATGATTTGGGTAAGGTAGAATTACTTACCATACTTTTGACCATATCCAATAAGGTCTGATTACGCCTTTCAGCAACTTCGTTCTGCTGTGGCGTTCCGGGCATCATATACTGTGTAATAATGCCATGCTGTTCAAGAAGTTTGGCGAATGGGCCCGGATTACGGCCTGATTCATCATACTTTCCATAGTATTCTCAATCTCTATCTAACCTAATGATTTTCACTTTTCTATCTAACTGTCTTTCCACCTCCATGAGATTTACCTCAAGTATCGATACAGTTTGAGATTTCTCATGTAATAGATAGATATATCTAAAATGTGAAAAGTCATCTATAAAGGTGATGAAATACTTTTCTTCATCAAAACATTCTATGGAGAATGTTCCACATATATCTGTGTGAATAATTTCAAGAAACTCTTTACTTTTTGTGGCGCATTTCTTAGTATATTTGGTTTGCTTTTCTTTTATGCAATCCATGCACACTACAAGATTAGTGGAATCAAAATGCGGAATTAACCATTCTTTTACTAATCTATGTAACCTTTCATTGGAGATATGCCCAAATCTTTTATACCATAAGTCATCAAATTTCTTTTAGTTCCAAAAAAAAGAAAAAAAAATTCTTGGTGCTGGGTGTAAGAATTTTTAATAAACGTATTATCGAGACAGAATTGATAAAAACCATTAGAGAAAAAATCCATAACCAATAGAAAAATAGTTTAAAACAAACTTAGACTACTATCATGGAACGAAAACGAATAACTATTAGTTCTAGTTTGGATAAAGAAATCAAACCATACCTCACTGAAAGCACATTTATGAAGGTCTAAGATTGACCGGTACTCAAAATTAAATGAAATCTCCAATGGCTAAAACTTCAACCTTATTTTTATTTTTTATAAAGATAAAAATGTTCACTGGAGTTTAGTGTTTAGCTTGTAAGGTATTTTTCATGGTTATGAAAATATGAACATTAACACTTGAATTTAGCCACCAAGAATTAGTGAGAACATTTATAAGATTTGATTCAATACATACAAAGATAAGTGACTTACCATTCTTTTCAATCTAAGTCTTATGTTTCAGACACTCAACTTTTACGTGTCCATATTCCCTACAAAAATAGCATTTACTAATATTATTCTGAACTTGATTAACTTTCATAGATTGCTTTCTATTTGGTGGTTTAGTTAGCGTAAAGGAACCCTAACGTCATGGCCCAGATTGTTCACTATAACAGGCCTCAATATCTGAAACTGTATCTTATCGGGCCCTCTGATGATGAGACTTAATATTTCCTTCGTTGAAATGCAACCCAAAAATTAAACAAACGCCCATTTTACATTGTATAATGCCTTTCATTTGATCAGATGCTACGTACGTAAACAAAACAATGGAATTAGCTAGCTAGGTAGGTATGTAGGTGCTGGCCGATTAAGTGGATAAGAGGGTCAGAAGATGATCAGCACTGATCTTTCTCGAACACGAGCGCAACCAACCTTCAAAAGTACTTGATCGTGGCTTAGGTACGTCTCGCTGAGACTTCGGTACGTATCCAACATATTTTACAATATAATACTTTACATAATGTATATAATAAAATAAAAAAAAAATTAAGTAATATTAATTTTATAAGTAAAAAAAATATCACTCTTTTTAAAATACTGTTGCATAAAATATTATAAAATGTAATGTGCTGTATTTATCATTTTTCATAAATCAATGCTAATCCCGTCTCCAGATCAGAACAAGAACTGCAACTGCAAGTGCGAAATTCATTTTAGCACCACATTACTTGGATAGGCTCAATGATCGGGTGCATTAAAAACAGGCCACCATGGTAAATTAAAAGCTAATAAATTGTCCACCTCAGAGGTAATACTAGATCATATTGAACCCACTATAAGTATATACTTTATAAGCCACTTGAATGTACATGTGCATGCAGTACTATTGATGGATAGGATAATATTGATATATGTAGTGCGTATTATATTAAGTAATATTTATATATAATAAAGTTTAGGTTGTTTTTTTAATATTATTATTTTAAGATTTTAAAAAATTAAATTATTTATTATATTTTGTATGAAAACTTAAAAAAATATAATAATAAATTTAAAATAAAATAAAATGAGATAAGTTGAGATAAATTCTAAATACAAACAAAACCTTATTGTGAAGATTGATTGGTTGTTGGGGGTCCGTGAGCTAACAAAGATTGGGACTATTCATTCTACTTGGGGGGCCATTTATCCATGAGATTAGAATGTTGCTATAGATCTTTGATGATGTTAAAATATTGCATGTAAATAGACTAGCTAGATATGTTTAATTATTTGATTCCATCCAAATGTGATGAGATCAGGGGCGGACTCATGTTGATGCTTGGGGGGCTACCGCCCCCCAAACTTTTTCAAAAATTTACCTCTAATATAAATATATATATAATATATATAATTAAAATTCTCTCTTAATTTTTTTTTTTAAAAATTGCCCCATTCAATTTTTCACTAAAATTATTTCTCTAAATCTTCATATACATCTATTTATATTTTAATTTTTATCTTCATTTAAACCCAAATTTTAATTCATGTAACCTCGCAGTTATTATAACAGTTTAATTCTAACAAAAAAAATTGATTATAAATTTATAAGATTGTAAAATTAATTGATTCTACTCACTTATTTAATTTTACTCTATCTTGTATGATTGTGAGATATAGTTTGTTAAAAATTTAATGGCGTTATATTATTACTTATAAGAAAGTTCTCAAATTTATTCTTGATCTATAAATTTTTCTTAAATCATAGAAAAATATGAAGAAGTACTTAAGAATAATTGATTTTTTTTTCAAAAGACGTAGACAATTCGAAAACTAATATATGTTTAGAGAGTTCGGTAACAACAGAGTATAATACTTCTATCACTGATGACCATCATTCTAAAATTTACATGCACCGTACACTTTATCGATCGCCCCCCAAACATAAAATTCTTATTCCGCTCCTGGATAAGATGGTTTTCCGACTTGATCGCCGTATGTAAATCTTCTTATTTCATTATTGAGAATGTTTATTTCTATCCAAAACAAAAAGGCAATTAGTTATAATATATTACATCAATAAATCTGATTATAGATAATAAAATCTAAGATGAAAAGTAATCATTTCTCTTTGGTTAAACTAAAATTGTTTTGAGTTTTTTGCATGCTGAATCGCTGAATATAAAGTTAAAAAATTTTGCAAAGAGCGCGCACAGATACATACATATACATGCATATATATATATACATATACATGCATATATATATATATATATATATGGTGATCAGCTTGACCATTGCCTGCCAAAGTTGAACAAGCTTGAGACTAAAGAAAGAGGAAAGTGGAAAGAAAGAGGAAAGATAGAAGCACATGGTTGTGTACGTCTGATGATTTTTTTGGGTAAGAGGGGAGAGCATCATTTCCTTGGATATTGGAGAATCCGTAAGGCAATAAGTGCCCACTTGTACCACTGAAAATAATCGTGCAAACATTTCCAAAGGATAAATGATAAATAAGTTAAAAAAATTATATAAAAATAAATTTATAAATTAACTTATTTTAATAAAGTATGTTAAATTGCATATTTATTTTTATTGTAAAATAAACCTCCACTGTCTTATAATTAGCCAAGTTAAATTTATAAATTTATTTTTATGAGATTTGTTTTAATAAAATATTTTTATTTTTACAATAAATATGATAACAAAAGAGTTTGGATTGCTGAGTTGGATCCAACGTGCTCAAACTCCATCGACCAATAGCTAGAGAAATCAATTCGAGCTTTACGTCCGTTTGGTTGAGTTCAAGGAAACATATTTGGTCTAAAACGTCGCACATCTCAAAATTTAGGAAAAGTTGCTTTTTAGTCATAATTAGCTAGAATATGCAATCTCATCATCGTTTTTTATTCATCTAAGCGTCACAATTTGACGAATAAAAAGTTATAAATTTGCTTTTAAAATTTGGTGTAAAATTCAAATTTCCTATATACCTAATTATATCTGATCAAATTATAAAAAAGAGCGATAGTTTAAGAAATCAATTTAATATATTTGTTGTTTGAACTTGATTTTGGGATATCCTTAATTAACATTTGCATATCATCAATTATCTCTCTTCCTAATTGTAAGACCACAATTGGCAAGTTTAGCTAAAACTGAGATGATTTAGGATTTGAATTTGCTTAATTTCTAGACCCTGCTACTACACGCATTCAAAAGCAAAGGCAGTACCGCTTTAGCACCCATGCCACCGGCCACGACCTTTTTTGGTCTTTATGCCGAGCGATGAGTGGGCATTATAAATGCAATTCAAAACCTTCATGTTAAAGAACAACCCGAGTCCCTCTTAGTAAACAGAACTCAAGAAAGTAATGTTTGACACCAAAAGCAATCACAATTCCAACGAGTTAATAAAAAATAAAGCAAATCACCAGATGACGAGAAATTAATAAGAATATACAACAAAGAACAGAAAAACAATAAATAAAAGTAGGGAGAAATAATACAACCGATTTATGTAATTCGACAAGAATGGTCTCAGTTTACGATAAGAATGATCTCAAATCTTATTGATGATCAATATCCTGCACAAAAAAGTCTCAATATAGCATCTAACTTACAAAATCCTCATCTCAGACCAGAAAATCAAACAGATTTTCCTTCTCTCTAAAAATCCTAGGTAAAAAAATCCTATATTGCCTTTTGAGCTCTCTCTCTCTCTCTCTCTCTCAAAGCCTCTCGATGTTACACAGACTAGAGTGGAAAAATGAAACTTAGAGTTACACATCGGATAAATTCAATTATATATTAATATAGAGATGGCAGCACGTGTCTCAATCTTGCAGTTCAGTACTTGATAAACATAAGATGCATCTCATGGTTCACACAGGCCTCACATGATCATCAACTGCATTTAGTTAGCCCTTAATGGATACAGATTTAGCCACTTGTCCATCATCCACTTAGCCACTTGAAAAGTATAGACATTAAAAAAACAAGAAGATTATAAATGTATTAACACACCATTTACACTTCATATTTTTAATTTTAGTTCTGCAACAATGTATAGTGACTGATGATTTCTTCATTTTTTTTCTTTCATTTTTATTGAGTATTTGAAAATAACGTTCCAACTAATTCGTAAGTGTACAAGTTCTCGACAAACAATTTTGTAAAAAGTTTAAAAAAAAAAAAATCTTTCATGAATCTAATGATCTTTAAAGATTATTTATGTTTAAGAAGTTTCGAATCTTAAACTTTAGAAAAAGAATACCAACAAAACTTTACTACGAGGCCTTTTTTTATTTTCTTTTCATAAATGAAACCCTCTTTTTAAGATACCTATTTTCCTTTCCTTACTTCACTTGCCTTCGAGTGCGAAAGTTGTTGAAAAGTTACAAATTAATCCCACGTTACTCTAACACGATTTCTTTCTTCTCAAATCTCATGCATCTGATGCATCGGTTAGGAGTTCACATCAGGTTTTAGAATAATTTTAAAAAGTAATGTAAAAAACAAATTTAAAAGAATTGGAGGTCATGACCAGTTAATTACTTGTACTGGGGATATCACTCCTTTGCGGTGTGTGTCACTGTGTACTGGTCATCCCCACACGAATTAATGACTTCTATGAACCTCACACCAATCATATTGGCTCCAGCCTCTGAGCCAGTACCTTGGCCTCGACCGATTACCTACTTTTTAATTTTTTTTTAGTTTTTTTTATAAGGGTGGCTGTGAGAGGTTGAATCCAAGTTTTTTATTTAGAGAATTGGGACATATATTGTCATCAGATCATCATGATCATAATCAGGTTCTTGATTACTTTTTTTCTAAATTGACACTATAACATTATTAATGTTATATTATTAGTTAATTAATATATATAGTAGATCATGCGTAAAGTTTTATAAAAACCTTGACAAAAGATAATTAATGTTGTAATATGTCTACTTTGTCCACTTTTATGGAAAATTGGTTGACAAGGCCGTGGTTTTGTCTAGAGAATTGGTCCTATTTTGCTTTTAATTTTTAAAGTTTGGAGTGGCCCCGGGGGATTTTAATTGTTCGTTCCTAGCTAGCTAGGTTGTCTTAAACAAGGCGATGTCTTTAAGGCGATGAACTAAGGTTTTGCCCACTCCTCGACTGCGTCTCATGCATCATCTAGCTTAGAAAATGCGCACATGATAGACATTTACGATTTGTTCACATCAAACAGCGCATCGACCATGGGATGATGAGTATCTATGCGGCCAGCTTGGACACGATACAGATGCGACTAAGTTGGATTTAGATTGAGAGATGAGATGCGTTTAATTTATTTATTAATATCATTATTATTCTAATATTTAAAAAAATTGAATTAAAATTGAAAAAATATGTATTAAAATTTGAAAAAATTTAGAATTTATATTTTATATAAATTTTTTTTTAAAATATAATAATGAATTAAGATTACAAATCCAAACCGGTCTTAAATCTAGTGTGTGGTTAGTTAAATCTCTATAGATCAGGGAATCAATCAAAACCATCTGCGACCTAGCTAATGTAAGAAAGGAATTAGGATACCACTAGTACGCGTGTTTCTAATGCACATGTGAGTTCTACAAATAATGCATTGAATAAGTATTTTTAAATGATATTGAAATTTTTTTAAAATGTTTACCAAAATTTTTAAAAAAATATTATATATGAAGAAAAACATAAAATCCCCTTATTAGTGGATAAAAGTGTCATCACTGTCAAGACCCACTATGGTGACCCTAGCACTTATACCCCATATCTAATAATGTCTCATCATCTCGTGATAAGCATATTGCTGATTTCGTAAGTAGACAGACAAAGAGCAACTGAAGTACTCGATCGAAGGAAAAATAAAAAATGGATAGATTAAAAAAGAAGCTTACCTATGAAGACAAAGAAAAAGTGATACACTAGCAAAAAAAATTATGCTTGGAAGTTAGAAAGCAAACAGGACAGAGGATCATCCACGGAAAGGGAACCCATAAAGTGGAACGGTAGCCCCAAAGCAACACCAAAACCAGCGTCAATTAACACAACATGTATCTCAGAGTCATAAAATAACGGCTAGCATGATGATTTTCACCGAAGCAACAGCTTAATTTAAAATATGCCATAATTTTGAAAACACAATTATTATATCAATTATCGCGATGATAGCCTTCTACATTTAAAATTATTCTAGTACTTTAATTTAGACAATAAATCGTAAGAAAATGGAAACGGTGAAAGTCTATTTCACCCGCGCCCACCATCCACCATCCACCATCAATCCCACGTACTCCGGCCACGAGCTTTTACGCTTCACCGTGATGTGGCCGCCGCCGCCACCCACCATGCATCTTCACCTCACCTCATCGTGTATGTAAGCACTAAACGTGTCCCATCCAACAAATAATGCAAGTCCTTTTGGCACTATTATTATTGTCCTATTGTTTACGTCAGCTCAATTCCTGCAATCTTGTTGCCGGAAGCCAAGCCTCTCGTTTTTCAAGTCGTACTCCATGTAGAAATTCTGCTGCTGGAAACTACCCAATATTATGGCCGGCCCCGTCGAGCCCAAACCGGAAGACTTGTCTGTGACAATGGTCAGGCACACGACACTTAAATTACCGGCATTCGCAAAATAATTCACAGCGGGCAAGGCCAACTTTGCGCCACCTTTAAATTCGAGGGTTAATTCCGGAATGTTGACTTTGTTCTGATTGAAAATATTGAAACACGGCTCTAGACCGGACCTGGCTTCAATGTCAACAGCTCTAGAATAGTTAGCCATCTGAATCTCAAACTCTTTCGCCACGGCCTCGAAGACCGGCGTTTCCATGAAGGTGAAAGTCGACCCAGAGTCCACTATGGTCCCACCGTGACCGTCAGCTCCGGGCACCAAATATTTGTACGGGATCTTTGCGGGCTTATCTCCAACCATGACTTTACGAAGGGTTACGTAATAGTATTCGAGGTATGCAGTGTTATTGGTAACGGGATTTTTTCGGAACGGCGTGTAGCTAAGGCCCGGGGTCTTACTGGAACTGGACCCACTGTACAAAACAAGGTCGCTGCTCTCCGTGGTATCGTCGAAACTACGGGAGAGTAGACAGTAGGAGAATTTGCTGACACCCAATTGTGACGGCAAGGATTCGGGACTGCGACCAAACCCGGCAATGCCGGCAGGTTGACGGGTCGAGAAAATGGAGCACCCGACAATAAAATCGGGGAAAGCTTTCTCGGAGAAATCCAGGGTCTCGGAGAGTAATAATCCGACGGTTGACCCTGAACCGTATTGAATTGCGTACGGAGGACAACGCTGCGAGCAATTCTGTGAAGCTGGGTTGCAGTCTTTGCACCGAGACTGGACATCCGGGCCAGCAATCCAGGTACATTTGGGGTTTTTGCAACCCAGAAGCTTCGAAGAAGATGATTGTGTTGGAATAAATTTTGGGATTTTTTCTGGGTCTACGTTACGGAAGTTGCAATTGGAGCAGAGATAGCGGGAGGTGCAGGGGAACCAGACGAGGCTACTGCCAGTGTCCAAAATAAAAGGTATGGTTTGCGGGGGTGTGCCAAAGCTGAGGGAGATGGAGTAGCCTCCATAGCTGTGAGTTAATACGTTGGTTTTGGCAATAGGAGTATCGGTTTTCGGGCGCTTGAGATGGCGAGCTCTGCTTAGCGAAGCAGAGGCGAGGGAATTGAGGGTCTTGATCGGATCTGAAGATGGGTATTTGGAGGAAAAGGGTGAGAGAGGAATGGTGAGGGTGGTGGTTTCGGGACTGGATGAAGATGAAGCTGAGAAGGAAAGAGAGAAGACAAAGATGAGAGAGAGAAGAGACGAAGCCGCCATGGGCGAGTTTGGTGGTTTCTCGCTTGTGGGCAGCGAGTGTAAGGTTGGAGTTCGGTGTCGTTTATAGAATTTTGGAGAAGGGAGGGGGTGGACACCAACGGTCGGCAGTGGAATCAAGTTCGATTTAAGGCGATATAACTACCATTGAAGTGAGCGGAATTAACCAAACATGCCATTATGCGTGTAAGTCAACTTTCTCAATTATTTGTAAAATTGGAGAGTTGTAGAATATTATTATTTACAAGTTAATTTTTTTTTTTTTAATTATTGATCAAATTTGACGATTTTTTTTTTAAATATAAAAAAGTATATAATTTAAAAGAAAATTATAACAAATCTATTACTAGTGTTCTAATAGAAAGTTAGAAACTACATTCCATACAATTCAACAATTCTTGAGTTTGTAACATTCCCATTATGTTGACAGGAAGCCATTCATGAATTATTAAATTTATTAACTAAAAATAAGTTTTGATGTATTCTTATATTCACGTAGTTATAGAAAACCAGAATATTATATATCTGAATTTAAAAAATTATTTTGTTCCATTATTATTTATCTAAATAAAATTATTTTCGCTCCAATAATTTTATGACAACAATGGCGTGACAGCTTCAGAAAACAAACAAATGATGATCACGCCTGCCCTGATCAATACTTGAAAGAGAACATGCTTTTCCTTGCGACCATGCTTCAATCGCATGGTTGGTTACACGCATAATGGGAGCTGCTTTTGAGTGTATGATGTGGAGACGACGAGGAATAAAATTATTTTTAGACCTTGCTGATTCCATTTGTAACCATTATAAAGAGGACATTTTTAACTATTATAAAAAGTAATTTAGTTTTTGATCATTTTGTTCACATAAATTTTTATATTATAATAATTATTTTTTTTATTATATAATAATAAAATATTTTAACTTTAACTATTCACATCAAATTTTCATATTATATTATCTATTTATGAAAATATATAATAATGAGTAATCAAACATTTAAAAAATATTTATTATTTATAATTATTATTTATTTTATTTTATCATTCTACTTATTATATATTAATTAATAATCATATTTTAATATAATTATGAGTTAAAAAAATAATTAGTAATCATATTCTGTTTCAATTAAATTATTAATAAAAACTTGGCAAAAGAGAGAAACTAATAAAAAATTAATTAATAATCATATTTTATATGATAAAGAAGGAAAGAGAGAGAAGAACTAATAAAATAAGAATTTAGTCGTTGATTTAGAGCATCTAATTTTAGAGTTTTTTTAGCATTACTATTCAGTTGAGCTAAAATTTATGATTTTTAGAAAATGTGGATTTTTTTTTTTTAATTTCTAGGAGAATTCTCATTAGATTGGCTAACGCTAACGTGGTCTCTAACCTAAGCACAGCTTAGAGCATTATCGATCGTTTTTTTATTCTATATTTTAAAATGAATTATTAAAATACTGATATGTCATATATCAATTTATTAATATTCTTTTTTTTTTTAAACTTTTTTATTAATTTGAAATATTTCTTCTAACTATCATTATATTATCATATTTTTGATATTAACAATACCTTCTCATATATATATATATATATATATATATATATTTTGGTTTTTTTTAAACAAAGAAGGGAGGTGGGGGCAACCAGCGTAGTTATCTTCCCTGGACGTAACCTTAAGAGCCCCTTCTCGTTGTAGAATGTTTGATTTGAGCCTTCGCGGTTATTGCCTAAATTGCAAGCCCATCACCACAGCCCCATCAAACTGTCAGCCGGTCCAAAACCCATCTCATAATCTCTTGGTTAGGCACTAATAGTATAAGCGGTTTCGACTTACACTTTGACTCGAGTTCCTGACTTCAAAGCTATGGAATACCAGCTTATGCCAACTGAGCTACCACCCTGATGATAATACATTCTCATATACCATATCATATAAATATGTCATATTTCAAACTAATCCAAATTTATATGTCGAAGAAAAATAAAAGTCAAATTTGCCATTTTAAATAAACATTCTCCGATTTTAAAATATTTAACAAAAAAAAAAAATAAAAGAAAGGGCCACTCTTGTTAATTACCATTACCACATTTAAATTCTCAAGTTCATTTTCGAGAAATGTAAAGCTAGAGAACAGAGCATTCTCGATCATCATGATTCATGCTTGACGTCTTTTAAAGAATCGGAGCAATCCCTTTGCCATTGTCACTACCATTGACAGTATGTCAACAAGAGCGGGAATGACATCCTCCTAGTCCTACATGCGCATGGCTAACTGACGGTACTAAGCACAATGAGAGCAATTCAAAACTGCATTTTCTTATTCCTCAAGACTGCCAACTGGCACAAGTGCAACAACTGAAGCAACACATCCACTAGTTTCAGTAATAGAAACCCTACCTTCATCTGTACATCATAAATTATTCAATACAATCATGCAATTTCCTGCAAGAGTGCTATCAACTAAGAAATGAACTAATTTTGGAATGCATCATCTATCAAAATTGGATGATGCATCTCAAAATTGGTTGACCGGTTTTAAAATTTTTACTTAAGACATTTAATAAAATTTCGAATCCTAAGCCCAGATCAACAGGACTAGACACAATGTGAAAATAGAGGACAAATTACATAGAATTTTAATAGATGCTTGTTTTTGCTCACAAATGCTAACATCAATTGCATGAGATCCAACTTGTTGAGCTTTTACATCATGCAGATGAAGTGCATCCTTCAAAGTTGGATTTATTTAAAGATCGAAACAAAGTTTGGAGTTGAGTCTTAAGAGTCACGGATGGTCAGCATTTAAGGCACGCAAGTAAGCACTAGTACCAAGTGGAAGAAAGCGAGAAAAATTCATATTGGACTCGACCTTGTGGACAAGGCTCTGGCAGATGGGGCCATGGGGAAAAACGATGGGCCTTGGAGATCAAAAGTCAGGAGCATGCAAAAGAGGGAGGTACAACGCCACACATTGAAATTATCAGTACAAAAAAATTGATTTTTTGCGATATTAAATTTTATCGCAAAAAATAGAAAGAATACTGTAAAAAAGTATTTATAACAAAAATAATCATTTTGACTGCAATTAAAATGTTTCGCCACACAAATACGACAAATAGAAGTGGGTTTTTTTTAACTTAATGCAATCACACCCACCAAGTGCTGTGAGTTTGATGAGGAAGAAACTTTAGTCCCAAGCAAAATCTAACATAAGGCTCTAAATATGCGACCATCCCCAAATTTGAAGACGAAAAAACCCCAAAAAATACCAACATGCTCGAACATCCAATCGCACTCATATTGTAGGGATCGATGAGCTTTGTAGGAGTTTGCGACAAGCTCAGCCTGTACACTAGGCCTCGTTTGCTTTCAAATATTGTCATATCCTCTTATTTTTGTTTTATGTCATCTAATCTAATTATTATAATTTTTTTAATTTTATATAAATAAAATAAATAATTCAATTTTTTCAAATTTTAAAATAAAAATAATATTAAAAAAATATACTCTAATAATATTTTATTTTATTTTTAATTTTTTTTAACTCATCTCATCTCATCGCATAAAACATTTCGTCAAACAGACCCAAGCTTATATATATATGGTGAGGTCAGCTTGATCACGATTTAGCATAGTTGAATAAGCTTGAGGCGAAAGAAAGAAGAAAGAGGAAAGATAAAAGCACATATTCTGGTTGTGTCGGATGACCTTTTCGTTTGAGAGGGGAGAGCTTTATTTCCATGGAAATTTGAGAATCTATAAGGCAATAAGTGGCCACTTGTACCACTAAAAATACTCACTGCATACATTTTTAAAAGATATATGATACTCTTATAAAAATTATATAAAAATAAATGAAAAAATATGATGTGATTCTATACACTAATACGTGCACTTATCCAACATGATTGATTAGAAAATCAAATTTTAATAAAAATAATGTGTATTGAAATTTAAAAAATTCTAATTACAATAATCTTGTGTATCAATGCACGCATCCATTTAACTTGATTGGTCAAAAAGTCCAACTTTAATAAAGATAACAAATAGGCATATATTGATATAAAGATTGATCTACGAATCTGTTTATTTATAATATTACTCAACGAGAATTTTAAATATAAGCAGCTTTGTGTACCCATATACTTACCAATTTTAAGGTGAAATTGTAGACTTTAACGACATACTTATATTTAAAATAAAATATATGAATACAGTCAATAGAAATGAATTGATACACAAATTAATACACAAATCTACCTATATGTAAATGGGAGTCAAATCCAGTTTTGAAGAGGTGAGAAGAGATGTAAGTTATCATTCAATGTAACAAGTCTATCATAATTTCTACAAAATTGCTGATGTGAAGGACTGTTATTAGAGAACTGTTAATGCCTCAACGTCAAATGGACCGGTGCAAAGCGTTGCACATGCCATGATTTTGAAAACACAACTTTTATTTTACGTATCGCGATGATCATAGCTTTCTACTTCTAAAATTATTATAGTATTATCACAAGCGGTTTCGACTTATACCTTGACTCGAGTTCCTGACTCAAAGCTATGGAATACCAACTTATGCCAACTGAGCTACCACCCTGATGATAATACATTCTCATATACCATATCATATAAATATGTCATATTTCAAACTAATCCAAATTTATATGTCGAAGAAAAATAAAAGTCAAATTTGCCATTTTAAATAAACACTCTCCGATTTTAAAATATTTAACAAAGAAAAAAAATAAAAGAAAGGGCCACTCCTGTTAATTACCATTACCACATTTAAATTCTCAAGTTCATTTTTGAGAAATGTAAAGCTAGAGAACAGAGCATTCTCGATCATCATGATTCATGCTTGACGTCTTTTAAAGAATCGGAGCAATCACTTTGCCATTGTCACTACCATTGACAGTATGTCAACAAGAGCGGGACTGACATCCTCCTAGTCCTACATGCGCATGGCTAATTGACGGTACTGAGCACAATGAGAGCAATTCAAAACTGCATTTTCTTATTCCTCAAGATTGCCAACTGGCACAAGTGCAACAACTGAAGCAACACATCCATTAGTTTCAGTAATAGAAACCCTACCTTCATCTGTACATCATAAATTATTCAATACAATCATGCAATTTCCTGCAAGAATGCTATCAACTAAGAAATGAACTAATTTTGGGATGCATCATCTATCAAAATTGGATGATGCCTCTCAAAATTGGTTGACCAGTTTTAAAATTTTTACTTAAGACATTTAATAAAATTTCGAATCTTAAACTCAGATCAACAGGACTAGACACAATGTGAAAGTAGAGGACAAATTGCACAGAATTTTGATAGATGCTTGTTTTTGCTCACAAATGCTAACATCAACTGCATGAGATCCAACTTGTTGAGCTTTTACATCATGCAGATGAAGTGCATCCTTCAAAGTTGGATTTATTTAAAGATCGAAACAAAGTTTGGAGTTGTCTTAAGAGTCACGGACGGTCAGCATTTAAGGCACGCAAGTTAGCACTAGTACCAAGTGGAAGAAAGCGAGAAAAATTCATATTGGACTCGACCTTGTGGACAAGGCTCTGGTGGATGGGGCCATGGGGAAAAACGATGGGCCTTGGAGATCAAAAGTCAGGAGCATGCAAAAGAGGGAGGTACAACGCCACACATTGAAATTGTACCGTTCCGCCACACAAATACAACAAATAGAAGTGGGTTTTTTTTTTTAACTTAATGCAATCAGACCCAACAAGTGCTGTGAGTTTGATGAGGTAGAAACTTTAGTCCCAAGCAAAATCTAACATAAAGCTCTAAATATGCGACCATCCTCAAACTTGAAGACGAAAAAACCCCAAAAAATACCAACATGCTCGAACATCCAATCGCACTCATATTGTGGGGATCGATGAGCTTTGTAGGAGTTTGCGACAAGCTCAACCTGTACACTAGGCCTCGTTTGCTTTCAAATATTGTCATATCCTCTTATTTTTGTTTTATGTCATCTAATCTAATTATTATAATTTTTTTAATTTTATATAAATAAAATAAATAATTCAATTTTTTCAAATCTCAAAATAAAAATAATATTAAAAAAATATACTCTAATAATATTTTATTTTATTTTTAATTTTTTTTAACTCATCTTATCTCATCTCATAAAACATTTTGTCAAACAGACCCAAGCTTATATATATATGGTGAGGTCAGCTTGATCACGATTTAGCATAGTTGAATAAGCTTGAGGCGAAAGAAAGAAGAAAGAGGAAAGATAAAAGCACATATTCTGGTTGTGTCGGATGACCTTTTCGTTTGAGAGGGGAGAGCTTTATTTCCATAGAAATTTGAGAATCTATAAGGCAATAAGTGGCCACTTGTACCACTAAAAATACTCACTGCATACATTTTTAAAAGATATATGATACTCTTATAAAAATTATATAAAAATAAATGAAAAAATATGATGTGATTCTATACACTAATACGTGCACTTATCCAACATGATTGATCAAAAAATCAAATTTTAATAAAAATATTGTGTATTGAAATTTAAAAAGTTCTAATTACAAACAATCTTGTGTATCAATGCACGCATCCATTTAACTTGATTGGTCAAAAAGTCCGACTTTAATAAAGATAACAAATAGACATATATTGATATAAAGATTGATCTACAAATCTGTTTATTTATAATATTACTCAACGAGAATTTTAAATATAAGCAACTTTGTGTACCCATATACTTACCAATTTTAAGGTGAAATTGTAGACTTTAACGACATACTTATATTTAAAATAAAATATATGAAAACAGTCAATAGAAATGAATTGATACACAAATTAATACACAAATCTACCTATATGTAAATGGGAGTCAAATCCAGTTTTGAAGAGGTGAGAAGAGATGTAAGTTATCATTCAATGTAACAAGTCTATCATAATTTCTACAAAATTGCTGATGTGAAGGACTGTTATTAGAGAACTGTTAATGCCTCAACGTCAAATGGACCGGTGCAAAGCATTGCACATGCCATGATTTTGAAAACACAACTTTTATTTTACGTATCGCGATGATCATAGCTTTCTACGTCTAAAATTATTATAGTATTATTTAGACGATAATTGTAAGAAGACGAAATCGGTGAAGTCTTTATTTCACCACCCACTATCCACCATCAATACTTTTATATTTCACCGTCAACGTGCCCCATCTAGTAACTAATGCAAGTCCTTTTGGCACTGTTCTTATTGTCCTACTGTGTTAAGATTCTCACAACCGTCACACTTAATTCACGATATTGAGCAAACAATCTACGTAATACGTAAACCTAGAACAGTCAAAGAGATAAATAACATACTGCATTAAACATAGTAGGGGATTCGAGTGTTAAGATATAATATAATAAAATTTAATTTCTTTCATCAGCTTAAGTTTTTAGATTAATCGGTGATTTCATATAGTATTAAAATAGAAGTCTTCATGAGTTTGAATCTTGAATCTACATTCTATCTCATTTAATTAAATATTTTACTTGTTGAACCTATTAATTAAAAAAAATTCTAACTCACATGTGAAAAAAAGTGTTACAATATAAAATAATAAAATATATTTTTTCATATGAGCTTAACCTTTTAGATCAACTGATAATTTCACATCGAGATCCCTTCTTCCTCTTGTCATTCTACAGCTAGCGACAATCCAACAGTTCAGAATAATCCCCTACACGTTCGACTTACAAACTTATGAGTAAATATATGGGACATCGGCGTTGGAGCCCTTTGTGCCCCCACGGAAGTTTTTAAATAGAAAAAAATTTAAAAAATTTAAAAAATCATATATATTTTATCTCCATACATTTTTTTTATTGATTTTGTATAAAAAAAATATAAAATGCAAAAAAGTGTAAAACAATTTTACGCTATGGGCGCACAAAGGAGCCCCAATGCCAAGTCCCATAGAATCGCCCTTTTTTTAAGCTGCATATTAAGTATACACCGGTTATTAGTGACCTTCTCCATCATTGGCAAGTAAGAAATCCACATAGGTGCAATGCTTGGGCAACTAATTAAAACATGGTCCGAGCCTTCCTCTGCAAAGTCACAGAAACAGCAACCATTTTCGATATTTATCCTTTTCTTTCTCAAGCTAGCCACTGTAGGTAAACAATTTGCACACACCCTCTAGGAAAAAACTCTGATTCGATGTTGAACCCTCATATTCCAGATGAACTTCCATATTTCTTCCTGAGCACTAGCTGTACTAGAGGGTTCACCTCTATTCCTTCTCTTTTCCCCTCTTAAGAATCTGTATGTTGATTTCACACTAAAGGGTCCACTTCTATCTGCCCTTATATCAGCTTATATTTCCTGGATAAATAGGAATTTTTAAAATCTTTTCTGCAACATTTGAATTGAAAAGAGTTTTGGCCCTTTCTATATTCCACCACTTCGTTATTTTATCAATCAGCTCATCCGCTTTTTCAACCCTCTCCCCTTCAACCATTCACCGAAGGCTGAGACACCCTAGCTGGAGTTACCTTCGGAATCCAGTTATCATGCCATATACTCACTCTTTTTCCGTCCCCTATCCGCCATCAACTTCCTTCTCTTAGCAATGATTTAACTTCCCATTAACCTCCCCAAGAGTAAGAAGGGCTGCTGCCTAGTTTAGTATCTGAAAAATTCAAATTTGCTAAAGTATTTAACTTTTAACATCATATGTAGCGAAGAACTAATTGCCCATTTAAGTGGACATACGATAAATCATATTAGTAAGTGTGACTAGTCAAAATTTAAAATAAAGAGTAGTATTATATATGATTGAATGAAAATACACCGCCTTTTATATAACCCAAATTTGGACAGAGAAATATAGTAGCTAAAATGTCATCTATGTATTAACCCAGATTAGTGTGTAGTGATGCCAAAGCATGTTTTGAAGATGTATGCATGAAGCTGAAGATTAGCTTTTTTTTTTTGGATATTAATTGCTTTTCATCTCTCTGGTGTCTAGTTATAATTACAGTATTCTTTCATTATAAGTGAAAATTACCAATAAAATTTAAAAGAGAATAATACTCAATTTTTTTTTTTTAAATTTTTTGATATGAGCTGAAGACTAGTTGATATTCAAAAAGCTTAAGCAATTTTAGCTTGAAAGCCCCCTTAACGTGTTGGGTGGAACCATAAAAAGGTTAGAATTCACTGGCCAACTTAACCTTTGTTTTCATTTCCATTCTAATTTAAAACCATTTTCCTTTGAAACAAAAAAACAACCATTTTCAATTGACCAATGTTAGAGTGAAGCCACACTCACGACCCTCATACACATATGAACAGTACTATTACTGTTTATGTGTTTGTGACGGCCATAAGTATCCCTTCTCCCAATATTTTATCTTTTTAATTAATAGAAATGGGCGGTTATTTAATTTTTGGGTTGCATTTCAACAAAGGAAGTATTAAGTCTCATCATCAGAGAGCCCAATAAGATAAAGTTTCAGATAACGAGGCCTGTTATAGTGAACAACCTGGGCCCTGTCGCCAACTCCTACAAAGCTCATCGATCCCTACAATATCAGTGGGATTGGATTGATTCTGGTCAACTTCCCACGGCCCAACTTACTCGCTCCGATCACACAACATGTAGCGACGTCTTACAATGGGCGCGTTGCCGACGGTTTTTTTTTTTTTCGTGGGTGGAAATGACGAGGGAGGCCAGGTGAGTATCATCAGTTTTACCATCTGAAGATATTATTATAAAATAATTTATAAAAATATTTATAAGAGTATCATTATTTTACTAAAATAATTAAATTTTAAGATATTGTGATCAATATTATTGTATAGAGATGCTCAAAACTATATCCGCTAAATTACATATAAGTTGGGCATAATTATTATTTTATTTCGACCGTTGCAGGTTAGCAGCCACCGTGGGTACAACGACGCATGGAAAGCAGCACGGAATCTTCATAATTCTTGCCCTTGCAATTTAGTCATGTTGATCAGAATAATTAGTGATAATACAAATTAAATAGATCGAAACACGACCATGATCATATTCTCATGATGCCGGCTGTTGTCTTTGAATTAAACTTAATTTAATTTTGGTTTAATGCATATATAGTAGGTATTATTAATTAATTAGCATAAAATAATGAAAACTTTTAGGAAAAGGAATGTGGTACCGGTACGTAATTCCATAGCCTTTACGTTAACAAGGCTACCCTGTCAAAATTAGACCCACTTTTTCCTCCATTCTACCCCTTTAAAGTTCAAAGCCTGACCGGCAAGCACAATGCGCTCTCTCTCTCTGTGTGTGAGATTTGTTTCTCTAGCTAGCAGCTCTCTTGAATATAATTAAATCATGCCTTCACCCACATGGCCACGTATAGGCCGAAGATGCTTATTTGAAGCGTAAAAGCAAGAAATGAGCGGCCCTTTTGAGTAGATAACGCCATATTTTACTTTTAATGTCGCTTTATGAGAGAGTGCTTTACTTTGAGCAAAAGGGCGTATAGAGATATAGTAGTATAATATTGTTACTTGCATTTTTCTAGTATATAAGGACATTAATTGAGTCTATACCATCAATTTAATATATAAAGCATATTTCTACTTAATTATCATATATAGGGCTGATCAAACAGAATATCCCAATATTTGACCCGAAAACTCGAACTAATTCCAACCAAAAAACATGACTCATTGCAAGTTAAAATTGTACCTATTACCCAATTTAAGTTACTTTTGAATCTCCGATTATCAATTCACGTGGCTGTGACTCTCTCTCTCTCTCTCTCTCTCTCTCTCTCTCTCTCTCTCTCTCTCTCTCTCCACCTCTAGACCTTATTGAACCACGACCTCTCTTTCACCAGAGCGAAAGTGCTTGACCCAATTGTTGGGAGATCATGTCAGCAGAGCATGGGAAGCTCCTATGGAACCTTGATTGAAATTCTAGAGCCTTGTTGGCATCCCATCGATGTCCTCTCTTTCTGCCACAATCAACTCAGTCGAGACCAAGCTTCCCGGAGTCTTGCATACTATCTCAACGCCATTGCAAATCGACTAAAAGATCAGCCTTGATTTTGCCCTATTTTAGTCTTCACTCTTGCCAGTCGTCGCGCACGTCAAGCCTGCATAAAAATCATATCCTTGATAGTCCTTTGTGTTTGGTTTTTCAGAAAGAGAAAGAATCAGTAGCTCATCAGAGATTAAGGATTTATACTGAACTGGGGGAAGTCAGAAATGGGTTATTCGGGTAATCACAAAAATAGATCTCACGAAATGGGTATTCGAAAATGGGGTCGGAGTTGAAAAAAGATCGGGTATTTGGATAATTAGGTAGTTGGTAAAACCGAATGGATTCATTTCGGATCGAATCGAAAATGTATATTCTCAGGACGGGTTGGTGAACAACCCTAATCATATATGTTAGAATTAACGAGGGTTTGAGAAAAGAATGTACATTAAATAACGTTTTCCATATTAATTAATATTAGACTTCAATGTACAAACACTTTCTCTATATATACTGTACGTTAATGTCAATTAATCTAGTCATCACATACGTAAATTTCTGAGAAATTATATAATGGCCTGATTGCAAGACTAGAAAAGATAAAGTTACTCAATTCGATACAAATCTCACGTTGTGAAAAGTTAAAACGCAGAATTAGCAACTAATTAACAGTGAGAGATGGCTTTTTCTATAGCTATCTGTTTTGCCAAATTTAATAGTTGTTGGCGGAGAGAGAGAGAGAGAGAGAGAGAGAGGGATGGGTTCGGGGTGTAATATCCTAGGTGTATAAATGTGCAATATCTTCCACACTTTCATTTAGACTCTCCTTTTTCTAGCAATGCTGAGTGCTTTTGGGTTCAAATTATTTGGTGCCCTTTAATGTATGTCTTTTTAGGCCAACAAAGATAGAAGAAGCTTTTTGACTGCGGACTCACAGTACCTAGCTAGAATGCTCATCGAGAAATTAGAACTCAAGAATTAACAGTTAATTAGGTGTTTCGGATATTTATTAGTTTCTATACAAGGACTGTTCGTGACCTAGTCCTATAATTTGCTTAATCCGCGTACGTATACCCAGTACCCAATTCGCGCTACAACCATGCACGCACTATGCACCCGCACTACATAAATAACGTGAATGAAATATTAGATCGAGGGACGTTGGAGGCTCGTTAGAAATGGTAGTTGTAACTACTGCAAACCAGAATTGAGCGAGCAAGCAAGCAAGGTTGCTCGTGGAGACGACGACGTTTGAGCTCATAAATTACTAAAAATATAGCTTGTAGCTGTACGCGTACTACACATGATAGAGGAAATAATTAATTTGTTACGACATTCCCAACATGACGATCCAGTCATCTTGCATGTGTCAAGATGTCTGAATATGATCAATTTGTGCTACCTGATCATGCGTACCAGTTTTCTGGGCGCTTTTTATGAAGAAAACAGTATGGTTTGAGCGGCTTAGAGTACTGTACTTGTTCTCCAATATGGATGGCGCCATGATTCATGAACCAGCTTTGTTTCATCACTAGCTAGCTTTCGTCTATGCATGATTGCTCATGATCGCTAGATCATGATCATGATCATTCTGTTTTTTCTTTCTTCTCATCTCTTTTTCCCTTTTTTCTGGGAACTACTTGAATTCACCTTGAAGTAAACAAGTGATCAGTCTGAAAGTATAACTGACCAGTAAAAATTGATTTCTCGCAGACCCTTTAGGTCTTTGTACGAACAACTTAAAGTTGAAGATGATTTGATGAATGAAATGAGATCTCTCGTTAGATGTGTTAGGAAATTAATAGCTTCCCATTTAATTTGTTTGAAGTAATTTTGTACGACGTAGTATTTTCATTGATGCGAAGACCCAGATGCGCGCGGGGTAAGTACCGGCCGGTCGTCGGGTCGTGGTCTCGAGCTAGCTCTCCTTTCTATGCAAAGGCACGCTGAGATCGTCGTTGAGGAATGGGACTCTGTAACCTACAATAAACCGCACAATTAATTAAACCCTGACCACAGATATTCATCCGAGGAGGGATCGATGCTTATTAATTAAGACTCATGCTTATTATGGCCTTCAGAACCTTTCTAGCTGATTTATGTAAATTTCTAGGAGATCCTCGACTTTAAGGGCGCTATTATCTTCAATAATTAATTCCTCGTACCTAATTGTTAGTTGCTTCATACCTTTAGATTATCCGGCGGATAGGCTTATAATCTTGTCGGAAGGCATATAATAATAAGGAATCACTGTGGGCCCCATCTAAACAATATCTTCTCCAAACCCTACATGGCATGATTATCAATATTCCAATGATCTAAGGATGATATGGAATTTAGGATAGTGGTCCGATTCTATTACAAATAGTTAAATAGGTCAAAGTTTACTGTTCTTTAGTCAAACCAACTAAAAAGATTAAGAAAATAAAACAATCCCTAACCTCTAATTTTGGAAGGAAATTAAAGTATATATCATCTATCCACGTCCCAAAGGCAAGCTATTCCGATGAATCAGATAATGTTTAATTTGGATTTAAAAATGAGATAAGATAATTTTAGATAAAAGATAAAAATTGAATAAAATATTATTAGATTTTTTTTTAATATTATTATTGTTTTAAAATTTGAAAAAAATAAATTGTTTATTATATTTTATGTGAAAATTTGAAAAAATTTAATGATGAGATGAGATGAGATGAAACGCTTTTCGAATCCAAACAGGGGCTTAACAATTAGACTATTTCTTATATATTATAATCATTAACCATTCAGCTGATTATATAGTCGGCCTTGGAGATATGATTTTACATTCTTAATTTGGGTTATATTTTATGAATTTCCCAAGTAGTCATTTATGAAAATCAATTAGATCATATAGTGCCTGACCTACTATAAGAAAATTGTTTATTTGCAGCCAGCTAATTTTAGTTAAATGACTATTTACAGTCAAAATTAGCCACTAATAATCTTTTAATCACAATTAAAGGGTCACAAAAGTTTATTTTTCTTGTAGTGCGATTATATATATGACTAAAAAAAATTATTCAACTCTCTATACAAGAAAAGCTGATCAGAAAGTACTTCCGCACGCAATATATATTATGAATTAATTGACTATCTATACCGCATACAAGATAGCTACAGATACGTCGTACGTATAATATTATACATGGGATCACCCAATAATTCTTATCTTATATGCAGTGTTAATTCAGAAACAAATCAACAACCCCTATTGTGGATTACTAAAGTACTATAACGTAAAATATAATCCGATTAAGAAAAATGATTGAGCCTTATTAATTAATAAATCTATTGTTATCCCTTGAATTAAGCAAAATGTTGCTCGATTTGCCCCTCTTCTGCCTGCCAATTTCTCTATCAATTTATGCGACAATATATAGTTGAACAGTCTCACTTCAATATATATATATATATACATATACATATATATATATATAATGCAGATTTTGTTAGCTTAGATTAGTGTTAAAATATTTGAATTCAAGTATGATAAGATTTCATCTCATCTCTAAAGTTGTTATTTTGTATCATTGAGTTTGAATTTAAATAGGATAAGATTTTAGCTTATCAATAAATTTTTGATTTTTGAATGAATGTAATTTAAACTATGAAATTTATCCATAGTAATTTTAGTACATTTAAAAGTCTAAAGAGTCTATTATAGAAACTGAAAGATTAAACTTCGAGTTTTGGAAGTGTCATATCAGCTGACAATTCAAATTGAAATTACTGTAGGAATTTTAGATGCCTGTTAGCAACCTGTTAACAAACGGACTGATGAAAAATGACTTGTCAGCAGATGCGTTTCAACAGCACACTTTTAGATAGTCTATTTAAATCAAGTCAGATTGTAACTCTAGCAAAATTTTTTGACTATAACTGATATTTAGATATAGTTGAGAGTCGTTTGAGAGAAAAGTTAGTGGAGAATTTTCCTTACGATTTTTATACACTTGCGAGTGTGATATTACTCAAGATTTGAGATGATCGTTGATTGGTGTACGTGATCAACCACTGGAGGTTTCAGTAGAAAAGACAAAGATTAAAAAGCGTCAGATATTCTGGCTACTTATTGTGGTAGAAGATAAGTGGGTTGCGTATTTTTGGTAAACGTGTCGGGTTACAAAAATTTTGTAAACAGTTTATTGATAAAATTCTCCATCAATAAATTGATTTTCCTAGATTTAATTGTCTCGTAGGATTTTACTTTTAAAAAGTTTTTCAAAGAGCTTCCCTTTATAACCAATCGGTATGTTATGATTGATAATTTATTTATTGCTTATTTCTGAATATTCATACAATTGACATTTAAAAAATTTGATTGTGAAAATTACTAAATATATTCAACCATACAAGAAATTTCATATATATAATATATATATGCACATTAATACAGCAACTAGGAGTAATGGAGGCCAGCCAGCCTTTAATTATCTCTTCGAAAAAGAAAAGGCACTATATATATAGTTGCTGTTGTTATGATCAATCCCACATTTCTTATTGTTAATCAGCATTAATAAATATCATACAAAATAATATATGATAGGAATCATGATGAAATTACAATGGAGACAGAATCCCCTTCATGCATGCTTTGACGCGGCGTCGGTGCAATTGGAGGCCATATTATGCTAGCTGATCAAGAGGTACAGTACTACCCAAGGAAAATATCAGGGCCCATCTCAAAGTCATATGCGAGTTTGTGATAATTTTGTTTTTTATTTTGCACTTTGTTATTTACTTAGGGCATTGGTATGGGTCTCATCAACACTTATCATTAAAAATATAAGTTTACACATATATTAAAAAAATTTCGTCATATTTAATTAAAAATAAAGAAAAAAAAAAAAAAAAAATAACATAAAAATATTTTTTACTTGACTTTAAAATAGTAATTCATCAATTTCGATGTTTGACGTGTGTGTAAACTTGTATTTTTTATTAATTTTTAATAATAAATTTTAATGAAATCAATACCAATACTCTTACTCATTATTATTTTGGATGAATTAAGGAAGGTGCAAAAGCTCCAACTTTATGAAATAATGAGAGAGAGATCATGTCAAACGAGCGAGCTAGCTGGGAGGGAATGTTTGTATGTTGGTCTTAGTCCCCATGCAATATGTGCATTCAAAGCGTCAAGTTAGTTTTGTATCTTTGTTATCCATAAAGGTTGAATGAATGCGAACGCTTTATTCCTTTGTCTTCGAGTCCGGAAGAAAATCGTACACTGTTCCCGATTCCTTCAGACATATAGTCCCCATTCTCTTTTCAGGTCCTCGGTTTTTGCGGACGCTGAAAAAGATTTCACCCCTTCACTCTCTCCCTCTCTCTCTCTCTCTCTCTCTCTCTACGTGAGATACCTCAATGTTTTGGCTAATGAAAGTTCAAGATTGCCCTTTATTGAAATGGATGAAGACGTTGTTAAGAAGGGTGAGATTGTCACTTCTAAATTGATATGCTTCTCATCGATCATTGAAGCACCTAAGTGGCTAGGTAGATCGGTACTCATTCATGGCATTATTTCTCCTATGTGCCTTATTGATCAGGTTCTTGACAAATATTCATGACTGGATGGGTTTCAATAAGATAAAAGTTAAGGATTATTAAATTATATAAACCAAGATTTGATGTATACTTTGATAAGATTGGGGGTGTACTGTTTTTGATCAGTCTAATATTAATGTATCCTAAACTTTGCATAAAAGAGAGAGACCCACTTACACATACAATATCTTAATTTTATGAATTTAATTTGATGTAGATCAGAGAAAGAGCAAAGCTAAGTTGCCTTTGATACTGGTGCATTCGTCCTGCTTGTCAGCACATGCATTCCACTTTCCACTACAAAATCGACATTGGACCCCAAATTTTACCTCACCTACAAGAAAAGCACAGCCCACCTCCCATAAATTTCAAACCTTATTCTCATCATCTCTGTCTCTATCTTTATCTCTCTCCAGCCAAATGGTAATCAAAACCAAATCTAGACAAGCTACAGAACAAACAAGCTTCATGCAACTTCTCTGTATAACATAGATCACAAGCTTTAGGTGGATTGAAACCTGCCAACAACAATCGATTTCAATAACACAACCTCCTCTCCCTCTCACCCTAAAGTTCCTCGCCTCAGCCTATGTGTGATCTCTTCCTTGTTTTCCCAGCCATAAACAAGCATCGTTTCCGTATCTTCAAATCTAGATAAACCGGCCATGAAAGCTATAATCTGCACAACTTCTTCTTTCATACATTTTTAAGTCCCTTGTCACTGCTAGCTGTTGTAGCTCCGAGTGTTCGAGGGAGTCGAAAGATGAGAACAGGAGGTTATACACTGCAACAAGCTCTAACCGCAGACGCCGCGAGAGTGGTTAACCAAGCCGTAACCCTTGCTAGGCGTCGAGGCCATGCACAAGTGACTCCCCTCCATGTGGCGAGCACCTTGCTTTCAGCTTCGACTGGCCTATTTCGAACGGCTTGCCTTCAATCCCACTCTCACCCTCTCCAGTGCAAAGCCCTAGAGCTCTGCTTCAACGTTGCGCTTAACCGCCAACCAGCCTCCAATGCTAGCCCCATGCTGGGTGCTCACTCCCAACATCCTTCCATTTCCAACGCCTTGGTTGCCGCCTTTAAACGAGCTCAGGCTCATCAGAGACGTGGGTCCACCGAAAGCCAGCAGCAACCCCTCTTAGCAGTAAAAATAGAATTAGAGCAGCTCATAATATCCATCTTAGATGATCCTAGTGTTAGTAGAGTCATGAGAGAGGCTGGTTTCTCTAGTACCCAGGTGAAAAGCAATGTAGAACAAGCTGTGTCTCTAGAAATATGTTCTCAGAGTACTCCTTCCCAAAGTAGCAAGTCTAAGAATAGCATCCAATTAGACCTTCGCCAGTCTCAACCTATTGGTCAAAGTGGGACAAAAGTAGACAAACCAGTTGCGGCATCTGATCCAATTAGGAATGACGACGTTAGAAGTGTCATAGACAATATGATGAACAAAAGAAGGAGAAGTACAGTGGTTGTAGGAGAGTGTCTTGCAAATCTTGAGAACACGGTTAGACGAGTGATGGACAAGATTGACAAGGGAGACGTTCCTGAAGTCTTGAGAGAGGTAAAATTTATAACTGTTACTCTATCCTCTTTTGGGGATCTTTCTAGAGTAGATGTGGAACAGAAACTTGGAGAGCTCAAGAGTCTTGTGAGGAGTTGTTTGAGCAAAGGAGTTGTTTTGTTTGTGGGAGACCTTAATTGGGCTACTGATTATAGGGCAACTTCCAGAGAGCAAGGGAGGGGTTATTACTGTCCGGTGGAGCACATGATCATGGAGCTTGGAAAATTGGTTTGTGGGAATATTGGAGAGACTGGGAGGTTCTGGCTCATGGGAATTGCCACTTTCCAAACTTACATGAGATGTAAATCATCAGGTCATCCATCACTGGAGACTGTTTGGGATCTTCATCCTCTTACAATCCCTGCAGGTAGCTTGCGCTTGAGTCTCATCACTGACAGGTAAAACAGTTGGCCCTAGTGTTGGACATAATTGTAAACTTTATTTCAAGCTCAATATTCGCTTTATAAAATAATTTGGTTTAATTTCCTCGTGAATCATCTAATTAATGAAGGTTGGTCATTATCTTTGGGGGAAAAAAGTTCATGTTGAATTGAAAGGAAATAGTAAAAGATTTAAAAGAAAGTTCCCTTTTAATTCCCTTTGTTTTTGAGTTGATATATGTATCTGTCACATTGCAATATATGCAAAAAAAAAAAAAAGGTATATATTTTATATTTTTTTCCTTCAAATTATAATTGATGCAATTAAATTCGCGGACTTATAATTATTAATTAGTAGTGAAATCTATCTATTGATCCCCAAGTCACTGAATATTATTTTTTTTCTCAAATTAAATTCACTTTGTCTACAGTGACCAGCTACAAAGTCAGTCCACGAGCAAAAAAGCTGAAAAAGAAAATAGCTGGCTACTGCATGAAGGTGACGAGGAGCAACAGCAGCTTGCCTGCTGCACAGATTGCTCGGCAAAGTTTGACATGGAAGCTCGAAGCTTGCAAAGCAGCACTTGTAACAGCGTCTCCACTACTTCAAGCCTTCCTGCATGGCTCCAACAGTATAAAAATGAGAAAAATGGACTTGGCTCTAATGATCAGGTCTTAGTCACTTCTCAACCTCCTAAACTTCGTTGATACCTATATAGTTCACCATTAATGCGTTTATAAAAGTTGAAAACTAACTTTTGCTTTTGCAATTATAATGTCTCTGTCTACCAGAACTGTGTCCCAGTCAGAGACCTTTGCAAAAAGTGGAACTCAATTTGCAGTTCAATCCACAATCACACCTATTCTTCTGCGAAGACCCTCACATTCTCTTCCCTATCACCTTCTTCATCCACGTCAGGTTTTTCACATGATCAGACGTACCCTAATTACTTGAACCAGATCCATCATGAATGGCCGGTGGCTGAACCCAAGCAGTCTTGGAGGCATCAACATTTCTGGGTTTCTGAAAATTACAACATGAGCGTTGATCAACCAAGATTGAGAATGTACATCCCTGAGAAAAAGGATACTGATCAGCAACCATCAAATCAGAATTCAACCCCTAATTCGTCTTCTTCATGTGATCTCATGGAGACGGAGTACACCAACAGGTTCAAGGAACTTAATGCAGAAAACCTAAACATCCTATGCAGCGCATTGGAGAAAAAGGTTCCATGGCAGAAAGATATAATCCCCGAAATTGCAAACACAATTTTACAGTGCAGGTCCGGCTTGGTACGAAGAAAAGGGGAGGTGAGAAATTACAATGAGGCCAAAGAGGAAACGTGGTTGTTCTTTCAAGGTGTAGATGTGGTAGCAAAAGAAAAGATTGCTAGGGAATTGGCTAAGCTTGTTTTTGGTTCTCAAAGCAGCCTCATTTCAATTTCCTTGAGCACATTTTCATCCACAAGAGCAGATTCGACGGAGGATTGCAAAAATAAAAGATCCAGAGAAGAACAAAGTTGCAGTTATATTGAAAGGTTTGCCGAGGCTGTGTCCACTAATCCTCATAGGGTTTTTCTAGTCGAAGACGTGGAGCAAGCCGATTATCGCTCTCAAATGGGTTTTAAGAGAGCTATCGAAAGAGGAAGAATTACCACTTCTGATTGTGAAGAAGTTGGCCTTAGTGATGCTATCATCATTTTGAGTTGTGAAAGTTTCAGCTCAAGATCCAGAGCCTGCTCCCCTCCTACCAGGCAAAAATCAGAAGGGTGTGAAGAGAAGGGTACTTCTGCAATAGTACTGGAGGAGACAAGTCCCTGTTTCTCTCTGGATTTGAACATTTCCATTGATGACGATAATGCCGTTGATCAGTCAATCGACGACATTGGGCTCCTTGATACCGTTGATAAACTAATTATTTTCAAAATTCAGGAATTGTGAAAAAAAAAAAAAAAGGAAAAGGAAAACCTCTGGAAGAACATTTATGTTAGGTGGCCAGTTTCTTCTTCTAGCTACTTTCATTCTTTTTGTTTTTTGGGTTATATCTCAGTTTAACGTGTTTTATTAGATCGTTCTCAGTCATTATTTCCGACTTGTCGGAAATTATGTAAAACTCCATGTATATTGATCGGTGCATTTACTTCTATTTAATGGTTGGCGTATAATTTCCATCAGCTTTCTCACTTCATTTAATTTGAGGTTTTTATTTTCACTTCGGAAAATCATTATTATTAATTTATTTCAATCGTCTTTTTGTCTTAATTATGATCTGATAAAGTAAAAAAATAGCAAATATTAATGTTTTAATCATTTGGTATTTCATCAAGAATTGATAAAAGAACATGATCATCATGAGTTGTGTTTTTTCTTTTCACATAATCTTGATCCTTCTCAGAAGTCGAGGATCTCTAGCTAACAGTTTAATTATAGTTTATACCGGCCAATTTTCCTAGTTTTTATCTATATATAGCGGTTTAATTTCTTTTTCCTTTTTGATCGATTCTTTTAATGCAGATTTAATTAGATCCGCGTGATCAAGCTGCTTTCTTCCATTTCATGTATGCGTGGAGTCAAGTCCAGCACTAGTACTCATATATAGTTCATTCATGCTGCATCAAGCTACTTAATTACGTGGATTAATTCATTATTTATACTCATGAGTTCGTGCATGGGATCATGATGTCTCTCGAGTGATCTCGGCTACCCCAAATGAATTACCGCACATGAATTTATTCAGTGCTACTGTATCTTTCACCAATTAGCTGCAACGTTGGTCTCTTTACGTACTCTCGCTATGCTAGCTTTTGATCTTTTACTTGCTTACATTATAATATTGAGCGGCCAAACCAATAAAAAGAGCATGCGATCAAGCTGTTTCATGCACTCATGTCGGACGTTTCCATTTTTTTTTTTGAATTTTTCCCTATATAAAATATTAATGATTACTTTGATTGCAAATATATATATTTAAAATAAATAAATTCCACATATATCAATGTCTAGGCTAGATGTTCAATTGCCAAGTTGAGCAAGATAAAGTTACGAAAATAGAAACTCAAGGATGTAACAAACTGATGACGGATCGAGATTCACCCTGATCGCATGATCAGTAGGTGGAGATCAGTAACTAATGAGAAGTCATTATATATCTATTTGTTAAGAGTTTATAATTATCATGAGTAGTACTGGTGGCTTCTACTTGCATCATGAGACATTATTTGCACTTTTGTAGATAATCAGGAATCACAACTTTTTTATTTGGATCTACTTCGGCTTTTATGGGATGGGCCCACTTTATATGGATGTGGCCCTATGTCGATGTTGTTTCTATCTATAAATTGTACAAGCAATGTCAATGGGTATAATTCTTGTCTTAAAAATAGAGATTTGGATTTCAAAATTTTCCTTTTTTAAATGTATAAAAAAATAAAAATATATGAGATATTTTAAAACTTTTTTTTTAAGTATATTAATAAAACTGAGGTATATATAATACTCTTCTTAAAACAAAAAATAAAAAGGAGTAGCACAAATTAAGATTTTTCTAGCAGTTTGAAATTCTTGACAACTAAGGAATATCATAGAAATCATTAATTTCTTCCATGTGAAAATTGGAGGACTCGGACAATGTGAAAACGTACATAGCTCTCTCTCCCGCAAACATACAAAACGATAATTATGATCATATACACGTACGTAGTACGTACACATTAAAATCTCCAAATGTACTCCAAATCGAATATATAATTTGAAGAACCCACCTGATAAAGAAAACGAATTAATGCATTAATTACTCCTCAGTTTTTGTATTCACTACAATAAATAAGATTTTTTGCTGCATTTATTTAGCTGAGAGTTAAATTTTGTCGCAAATAGTAGCATTTGCTGCGTTTTCTCGCCGCAAATAGTAGCATTGTGGCGAGAAATTAGGCATTTGTCGCGAGAAATTAAACTTATTATCACGCCTAAATAGCCGTGGTTAACCCGCGATCTTCAAAACGCGGAAAATGATTTTTTGCTGCGATTTTGAGGTTTTTGTGCCGATTTTGAGACTTTTTAAGATGATTTTGAAGTTTTTTGCGGCGGCTTATCAAACGTTGCAGAAAGCCTTATGTGTTGTACTGTATCTGCTCCTCTCCATCTATATATTTACCTATTGATTTATAACTATCCTCATGAATCCACGATGTTCATGATGTCGATTATATAGTACAACGTAATCAATAACTTTTGGCCCCCGTTTTAACCCTTAGTTAAGTTTCCCAATACCTGATTCCCAGCTTTTTACCGTAGAACGGGCATGTACGCGCGTATTGCTAGCCGAAGTTGATCGGCTTATTTAATTCAATGAATCATACCAAAGATGGAAGCACATGATGCAACCGTAATGACTTTTAGTTTACATGTATATAACCGTACGTACGTACGAGAAAGTTGACAAGTTTTGAATCAAAAGAAGAGGGACAAATTAAAGGTCGTGAAATACTATCTGTAAATGTTAGTGAAATCACAGCTAGACAAAGGTGAAAATGCCGTTCTAAAGTTTTACCCATTTTTATAAAATAGCAGATATATAATATATATCATGCAATATCAACTCGGTTCTTATACAATGCTTGGGAGTTTAGTTTTTATAAATTTGAAGTCTTTAAATTGTTGTTATGATATTCTTATGTTAAAAGTGAAGGCTCGTTAATAAATTTGGAGAGGATCACTCTTAATGTATCCTAACTCTTCGTAAAAGAAGAAAAAAAAAACTTAAAACTTAATAACGGCATCCATGCAGTATGGAACTTACAGAGAACAACTTAAAGCGTCTATTTTACACGTTAATATTCATACATGCAGCGGATAACTGATCTATGAAGTTAAGATGATCTTCGTCATGATCGATGGAATTAATTAATTAGCGGCCATTATCATCTATGGATGGATCGCATGATCTACGTACCTGCAGCTCGATCTTTCTGAAACATGAGTAACGTGAATTATAAAGCGCTGATCCACATGCATACTTTTAACTTTATTCCACTTGTTCCTTTCTCATAACAAAGCAAATCACTACATGTATATATGCAGGTATCAATTTTCCAGCTGTTGCATCCGTTTTTAAGTTTTTGTTGTCAATTAGGATATATAGAAAGGATTAATGTTTCTTTTTAACTCTCATTGATGGAAATCTTCCATACATGATTACAAATATCAATGACCTTTATGCATGTTTACTTCAAGATGAAGCAAGTTTGGCGTGGAACTGTCAAGAAGACTATTTACTTTGGCTGGATACTTCAAATAACGTCAGAACAGTGTGGGATCAAGTTTAAGGCCGTTTGGAAAAATCTATTCCCTCCTCTCAAAATAAATGAGAGTTCACAAAGCATGGCGGGCCTTTTAATACTTATAGGTTAATATAATATTTTTGTAAATTCATAATTAAAAAAGAATTAGTAAATATAATAATTTTTTAAAATAGCCCAAGAGGCCGGGAACTGCGCTTTCGTTTAATTTTTAGAAACACCCAAAATATATGGGATAGTTCAAAGAAAGCATCTCGCGTTTTTTTTTTTTTCTTTTCCTTGCAACATGTCATCTATTTTGAAAGAAAGATAATATAACTCAATTATACACTTAATCATGTTGCTCAAGCTTGGCTTCTTAAAATAATTGGATAGAATATTTATTGTAGTAACCCAAAATCTCAAATTAAAAAACATGAAAAGAGTACAGATACACATATGCATATGTACATAAATACTTTTTATACATTAATATATATTCCCTAGCTCTCTCTCTCTCTCTCTCTCTCTCTCTGATCTCTTGGTACTGTTTCTGTATATATATTGATATATACGACTGTATGATATACAGTTGTGTACTTATAATGTCTCTGTATATATGGGACTATGGTTCTGGTCATAAAATACTTAAAAAGCTTTATAGGTTGGACGATAAAATTAAAAAATTCTAAAAAGTAAATAGTTGCATAATGCTCCTTATAATATTTGAAAAGGAATGTTGGGAATGCAAAATAACATTAAGGCATGATCCATAACGTAAGGGTTGTGCAAAGGAGAAGCAACCTTTTGCTTTAGAAGGAAAAAGCAAAATCTTCCCTAAGAAATATCAAAAGAGCACTACTTTTCATGCTTTGTGAAGCGTTTTGTAAAAGAATAACTTTTCCTTGTTTGATTTTCGTAGCACCAACATTCTCTTCTTTGGAAAGCATTGTAAAGTTGTGGTATGAGGGCACAAAATAAATAAGTTAAAGTTAAAAAAGGAAAAACAAAAACAGCAGGATTACTAAAATCACAGACGAGCATCTCTTCTTTAAACCTTAAAGATGTTGCTACTTTAGAATCACCAAAAGATCATTATCTTCTCTGCTTTAAATTAAAATTACCCTTAAAAGCATAAGAAGGGAGTTTGTCGCTTGTGGCTTTTCAAAAGATTATGAGTTTGTGGTATTAACGCATTATGTGGAGGACAAAGGTGGGTTTTGATCACTCTCTCTCTCTCTCTCTCTCTCTCAATCACAAACTAAATCCTCTTATCTATATTAATGTTATATTCTCTTCTACTTTTGGTCACTTATTTCTTTTATAACTTTTCTCCCATCTATGAAGAAGCTAGCAAACCTCTATCTTAGACCGCTTTTTCTTTCATTTTACAAGATTTTCCCTTTTTTTCTATCTTTTTCATTTATTTACTGGGAAATATTTTCTCTTTTTCTTTCTTTTTGAACTTCTTCCCGATCTTCGCTTGCCGAGTTGGTATCTTACTATCGGCTAGCTTTCAGAAGTGTTGGGGGTTCTTAAGTTTCAAACTTTTTCCAAACTGTGTATATTTAATATTTGGAAAATGCTATTCTTCCCCTTCATTTTTATTCCGATGGGTCCTATTTTTATTTTTTTTTCTTTTAGTTTTTTTTTACGTAATTTTTAAGTAAGTATTTTTAAGTAATATTATAATTTTTTTTATAATTTTAAAAAAGATTTTAAAATGTTAAAAAAATCATGAGAAATAAATAAAAATCATGTAAAAAAAAAAAATCCAAAACGGGATCCATCGGAATGGAAATTGAGTAGCACTTCCTTAATATTTATTCCAAATGGAAGCAAATTATATATGATATGTTAGTGGGAAGTACTCCAGTCACGCATCACATGTAATATAATATATATATATATATATATATATGTGTGTGTGTGTGTGTGTGTGTGTGTATCGAGTCTTACATTGCTAATTTGTACTTGCACAAATATTCTTTTCTCTATTTGAAAAACTAATGTTATCTTAGTGGTTCACTAATAGCTAGCAAGGACATCAAAAGAACAATAAGTTGAGGGAATACGTAACGTTCTGAGTTAAAAGATGCAATAATTGACACCACTCATTCAAACTTTTAGACTTTATTTTTTTACTTAATGATTAAACATATATTTTTTAATAATATTGTGATTCTTTTAAAAAATACTAAAATTATTTTAAAAAATGTATTAAAAAAACCAAAAAAGAAAATAAAAAAGGCGACTTTGCCTTGGCTGGGATCTCGCAAGAGAGGCTCTAGTGCCACTGTAATTAAATATGTGTACTCACAGACAAGGAACTGAGTCAATTCTCTGTAAATTGGCACAAACAATGAGTAATTTGTTTTTTTAATTAGAAATATCACTTATACCCTATTTGTTATCACTTAAAAGGGTTCTTTCCTTGTAGATCTTCCCTCTAATTTGTAAGACCAAAGAGGGTCCAAAGCCACCAAGACATAGTTTTGATTACTCCAATTTGAATTTGAAGTTTTACACGCAACTCTCACTACTTATTTAGCTCTATTTTAATACCTCTTTCTAGTATTCTCTGATGGGAAAAAGAAGAGAGATTTGAAAAGAGGGGCCAAGCAACCAACGATAAACCTCCAACTATAATATTCCCAGCTAGGACGTGTGTGGCGCAAATTTTTTTACTTATTTTATATTTGTTACTTCAGTTTGTTGTGAAAGATTTTCGTGATTATCTGATCGATATCCCTGTCAAGAAACACTAATTACTTTAATTAGATTTGAATAGCATGGAATCTAATTTTCCCTCAAAAGCAGGAACGAAGAGTAAAGTAGTAGTGCCTTCATCAGAAAAATAAAAGCATATATAATCCTAATTAAGCCTAGAAAGTGGGTGGCTCTTTTAGACCAAAAGCTACTCTCTTTTTCACTCCTCATGGCTGATATTTAACCCCTTCTTACGGGGGGTTTAACACTGAAGCATGCTTTCTTTTTGTACATTCAGATGGTTCACCTTTTTCGCTCTTAGAAGTTTTAGTTGCAAAAACGGAAAAAATAAAAAATAAAAAAATAAAGGTGTTGTTGTAGTTTAATGTATAAAAATATATGGGTGGTGAAAAAAAGGGTGACAAGGGTTCCAAAATCGACCGATTTGATCGACGCATCATGCCACCGAAAGACACATGGAACGCATATTGAGCTTTATGATTTAACCAATAGTGTCTAGTCGTCCTTCAATCCAAAAAGTAGGCCAATTTGTGCGTCATGTGTTGACTGACTGACTGACTGACTGACTCTACACCTTTTTTGGGGCAATATATCAAACGCGTAGAGTGCTCAAAACAAATTTCATGAATGTGAAACCACGCACTTCAGGCAGTTGTTATTTCAAGAATATATCCCTGTTTGCTCGAGTAATTTTACAGGATGTATCAGATAGATGGGCTGGTCCATGACACCCATTCTGTAGACAAAATTAACGTTGGTCCAGTTGTCAGCACATGGAAAAAAGAAAAGGTTAGTAGAATGGCCCAAAAGCATATTTGAAGCTTTGTTGGGCTGGGTTGAGGTAGTCAGGCCTGAGCCCAAACTTCGGGCTGCCTATTTATAATCTCCTCCAAACATAATTTTGTAAACGAAAAGGGTAACATCATAATAAATAAAAAGAACGAAAAAAGTAAATTTGTGATGCATTTTTTAAAAAAATATATACATATATATATTGAATTCCAAGAAAAACTGGGAAACAATTTCAAAGGGAATTTACTTTTCCATCATCTGACATCAAGTTAGAACAACTAAAGTTTTTGAGAGTGGCCCATAAAAATGAAGGTATATTGGTTGGTGGAGCCTTGCGGCATATGTAAGGACAACTCCCCAAACATTAATGTCTGAAAGAGGAGGGGTGATAAAGGAGTAGATACATCACAAGCGGCCCTACCGATGGCCAGAATTCACTCTTAAGCTTTAAGGAATAGGGCGGGGGACATACTCATTAGGGCATTCAACTTGTGTGCTTTGTTGCAGCCAATGAGCTAATTATTGTCACACACACACACATCCTTTTATATTATTATTATTCCTTTCCCATCTTTAAGAGCCAAATTATAATGTGTTTCCCTTGCTTTGGACATCATGCAGACCTTTCCAAATCACCACAAAATGAATACCTAATTCACTTTTTAGAACTCTAATCATATATCTTTCTCTAGATATAATGGGTTTCATCTTCTTTTCGTGGTTCAAATAATGGGTGCCGGTGGCTCTTTATCAGATATATCTTAGCCCTCCTTTCATCCTAAAGTTACTATAATAATATTATTTGAAAAAAAAAAAAAAAACACTTCATGAAGCATATTGCTTTCACAAGTTGCCTTTGATTATTCAAATAGGATTTGCAAATAAAAGCTTGGGCAGAACTCAAGCTTATTCTAACTCGAGCCAGCCAAAGGCATTGAGCAAATCCAGGTAAGATCTTTTTCTCTTTTTTTTTGGCTAAATTATAGAGTATCTCATAATCCTACTAACTCCACCCATATGAAAGAGATCAATATTACTCTCTAAAATACATAAATACATATATATATATATATATATACAATAAAATTGTGAAAATTATCTTAACTCCCCAGATCATTAATCGACCAGCACTATTGGTGCCTTCAGCAGACAGATTCCGACTACACCCCTTTGCTTGCAGCGAATACCAAGTTTTTGATTTTAAACAAACAAAGACAAGCTTCCGAAACCCATCACAGAAACTGTCAATTGAGACCCACCAGCAAAGCAGGATTAATTGTTGGCATCTAGAAAAAGACAACGAGTAAGACAAAGTTTCCACACTCCTTGAGCCTTTTGCAGACTTTAAGAAAAGGGGAGCTAACAAATGGCTCTTTTGCACAAGATCACTGTCTATTCCTTCATCATCTCTGCTTTCTCTTGTAAGTGACTTGTTTTTTATTATTTTGTTTTTTTTTTGCCTTTTTTTGCATAAAAGTAAGGGAAATCTCAGATCAAAAAGTCTCTTACAATATATCTATGGATAGATATTCCCCAGTTATAGCTAGTTTCATCCCTCTGATCTATGCTTTTTTATGAATTTTATCATTTGAAAGTGATGAGATTGAGGGATCCAAGGAGGAAGAGAGTACTTTCATGTGCTGCTGTTTCAGTTATTGGGAAGAGAGGAAGGTAGCATTGATGGCCACGATGTTGGTTTTGGTTTTTGTGTATGGTCGTGTGGGGCTATGGTCTTTGGTATAAAGGATTTTGTTTTGGTCAAAAGGAGAAGGAACGCTCACGCGAATAAGCCAGAGAATTGAGTGTCCGAATGATGATTGCATTTTCGAGCTTTTGATGATTGTTGGGTCGTTTTCCTAAACCATATATTTTAGCGAGCAGATTTCAGAAAGAGATCAGACTCAGAGCGCCAACTCTCAAGGGCATTCATTGGATGGAGTCTCGGATTTTGAGTACTTGTCTTTATTTCAATTTTCACTACAACCTCCCCTTTAATTGATCCTTTAGAATATAGAATATAATTAAACATAATTTGTGGTAGTACTTCGTGCTGAAAAGCATATGCAATTAATGTACGAAACCATTAATAACGTTATATGTTTCGAAGCTAGTTTTGAGCTTGTTAAAAAATTAAGAGGGTGTAGTACAAGAGATGTCACCTAAAGGCCCAATGCCCTTTTAAAAAAAAAAAAAAAAATTATATATATTTTTTTATACTCTTAAATATTTAAAAAAATAACAATATTATTAAAAAAAAATCTTAATCACTAAGTAAAACAAAAAAGTCAATCGGTGACTTTTGTCTGTGGATAAAAATATTACCTAAAACTTAATAAGGTAGCACAATAATTAGGGGTGTTCATCCGGGTTTCGGATTCCCAAATCCGGAATCCGGATTCAAAATTTCCTTAAATATTTGTTAAAAAAGAATTTAAAAATGTTAAGAAATAAATAAAGTTTTAAATCGATCTGGGTACAACCCAGCCCGGATGAACACCCCTACCAATAATAACAAGAAAAAAAATCCATTTCTTTCTTAATTTTAATATATTCCTCTTGCATGATTGTTTGCTTCATATTATAATTTCAATCATCAAAACAATTATGTTTACATTAGAATTCTTCTACCTATCATCTATATATTATATATTTGTTAAGAAAAATAAAAAAATAAAAAAGAGATATATATATGTATATATGTGTGTGTGTGTAATGTAGGGATAATGAGCGTTTACACTTGCACTTAAAGTTATTGCTATCATACTTTCGGTCCATTTTTCTAAGCCCATGAAATGGCCAGTTTATAAGTTCAACATTTGTAGGATTGGACTTGCTTTTGTTGTGCAATGAAATCGTCGGGCCCAAAGAATGATGTAGAAAGCTTGACCGAAATTAGAAATAGACATGATTACAACCATGGGCTGGGCTTCTAGCTATCACAGGCCTGGGATTTTTCCTTTCTATGTAAAAAAGAAAAAAAACAAAAACAAATTGATAGTCTTGACTTAATTCAATAATAAAAAAAAAAAAAAAAGAAAATTATATTTTTTAGAGTAATACTAGATATAGTTTTATAATATACAAATTTTGTAGAATGTGTCTTTTCTTTAACCTTTTTTAAATAGAATGCACAGAATTTACATATTTTAAGATTAAAATGTTTAGAAAATTAAGATAAGTTATATTACAAGCCTATGAACAAGTTAATAATTTTCATTATAGTCATTTTAGGATATAGAAAAAATCAATAATTTTTATGTTAAAGATTAATATGTGTAATTCTTTTAACCTTTTTTAATATAAGAGGATGAAGAGTTTTGAGTCCAAATTTTTCATTTGAGGAATCGAGTCATATACCAACAGATCATCAGACTTTTATTCCGATTAATAATGTATAATATTTGAACATTAATAGTGGATTACGTGCGGCAATAAAAACACTTATAACTATATATATTCTTTCAAATAAGATACTGACCAATAAACAGGCTGACTCCCACATGACACTAATAACATCAATAAAGTTTTCTACTTGATTTACTTGCTACAAGGCATTAAAAGTGAGACGTACGTCCATTTATTGTTTATTACGAAAAATCTCAAATAATGGGTAAAAGAGAAGAAACTCTCGAGCATTGTTATTCAAACTCGTAAACGGGGATTGTTTACCTAGTTGCAACGATACATTAAGAAAATTGACTTTTTGTAACATTAGATTTTATCGTAAAAAGTAAAAAAAAATATTACAAAAAATATTTACAGTAAAAATAGTTATTTTTCTCGTAGTGAAATTACCAATTTTATATGAAAAAAATTCAATTACAAAACCACTTAGCCAAGAAAATAATTAAATTAGATTTTGAAATTACTGAGGAAAACAACGTACAATTACGTTTCGAAAACATCATTGAAACGGGTACAAAATAGTACCTATGATTTGAAACATCATAATAATGGTTACTCATATCTTGAAACTGCTCTAATATTGACCCCGCAAGAAACAACATCATCTAGTATTTTGAGCATTGATAATTGATCTATTATGGGCCATATAAGAAACAACAGCATGACTTATGCACCATCAATACATGCACATGACTTTAATAATGTTACATATTAGACGTTACACTCAAAGTACTGTTACTAGTTTTAAGCTATTATAACGTACAACATGTTAATTTTCCACAACCATCATCTAGACAATAGGAAGGAACAATAATTTAATTCTTTGTTTATTTAGACAAAAGTGAGAAACAAAAAAGAAAAAGTAAGATATATATATATATATTTTTTTGATAGAATTAATATGAAAAGAGAGCGTATGATCACCACGCTTTCCAGGAAATTAGAAACAAACCATCGGGTATGTGTACTTAAAATTAAGTAATACAGCATCGTAATAGCAAAATTAATAAAAACAAAAACAAATTAAGACTATCAATCTCAAACATGAACAAGACTCAAAAGTCAAAATCGATGTGGCACTCGGTGGTCTCAAAGGCACCTGGTGACGTTCCATTCGAACTCAAAGGAACTTTCAACTCGCACTTGATCTTCGGCTTAACCCGCCAAGTGTTGACCGTAGCCACCTTAAATCTAATCCCAAGATAGAGCTTAACTTCAATATAAAAAACTCCAGCACCACTCTTCTCCGAATTTATAAGCTTCGAAAGCTCATCGGCTCCCAACAAAACCACTTGCTGCCCTTTGAACACCGGACTCAAAACAGTCGTATTCTTATGGCCTTGGTAAAAAGGGGTAAGCGTCGCCGAACCAAACCTCTGGTCCTCGAAGTAAGCCCCAGCTTCAATGCTATCGTAGTATATGCCAATCTTTTTGTTGGGGTTTCTGACAGTAATGTCGACGGCAAGATTATAGTAGAGTAGCGTAGTAGTGTCGTTGGTGTTTAAGTCGAACTGAGTAAGAGAGGCATCGGTGACATGAAACTTGACCTTGTTGGGGTGAAAGATGAGCCAGAATACGAGGACGGCAAGGCCTGCAACTAGAATGAGGTTAAAAAGGAAACTCAAAAGGCAGCCGCACCCTTCGTCGTCGCCGGCTTTGTGGCGAGAGAATCGCTTGGGTGGTTGAACTGAGGGGCCGTAGCATGCTCCATTCAAGTGGGTTGGTTTCTCTGCCATCTCAACGGAAAAAAATGGAGGAATATTATATAAAATCAATAGACTTTTGTGAATTAGGAAAGATTAAAGGGGGGGAATTGGAGAGAATTGTCATGACGTTGAAGAGGGGCGAGTGCTTGTATATATAATAGGATTGTGGGAGAAGTTGGTGAGTAAGTGGCGGTACGCGTTCTAAGCTCTAAACATGGATATTGCGTGTAAAAGCGGTTATGCTTGGGTTCTGGGAAAATAATTTGAGGGGTGACGTTCGTGGTAGCTTCCTCAGCTTCGATTTGACGAAGATGTCTGGAGTTCAAACTAATTTTTTTATACTTATCCAAGTATTTTCAGCAATACGAAAGCCTTTAACAACATAATTGCATCGGCCATGACCAATGGATCTGAAAGACAGCTAGTTAGCTTGGTCCTGCACATACGTACATAAGAGATCACTTAAATTTGCGCCTCGATGATTTTATGGGGATACATATATGACCATGAATAGCAGGCCTGCATGTCTAGTCTGTTTTTATAATCACTCTCATCTTAATTTATCTATTTAAAAAAAAAAAAAAAAATTCACACATAAGAATATAAATAATTATTTTTTTTTTAAATCTTAAAATAAAAATAATATTAAAAAATTTATTTTAATAATATCTTATTTAATTTTTAAATTTTATCTCAATCACCTTATCTTATCTGCGAGAAGTAAAAGAAGAGTTAGGCCAATGATCTACCACCTAGGACTGTGACGAAAGTACTTAAAGATGCTATTTACTCGGAAAATAAAATGGTTTGCTATAAGCAATGTCCTTTACTCGTAAGAAAATTGCATATAATTAGACTCTAGTCGTGTCGAATTTTTAAACGTTTAATATAATACAGACTACAGAGTACGTATTCCCCCTCCCATTGTTACCATGTTTCCTTTTTCAAAGGAACGTGTTAGATTCACAGAGTGGGCTTGCCAGAATTTGCTATAATAGTTATACCGGGATGGCGACATCTGCCTACAAATAGTTATCCAATTCTATGGAAAACGTATTGAGCCCGATGTGGGAAAATAAAAAAATGCAAATTCTCCTTCCTTGGTTCTGAGTTGGTATGTACTTGGTAACTACCAGGAACTGATAGATTTATAAGAAAACTTACAAACAATTTAACAAACGTCATGTGATCATTTAATTTATTTTATAATAAAAACTCTTTCTAATTTAGTATATCATATCAACATAGATCAATTCATAAGTTTATTTTTATAAAAAATAAAAAATTTAAGGCATGCTACTATATTGATATTACTGATAACAAGACCGATAAGTACATTTGTATTTTTTGTAATCTATTATTATACATATTTAAATATATTTTTTTAAATATACATATTAATTAATAATCACTTCCTTAATCATTAAAATTTTTTATTTTTTATTTTTTAAAAACACCATCGATCGAAACATTGGTTCAATTAGCATTTCTCAAATTTTTTATTAACCAATAATTTCTCTCCAAATAATATGATTTCCTCTTTTCGTGTAAACTTTTTTCTCATTTACTTGTCTAGGCACCTATTTAATTATTTGCAATTAATTTTTATAAATACTATTTGCCATCCTAATAACCATTATTCTTTTTACTATTCTTTGATGTGATATCAAACATGAAATATATTTGTTATTTTTCTACATGATCGAGAAAGGAATCAAGGATGAAAAGATAACTAATAATATTAGAAAAAATTGGTGGTGCGAGGGAAATTTCATTAGACTGAGTTGGACAATTGGTGAAGTGTTTTTGAAAGTCCATATATAAATTATATAGATGCCGGGCCTGAACCCAAGAAAGCACATAGGATCAATTCCGGATATATCTACTTAGGACTTAAAAGAGTCCAGTTTTGAAATGAGTTTCGCATGTTCATGTGCTTGATTTTATGCCTCATAGTACTCTCATCATGTTGCGCCTCTAAAGTATTGACTTGTCTACATTAAGTACGGATTGGTGATTCGAATATGCATGTTTTCACTTTGCGCATACAGTCTTGTAGAAACCATTACATGTTTTCAAGGAAACAATTAATAGGGGTGATCCCCACCCTATCGGAGGCGGGGTCCTCCAATTACCGCCCCCGCCTAGGTAGGGGTCACATATTTAAACCGCATCCCGTCCCTGGTTACACGGAGGCGAGGTACCCCGCCTCTCAACGGGGGGCTGGGGGAGTGTCCATTTGCCCGCCCCCCGCCACCGCCCCTATTGGGCCTGGTCCAGTTGACAATTCTGGATATATTTCGGCCCAAATCAAATTTTTAAACCATTTTTTACTCAGAAAATTATCAAACCTGATATAATTTCACAATAATAAATATCAATATATTAAATACTAAATAATTATCATTACTAAATTCTAAAGTGACAAAATAATTTTAAAAAAAACATCATTAAAAATCTAAAAGTTTAAATCAGTAAAAGTTAAAATTTAAAAGTAAAGACTACTAGAAGTCTAGACTAGTTACTATACTATTACAATTTACAAATTTACAATAATATAAATTAATCCTACAAAATACAAAATTACAAATTGTGCTATTAACTATTAGGATTACAAAATTACAAATTTACAATTTACAAAATTATAAAAAATAAGATTGATAATAATGGTCCTTGAACACTGGCGATTGGACTTTGTCACTTTAAAAGAGTTATAATGCAAACTTGGAAGGGGACTGTGGGGTTATTGGGCCTTAAGCTTAGCCTGTAATAATAAGTTAAAAAACAATTAGAGTACAAATATAAAGTTATAAACATGAAAAAAATAATAATTTATTAAAAATACTAAGTTACCTACCAAGATTAAATTGGATTATTAACTTAAAAGATGGACTTGACAATTGACATACAAAATAATACTGTCATAGAAAATGTCAAAACTCATAAACAAGAATTACAAAATAAGTTAAAAACTAACATTACAAATATTATAAAATTATAAATGTAAACAACAATTAAAAAAAAAATTGTGTAAAGTGCAAACCATGGTCATGGACTGGTAGGTGACGTAGGTCATACTGCAGCGGAGGTAGCTGTTGACAGTGTCTCAGGTGTTGGCGTTACGGTCGCTACAAATTACAACAATTAAATGTAAAATCTGTGTAACATTAAATTTAATTAAATAAATACAAAATAATGTAAATATTTATTGCTTGACAATTTACCAGATCTAGACTGATTAGCAGCCTCGTCCTTGGCTTCAATTGGATCATAATCAATAATCTTCGGAATATAAATTTCAGCACCCGTGATCTAATTTTGTGTGCAAATCAGGGACCAAACAGTAACAGAATCTAATGAGCTCCGGAAAGGATCTAATACACACCCTCAAGTGCTGAAGGTCGACTCTGAGGCTACTGTACTGATCGGGATGGCCAAGATACTGCGAGCAACCTTTGAAAGTACGAGATATTTGGAGACATTCATCTTTCACCAAGCTAATATATCAAAATCTCGTACAAATGGATGAAGATCCAATGCCAAATATCTATCTACCTCTAACTGGGTATCTGTGATGGAACCTATAAAATCCAAGGGGGTCGACTCCATCTTGTCACCCCAATCCATTTTACATTTTTTTTCCACGCCTGGCATCTACACCTGGTGGGGAGATACCTGTGGCTGTAGGTGCTGTAATACTACCACCTCCCACGATAGTGAACTCATCAAATAATCTAACAAGTGTTTCCTGAGCTCGAGATGCAATAGCTGACGTACAATTCTTGCCAATTGCATCAGTCAACACATCAGTCAACCCAAATACCATGCCTTTGACCTTAAACCGTGGGTCAAGGACACATGCAACATATAACAAAATATTGGCTTTATCAAACTCTTCCCCCAATATTTGTCAAATTTCTCCATCATGGTCCTAGACATCTCCCGCAATGTGGTGTTACTACCCGTTGTAATATCATCTAATTCTTCTTTCACCTTGGCTATTTATTGACAAAATTGATGTGCCGTGAGATACAGAGAACCAAATAAGACCTTGGTAACATCGTAAAAAACTCTCAGAAACTCTACAAAAATATATACAACCTCACAATCATTAGACAAAGGATGCCCCAACTTTTCATCAAAATACTTGACATATTGTATGTCTTCATTACCCAATGTATCAAATGCCAAGTTATACTCCTAGGCTGCCTCCAACATAAAAAAAGTTGAGTTCCACCTTGTAGACAAATCAGTGCAAAGACCTTTTTTACATGTTATACCCACAGTAGTTGCAGCAACTTTGAACCTAGCCAATCTAGCAGGAGAAGATCTGTCCCATCTCACAGCAGTCTTGACCCGAGCAACCGAGTCACCAAGCTTATCTAAGCCATCACCTACAATCAAATTAAGAATATGTGCTGCACATCGCACATGCAAATAATCCCCACCCAAAATCATTCTACTTGCATTATTCATAAGAGTCTTAAGATGTCTCATTGCAACATCGTTAGCCCCGATATTATCAACCGTGCAAGTGCAAACCCAAGTCAACCCCCACTCTTTTATAGCGACCTCTAAGGCCTTCCCTATCGTCTCACCTTTGTGATCAGTGGTTTGACAAAATTTGAATATTTTCTTATGCAGTGTCCAACCCCCATCAACCCAATGCACAATCATACACATAAAATTAAGATTATTACAAGAAGTCCAACAATCAGTGGTGAGGCAAACATTCTCCTCCGCCAATAAACCCCTCAACTTCTCTTTTTCTGATCGATAAAATTTTTTAACATCTCTTGCCATCGTGTGGCGAGAAGGAATATTGAATCTTGGTTCCAAGTACCTAGAATAGGCTTAGAACCCTTTCCCATCAACCACTTGGAAAGACATCTCATCTATAACGATCATGTGAGCTAGGTGTGTCCTAGCCTCGTTAGGATCATATTTTGTGTACTCCTTTAATGCCAACTCCTCACTACTCCCCTCACCCATTTTTTTAAATCCAACTTCAAGCCTAGATTGGGTCTTCTCTACCAAAGATATCAAAATTGAGGATTTCTTGCACTGTTCCTCCAAGTGTAATTTTATCTGAGAAGTGCCATGTCTCTTGTAGTGGCACCCATAAATTTTGCCACAATAGTTGCATTTGGCTTTTGGGTCATTGGGGTCACCACCTTCTATCTTGGTGACATGAGCCCAAATTATGGATGGAGATTTCTTGCTAGAGTGCTTAGGGGCGGGGCAAGTGGTAGTGGTAGGAGTAGGGTCAGGGGTCTCAACCAGAAGGGGAGTACTTGTAGGGTTAGGGGTAGTGGTAGTAGTAGTGGTAGTTGTCGGAATAGGGTTAGGGTTAGGGTTAAGGCCAGAGGTACCCAATGATTAGGGTTATTGCTATGCATCAGTCAACCGAGGCTTGCTCTGGCAAATTGTAAGGCTGAGGCACTGATCTTTTTTATTTCTTTTTTATTTTTTATTTTTATGAAAATTGGTTCTTTCATTAAACCAATACCAGAGGCATTCAACCATTAGTTTATATTAATATATTAGTATATATTATATGGATGAACGAATCGGATCAATAGAAAACACAAAATGTTCGACAAATAAAATTATTATTTGAAAAATAAAATCACTACCAACCATACATGTTAACTGTAGCAGTGGAGCCACATATATAGCTTGAGGGGGTTATTTCAAAATTTAAAATAGTTTCTTAATTTTTTTTAGTTACTTCCCTTTCCATAGGTTTTGTCCGGCCAATGCAGTTATTTTATGTTTAAAAAAATGATTATATAGTCAATTATATTAGTGATCAAATGCCAAAAATAATTGCTGGTATTGATTTTTAATATATATATATATATATATATTATATATGCTATTATATTAACGATTCAGACAATCCATCCAAACCCTAGAACTACTCATTGTACTCAACACAATCAGACAATCATGAATCAACGATTCAAAATAATTAGACAATCCATCCAAACCCTAGAACAACTCAAGTCTCAACACAATCAGACAATCTAATCCATAAACTCACAATCAATTATTCAATAAATTCAAGTTTTCAACACAATCATATATTTTCAAATTTCAAGAATCAAAACGAAAAAAATGAGAGATTAGTATTTAGGTGATTACCATTGTGGAGAAATATCGGAGAGGCCAAGAGGGAGAATCGGAGAAATATCGAAGACGAGAGAGAGGGATTCTTCGCACTTGGCAGCGACGGTGGCCAGCGGCTGTGACGACAGTGGCCTGAGGTGCGTTTTAGGGCTAGGGTTTGGGCCTTCGACGATTTTAGAGAGAGAGTGAGAGGGAGACGAGAGAGAGATGGGAGAATAAGAGACGGGAGTTCGAAAGGGAAAGGGGGAGGGGGAGGGGGAGGGCTTAATTCTAGTATTCGTTTACATAAAACGACGCCGTTTTATATAAAACGACATCGTTTTATGTAAGTAAATTTAAAAAAAAAAAGATCCAGATGACAAAACAAAGTCGTTTTGAGTCATCTGGGTTTTTTTAATATATAATATATAATATATATTATATTTAATATTTAATATATATATGTGGGGGCGGGGGTGGGGTAATGCGGGACGGGGTCACACCTTTACCACCCCCGCCCATTGTAATCGGATAAATTAACCCGCCCCCGCCTGGCGGGGCGGGGCGGGGTTGCGAACGGGTCAGCGGGTACAGATACCCGCTAACCACTCCTAACAATTAATGTATTGTTAAGAATTAATTGGGGGGCGGCTGCCGCCTCCCTGCCCCACCAATAAATTATGTGAATGACCCCACCGCAATTATTTTAAATCTTGCATAGTAACTTGCATAGGAACTTTAAAGCCTATAAATATGAGTTTCAGTTGTTATAAATTTCATAAGAAAATATAGAGAGAGAAGAAAGTTTCACTTCTTGAGAGTTTTTAGGAGTTCCTTTTATATTTCTCTCTTGCAATAGTAGTAGTTTCATTTTTAGTTTTATAACACGTTATCAACACGAGATTCTACCGATACTGAAGCTAGTGGTCTTCTACTTCAAGTAAGATTTTCAATATATTATTTACAGTCCTCGAGATAAATATTAAAGGTAATATTGCTGAATATATTTCTTAAATCTACAGATTTATTTTTGTGATTTCTATATCGAGATTTATTACTATTGACATTTCTGGAAAAAATTATTTATCCAAGATCTTTGATGAGATCCATTTGGATATGATGATGAACTTGAGAGATACAATTATAGAAGAAAATCATGTGTCCCTGAAGGATTGTGCTATGTATCTTATGATGAAAAATCATCTTACTGTGTGAAATGAATTAAGAGAGTGATATGAGCACCAGAAGATATAATCCTCTCAAAACATCATTATGACTTATTGCACCTGAAGTTGCAATAAGTCATAATATTAAAATCAGCTCAATATTATGACTTATTCTGCACTCTTTTAAATCAGCTCAATATTAAAATTATGTAGTGAGAAAGTCACTGATGATGATATTTAAAATAAGACATATTATTTTTCATATCTCGAATGTGCTCCTGCAGTAGCAATATAGAGAGTGAAAACTCAACAAATATTCTGCACTTTTATTTTGTCTTCTAGTGATTGAGCTCAATAATGAGTTTTTGTTAATAAATCACCAGTTACGTCTTATTAATTATATTGAATTTACACTATTCCCAGAAGTGAACGGTGCATCCTTTCAAAATAATCAAGGGCATAGACGTGGTAGAAAAACTATAGAAGTGTTGATCCCAAAAGGCGACATCACTAAAGATGATAAAAATATACTGTATCACCAGAAGTGATCCAACTCAGAGAAGGGTAAATGCCTTCAGAATAATTTTTCATGGAAAGATAAAGATATTTGTCATAGATGTTGTATGACTGAACAGTGGTCAAGTACCTATTGTACGACCAAGTACTTGATTTACTTATACTAATCTTTTATACATTATAGTAAAGTTTTATCATGTTTTGAAATAACAAAAAATCGGTGTCCGAAGCACGACAAGAAATTATTTGGGATAATTATACCTTGTCTAAATTTGATCCTCTTATAAATGAATGTGAACCAGAAGTTCAGAGGATTACCTATTTGCAAAGTGTTGCAAATCAATTACAGGATGTATTTACTGACACTAAAGGTATTGTAAAATCATATATTACTGCTGTTAATGCTTAAGCAAGAATTGAAGTCCCTGAATGACGAGTTGTTAAAACAGCAATAAATGAATCTAAGATACGCCTGAAGCGTTGAAGACCTATTGTTGCAAAAAAAAAGAAAAAAAAAATCAGTGCTCCTAAAGAGACCGTACTTTCTGTATAAAACATAATCCTCCTGAAGAGGAAACCTCCTGAAGATGTAACTCCTGAAGAGGTAACTCCTGAAGAGTATAACTCCTGAAGAGAAAACTCATGAAGAGTACAAACCTACTGAAGAGGAACCTTCTGTAGAGGTATTTCATGAAATATTTTCTCCTGGAGACAGACAATGAGATCTCAATACATTTCATGAGTACTGGAAAATTTATGGATAGAAATAAAACTGTTGTCGACAACATATATGATAATACTTGACATTACCAGAAGTAATGAAGAAAGTGAGTAAAGAATTGTCGAAAAATGTCGACGTAGAAATGATTAGCCAAAATGAAAAGCAGCTATTGAAGCTGAATTATAATCGCTAGCAAAGCGAGAGGTATTTGGACCTGTTGTCCAAACAGCAAATGGTGTAATGCCTATAAGATATAAGTGAGTATTTATACGAAAGTGTAATGAGAAATGAAATTGTGCAGTACAATTTGTCGCACAAGATTTCCTGCAGAAACCTGATAGTAGTTATGAGGAAACATATTTCCTTGTTATGAATGCAATCACATTCATATTTTTAATCAATTTGGTTATTACAAAAGAATTAGATATGCAATTGATGAATGTGGTCACTGCATATTTATAAGGATCATTAGATCATTACATATATAAAGATATACGATACTTGAAACATCTAATCTAAGTACATTTAGGAGTATGTACTTTATAAAGTTTCAAATATCTTTATCTGGATTAAAACAATCTGGATGCATGAGGTAAAATTGAATCAACGAGTATCTATTGAAAGAAGGATTTGAGAATAATTCTATATGCTCATGTGTTTTATCAGATGCTGGATTTGTCATTATTGCAATTTATGTTGATGATTTACCTTGTTAGAATTTCTGAAGAGATCACAAGGGCTGCTATAAATTTAAGGAATGCATTTAAAAAGAAAAGTTCTTATTATTCAATTGATAGATGAGTTACAAGAATTTGAGACTTCTAGCCTCATCTCTCAAATGCATTTGCTCTTCATAAAACAACATGATATCCTTATCTAAAGGATTAGGCAATCAAAATGAAGAAGCAAGTAATGATTTTAAACTCTTATTCTCTTACTTTAAGTCTGTAATTTTTCTATCAGACTCTTGAACAAGTCGTTGAAGTACGAAAACCTTCTTGTTAAGCTTCTCAATCTCACGATTTTTGGATTGTAATCGGTTGAAAAACCCGACAATAGAGGATGAGTATCGAGTGCCGAGAGTCACCAGCTCATAAACGACTTCACGATCTGACTTATTAGCTAGATCATTCGCTTGCTGCAACATGGCACCTGCGGAAGATGCAGGAACAACTTATAATTAAGGTGGAGGATACCTCATATGTTGATCGTGAGAAATATTGAAAGAAATTGATAAGCCATTGAAAATTTGTAGAATAAGAATGCAAATATAGATGAATTATAGATATGAGAAGAAGATTTGATGCGTACTAAATGAAGCTAAAGATAGTTCTTATAGAAATGGAATTAAGAACAAGACAAACCACCATCTCTTCAAATCTCACTTTACAAGATATGCTGGATGCATAATTTCAAAAGCCAGCGAGATTAATTACAGCTATCCCTATTTTCTTGTAAACGTTGAACCTTTGCCGTTAGCTGCTGTTGTTGACTTTGTATTTGAGCTCTCTCTCGTTCCAGCTCTTCTACTTGTGTTTTCAGGTCACGAGAATACCAGTCTACAAGTTTCTTCAGCTCCTTGTTTTCTTGTCTTAAATCTTTATTTTTTCTATCTTTAGTTGCAAGCGTTTGATGCAACTCAGATATTTGATTTTTAAGATGATCAACCTCACTCGTTCTCGCCAGTAGCCTCTGAGACATGGTTGTAAGAGAGGCAGCATATTGAGCACTGAGGGTGTTCTTGATGCTGCAACAATTTCAGGATCATTTTTACTAGAAAGATATATCTCTGCTCCAATCATGGTGTTTACAGCCTCAGGAGAAAATATGAGTAGTTGAGGTATAAAAGATTTATGGTACAAATATGGGACATTAGAATTTCTATTAGACATAATATCGTTCTGGATGAACAACAATTGAATCTATGAAGAATGTGAGATCTTTTTGCTGGAGTAAACCAATGGTAAAATGGTTATATTTAAATAACAATCTGAAACCTTCAAATCTCTTCAAGATCTTGTTTGTCAACAATGTTAAGCGGATTTTATTTTTCGCCGAACCGATAATATTAGACCTCAAGCTTTTACAACTTTTATCATACATGGATGGTTTCCAATGCTATTTCTGCCGTATATAAACAAATTCTCTCTAATAACGTCGAATGAGAGGGAGAAAATTTTAGATGAGAATAATAAGATGTTCCCTCCAATGCATTATTTAGATGGAAATCTTGTTTAAATACCCTGTTATATATGCTAAAATCATGATTGTTTATTACTTGAAAAATTGACGCATATTTTTAGGGGGAGTTTAAGTATTATTGCAGATTTCAGATTTTAGATTTCTACTAAGTCTGTCAAACACCTTATATATGGGATTCTCTCTACTTTATCCAACACATTTTAAACTCACAATGCCCTGAAGTATTATCACAGACAATATCAGATGGGGATATAGAGTTGCTTGTATCTGACATATCTTCAAATAACTCGGAGATTATAAAATAATACTGCTTGTATCATTCAAATCAGAGGAAGATATATCAAAGATATGATTTAGTGATAATCTGGCAGATTTATTCACAAAGGCATTATCAACTGCAACATTCAAAAAGATTGTGCAGAACATTGGAATGTGAAGACTCAAAAATCTATTGTCATGCACTTTTCAGGGGAGTAAATGTCCTGAAGACTTGTGCCGATTGTACTATTTTTCCTTCGCTAAGGTTTTGTCCCACTGGGTTTTCTTTTGCAAATTTTTAATGAGACAATCTTAAAGCACTTGTGAATATATAAAAATACTGTACTTTTTTTCTTTCACCATTGGTTTTTCTTCCCACTGGGTTTTTCTTGACAAGGTTTTGACGAGACAGATTATTTATGGATGGTCATTCAAGGGGAAGTGTTAAGAATTAATTGGGGGCGGCTACCGTCCCCCTGCCCCACCACTAAATTATGTGAATGACCCCACCACAATTATTTTAAATCTTGCATAGTAACTTGCATAGTAATTTTAAAACCTATAAATATGAGCTTCAGTTACTATAAATTTCATAAGAAAATATAGAGAGAGAAGAAAGTTTCAGTTCTTGAGAATTTTTAAGTGTTTCTTTTATATTTATCTCTTCCAATAGTAGTAGTTTCATTTTTAGTTTTATAAGATGTATCAGTATATTACCCGTTATTCTTTAGCTTAATTATATCGAAGACGTAAACTAGCCAAAGTTAAATACATGAACGCATAAACAAACTGAAGAATGGCGACTATATTAACGATTTATTTATTTACATGCACAGCGAAAGCAACGAATTAATAAAATCTGATAAATCCAACAATACTCAAATATAACAACTCAATATATATATATATATATAATAATCTACTACATCATATATATGATCTCTCATAAACAAACATATACTAGCTAGTCATGAGGTGATCACCTAAACTTAAATGAATAAATAAATAAATAGATCAAGACTGACCGAATATCAAAATAAGAATATAAAAAATAAAATAAAAAGTAAAAATTAAAATAGAAAATAAAATAAAATTAAAGAATAATAATAAAATAATAAAATTAAAGAACATCAAAACAAGAAGAAAGGGTAACCAGATCGACAAGTAATTGATGTCACACTTGGTAGTCTCAAAACCAGCTGTTGAAGTCCCGTTGGCACTCAATGGAACTTGCAATTCGCATTTGACCTTGGGTTTGAAATGCCATGTCTTGATCTTTCCTACCTTGAACTTAATCTGGGGATAAAGCTCGATGTCAATGTTGTAAACCCTAGCAATCTTCTGTTCATTGAACTCTGAAAGCTGATCGGTGCCAAGCACCAACAAATAATATTGCTGGCCTTCAAACACTGGGCTCAAAACACTCGTATTCTTGTGCCCTTGGTAAAATGGCCCCAAATCACTTGAAACGAAACACTGGTCCTCGTAATGAGCCCTGGCCGAGATGCTTTCATAGTAGACTCCAATCTTCTTCACTACAAGAAAAAGCAATAAATATGACTATTTTTATTTCCGATAACCTAATTATCGCCAGAACGAATCTCTCTTTTTAATTCATTTCAATTCTTATGACTATATGGCGTAATTTCCAGAATTCTTTAGTATTTCTGGCTAAAATCGTAGGAAATATGTTGCTGCAACTTATACCTTTGTTTTTATTCCCGTGCCTTATTTTCCCGTCCCCATTTTCCCTCTCTCTCTCTTTCAATCTTTTTTTCCATCTCTCTCTCTCTCGTTCTGCACAGTGGTTTCTGATCATTACCAGCGCCAGCGTCTTCCACTCTTCTCCTAACACTGCTTCACTTCTCGGCAAATCAATCCTCATACCTCCACCTAAATTGCGGCAAAATACTCGTCGATTGAGGATTTAAACACTTCTCTCTAGTTCTTCTTTTTTGCCACAAATCCTCAATCCTCAGACCTAGAATCAATCCTCGAGCAAGTAGTTTGACATCATCTCGTTTATCATCAATCCTCCTATTTGAATTTGTATTTGTATAATCTAGACTGTGAACGCCCATTGGAGAGGGAAATATAAATTTTTACCCCTTTTGACTGGCACTCACTTGTAATATAGCAGACCGTATTTGAATCTTTTTTTTTTTTGTTCTAATTTTTTCTGATCTTTCTAATTTTGCATTACACATTTAAACAAGGACATCTGAATGTTGAACTAAATGATTCTGGGAGGCAACAAGCATCTGCAGGAAATTACTGAATTTGTGTTTGAATAATGGGAGGGGAATGTTAAGTTTGAATATGTAAGTTTCCACGTTCAGTTACCAAAAATGCACTACATCATCTATTTTGTTTGAAGCATGAGTTGTGTTTGAGCTGGTTTTTACTTACTACCCAATTGGGTGAAAAATATGGGAGTTATACAATTATGATATCTTGGCATTTAGTGGATGAAGATTGTGGTCTTCCTGCTTTTGTAGTGGAAGGTGACTATCATTTTCATTTAGATGAAGATATAGGCTTTGAATATTTGCCTTTTTGTTGGCTATTTGGATGTGCCATCACCCAGAGGTTGGCTTCTTTGCTAGGAGTGTTGCAAAAATTGCTAGACTGCTTTCATGGGGCCTATAATTCCTAGTAGCCATGCTTCTTAGGTCCACTCAAGTTTCTTCCTAAGCATTTTTTGTCATATTTGAAGAGCACCCTGCCTGTTGATTGTACATGTTCTCACTTAATTTTCTTATTTTCAATTTTTGTTGAAATATAGTGATTATAAAATAAAGTAAAAGATTATCCTCTCATTTTTTTCGTTAGTTTTTTCCTTATAAATAAATAAATCAGGGGAACCCACTATTGATGGTCTTGTTAATAAAGTCATTGAGCATGTGAGATGTTCTAGTATAAGCTTCCCATAAATAGTTATAAATTCTGAATGAAATATAATGTTATCTAGAGGCCTTTTGTTCGCAACCTAAAAATAAATATGTTTCAATGTTAGTATCAATGCATGTCCATTTTGGGTCAGAATAGAGTTCACTGCATATGCGCTCTCTTTTACATGTGTCTGAGTCATTTTGCTACGTTTGATAGGTGGATTGTGAATCTAAAAACATTTCAATTTCTTATGGGGTCCAAATTCTGACTATCATTGCTGACCATCATCCAGGTTTCTGTAGTAAAATTATAGTTCTTTCTTCCTTTTTGCTTATGATGGCTTGAAAGTTTTTGTGATTTGAGGTTGGGAACGTTAGAGGTATGCATTGAGAAGCTACTTTCTTGAAGTTCCATTTTGTTGTATTTACTTGAACATATGTACTGAGGAGATGACGATGTTAATTTCAATTTTGATTCTGGTTTCCAATTTAGATTATTATGTATAGACTATAGAGTAATCACATTGAAGTCATTTTCTTTGGTGTAATCAATTTTTATTTGCAAGTATTTATTCTATAACATGTACTTCAAAAATAATTCATAAAAAAAACAAAAAACAAAAAATAAAAATAGTAAACATACAGGAATAAAGAAAGCAACATGAATAATGGTGTTTGGTAATAAACTCAGTACTTTTTTTTTTTTCCAGAGTTAACATTTTAGCACTGTCATTCAGATACTTGCCCTTTTATGACAACCAAAGAAAGAAGCTGAACATCACAAGAGTTGAGAGATATACCTGGAGATGGGCTTATGGGGTAATACACGGAGTTTTAGCTTTAATAGCTCTAGATTTGGAAACTTATAGATGGATCAAGTCCACTCAACTTCGGTAGCTAATAGACTTGAACAACAATATGTACACCTTTGCATTGTTCTTTTTGCATTTGTGTATCCTGTTTTTTAAATTCAATTGAAAAATGGATATGTCTAGAGTATGAGTTGCTACTTCATAGAGATTCTTATGCCTATTATCGCCATAATATTCTATATGTTCAAAATACAAATAATGTATCATAGAGGAGTGGATAATTAAGATGCACATATCCATTTGTTGGGCTGATTTCATGGGCAGAATGAGTACTTGTTTTCAGGTAGAAATTATTTGTTTAATATTCTAGTCTGAATTTGTGTACTCCCTGTGTACTTGGGCAATGATGGTTCTCCTATTTTTGATAAAATTTCATTTTAAATAAAAAAGAGTCATTCTAGTTCAAGTTTAATAACTCTTTCACTTTGTCTACTCAGGAAGCAGAGGAATTATTTGAGACCATCTCCCAAGCACTGCTATCATCAATTGATCGAGACTATTTTGAGTGGATGGGGAGGGAATGTCTATGTTGTGTAAGCCCTTTATACCTTTCCTTAAAACTTGCTTCCTAGGAATAATTTCTTTTGAATTTCTTTTGAACAGTCATAGTCCAGTTAGCATTTTCTACACCATCTTGGCAAAAGTTTTTTTTTCTTTGCTGACTTATTTGTTGTCCATTGTGGTGTTGTGTTATGTTACAGTACTCTTCGTCTTTGTTTAGTTACTCTACTTTCTATTTTTATGCTTAGTTTGCTCGGAATTTTAAAACAACTCGCATTAATAAGATAAATATATCAAGTTATTGATGGGATGGTTGATTGTGATTTTGTAGGAATTTGATGGGGCCTATGCATGGCACTGTATTGTTGGAAAAAATTTTGAGTCATTTGTAACCCATTCAGTTGGTGGATTTATGTACTTCTCAATATGTCAAAATTTATACATCCTTTTGTTAAGACTACTGTACAAAGAGCAGATTGAAGTGGATGATCAGGAATATTTTGAAATTAGATTATATTTAGAATTATGAACTTTTGGTAAGCTACAAGTAATAGTTTTCTTTGTTGTTTGTCCATGACTTTTGTTTGGGGAAGTTTAGAATAAATGAAAAAGTTTTTGTTTTCTTTGAGCTGTAATCTTTATATTTAATTATATATATATGATTAAATTATTAGATATATATATCCAAATTTAAAATAGAATTACCAATAAAATTGGTGCGGGGTTGCAATAGCCATATTTGTTCAGAAAAATCTGTCCAACCAGGTTGATGATTAAAAAAAAAAAAAATCAGGGTCATTTTTGGTGAATTACAAAAGTTGCTGAATGGAGAGGGTTTTTTGTGGCGAAACTATATACTATTTCCGACGACAAACAGGCGCCGTAAAAACTTTTTTTTCCTGCCTGCTAAAATTTTCATCGGAAATGCTTTTACTTGGCTCTATAATTGCGGCTATTTTTGGGCGGCCATGTGTAGCCGGGAAAGCATATTTGCGGCGAAATATGGACTATTTCCGGCGACTTCTAATCGTCGAAAATACTGCATTTTCTTGTAGGGCTTGTTGGGGTTTCTGGCAGTGATGTTGAGCGCAAGGTTGTATTGGAGAGTGTTGGTGGCGGTTAAATTGAACTGGGTTAGCGAGCCGTTCGTGACATGGAACTTGATGTTATTGGGTCGAAAGATGAGCCAAAAGATGAGGATAGCAAGGCCAAGGGTGACAATCACAGAGACTATGACACCAAAAAGGAATCTAAACAGGCAGCAACAATCGCCGCAGCTGCTGCAAGGGTGGCCAGGGTGGTTGGATCGGTGTGGTGGTGGGATTAAGGGGCCATAGTATGCCCCATTCAAATGAGTTTGGTTCAAGCGCAACAAAGCGATTAAGTGAGACGGTTATACATATGAGGAATATGTTGTGCACAATCAATACTATCCAGAATCACACAAGACGATATTTAAATGGTTCAGCAATTTGCCTACGTTCACTGGTGCCAAATTCAATATCTTTGTATGGAATTACAAATATTCAAACAAATCTCTCAAACAAATCTCACGTACACTCTAATTTGCACACACACCACGTCTCTGAAACAAAGCACCACTGCACTGCCTTTCAAATATCAGAGCTCTCCTTCTATAGGAGAGGATTGGCAATAACTCCTGCAGCTAAAGAAGACTGTGGGATGGTAGTTGTAGTTGGTGCAGCATTGAGGTTGGTGGTGTAGCCATTGTTGAAGGATGGTGGACGGTGCAGCCAAGGTGAACTGCAGATGGCTTTTGATTTCACACTTTGGTGGCCTATTTTCAACAGAATATTGCTACAAGATGATGATATGGAAGTGAAAGATTTGAAGGTGAAGGGGGTATAATGTGGGTATATATATATATATAGCGTGGAGAATGGAGTTGGCTAGAAAGCCAGGTGGTATTTGCCAAAGCCACGGAACGTTGTTTTTTTTTTTGTGTAATTATGGCATGGCTGCGTGAGAGGCCGACGTTTGGTTCGAGATCAACGCGCTTGCTTTAGAAGATTATGGAGCATAAAGAATTATAAGTAGACAGATGATGAAAAGTGTTTTGCTCTCTTGCTTTTGCTAATAGGATCACATGCTTTATTAATCTATAGATGTTTTCGGATAATCTAAATCTCTGTTACAAGTACTTCAAAAACATTTCAAATTTACAAAGATTTGTTATCTCCTAGATTTCATCCCTTGATCATCTTGATCTTCATGTTGTTGGTATAGTTTTTTTCGGCCTTGTGCTTTATCTTTCGTTGAGATTTATTTGTTTGTTGAACTTGATCTGGTTGTTGAGATTGGGTTGTTCCATTAGAGCACAGATTGATCAGAAGGTTTCTTATTTGCTTCCCACGTATGTAGGTCCTATGTGTGAGACTTCGTACTCATTTTGATGTCCTGTACGCGTAGTCTGATACTATGGACCAAAACATTGGTTCAATTAGCATTTCTCAATTTTTTTTTTTATTAACCAATAATTCCTGATCTTCAAATAATATGATTTTCTCGTTTCGTGTAATTTTTTTTTCTCATTTACTTGTCGAGGCACCTATTTAATTATTTGCAATTAATTTTTTTAAAATACTATTTGCCATCTTAATAACCATTTATTCTTTTTACTATTCTTTGATGTGATATCAAATAACTATATTTGTTATTTTTCCACATATATGCTATATATAACGTCGAGAAAGGAATCAAGGAAGATAAGATAACGAATAACATTAAAAAAAAAAAAAGGTGGTGCGAGGGAAATTTCATTAGATCTACTTAGGACAATTGGTGAAGTGTTTTTGAAAGTCCATATATAAATTATATAGATGTAGGGCCTGAACCCAAGAAGGCATGTAGGATCAATTCCAGATATATATTCTACTTAGGACTTGAGTCCAGTTTTGAAATGAGTTTTGCAAGTTGGGCTTGATTTTATGCCTCTCATAGTACTCTCATGATCATGTTGTGGCTCTAAGTATGACTTGTCAACATTAAGAACGGATTGGTGATTCGAATATGCATGTTTTCACTTTGCACACACAGTTTTGTAGAAACCATTACATTTTCCCAAGGAAACAATTAATTAATGTATCAGTATTAATACCCGTTATTTTAGCTTAAGTATATTGAATACGTAAACTATGAAGGCATAATTCATAAATAAACTCAAAAATGGCGACTATATTAATAATTTATTTATTTACATGCACAACGAATGCTACGAAGTAATAAAATGTGATAAATCTTACAGTAATCAAATATAACAACTCAATATATATATATATATATATAATAATCTACTACATCATATGATCTCTCATAAACAAACATATACTAGTCATGAGGTTCGCGAAAAATATAACAACAATATCACCAAAACTTAAATGAATAAATAAATAAATAGAAGACTGATCGAATATCAAACAAGAAGAAAGGTGGCCGGGTTGATCAATAATCGATGTCGCACTTGGTAGTCTCAAAACCACCTGCGGAAGCTCCGTTTGCACTCAAAGGAACATGCAATTCACATTTGACCTTGGGCTTGAAACGCCATGTCTTGATCTTTCCTACCTTGAACTTAATCCGGAGATAGAGCTTCACGTCAATGTTGTAAATTTCAGAATTCTTCTGTAAATCGAACTTCGAAAGCTCATCGGCACTAAGCACCAACAATTTCTGGCCTTCAAACACCGGGCTCAAAACACTCGTATTCTTGTGCCCTTGGTAAAACGGCCCCAAATCAGTAGAATTCGTGAAACGTTGGTCCTCGTAATAAGCCCTGGCTGAGATGCGTTCGTAGTAGACTCCAATCTTCTTGTTGGGGTTTCTGGCAGTGATGTTGAGTGCAAGGTTGTATTGGAGATTGTTGGTGGCACTTAAATTGAACTGGGTAAGCGAGGCATCCGTGACATGGAACTTGATGTTATTGGGTCGAAAGATGAGCCAAAAGATGAGGATAGCAAGGCCTAGGGTGACAATCACAGTGACTATAACTCCAAAAAGGAATCTAAACAGGCAGCCACAACCACCGCAGCCTTTGCCACGTCGGCCAGGGTGATAGGATTGGCGTGGTGGTGGAACTGAGGGGCCATAGTACGCCCCATTCAAATGAGCTTGTTTCTCTGACGACATGGTTTAAGCGCAACAAAGCTACAAGATGAGAAATGCTAGAAGATGATGATGCAAGTGAAAGATATGAAAGATGAAGTGGGTATGAGTTCTAACTACAATGTGGGTGTATATATATAAGCTTGGAGTATGGAGTTGGAAAGACGGGTGGCATTTGCCAAAGACGCGGAACGTTGTTCTTGTGAAATTACGGCACGGCTGTATGAGAGGCCGACGTTTGTTCGAATTCAACGCGCTTGCTTTTGAAGATGGAGCGCAGATTGATCAGAAGATTTCTTGTTCGCTTCCCACGAATATTCTATGTGTGAAACTTTGTACTCATTTTGATGCGCTGTACGCGTAGTCTGATGCTATGGACCAGGTCAGCTTTTACTATTCTGTAGTACTGATCGTTTTCATATAATCTAAGGGATTTAATTTGTTTGGTTTGTATGATTTGGTAAATTATACTGCATCATGTTCAATTATTGTTGCTAATGTGTTTAATGAAAGTTGAAACGAAGATTATAGCCACAGACATTTTAAAATCGAAATTACGTCCTCTTTTTTTCTTTCTGTTTCTTGTGAGGAAGAGAATTGTTACTTTATTTTTATCTAAAATTCGTTAATTAACCCTCGAAATTCAACCCGCTATAAATAACTTCTTTATTATGTAGAGCGCACCGACAACGAAATTCATATAATTATTTAATTAGAAATTAAATAAATAGTATGATTTGTTGATCACCATCATGGGCACCATTAATGATACTAATTAATTGGATGTGCATAATTCCAAAATATTATATTAACATGATGAGTCGAGGTTGGTTCCGAGTTAAGAACAAATAAAATCAACATCAAGATGCTATCAATCAATCTTGAATCACACAAATAATGTTTCAACGTACATGATCAAGACTTGTTTTTCAAAATAAGCAAATAATTTCCAATTGGCAATTGATGATTAGTCGTTGGTAGGGGACCGATCGAAAGTGTGCACGACTTGATGAGATAGAGTCTCAAATGTAATGCCAACTGCATGGTGGCGGCCTCTCATGACTTTGCGCTCAGTACGTAGTTCAGTTGCCCATTCAACCAATCCTATCACGCGCTCGAAATAAAGATTATCTAAACACAAAAATATCAATCTAATACAAATGGTGAAGGCATTAATGGTGTTTTTAAATGATTACGCCGACAACTAAGATAATTAAAACAACTCATATTCTCCAAGAGGGCTTGATCCAGCTCCATGTCCTACGTACCGGCCAGCCTTCATCAGCTTAAAAAATTAAAGCTCCCACTAATAAAGTATATAATATATATATATATATATATATATCATATTGTGGGCCGGAGTCCGGACTCGTTCAGTAGAACTATATATACTAGGATCAAAACACAAATATTTTTCATATGCGGACTAATATCGTAAACTATTAAATTATTGATATATTTCATGTGTCATTAAACAAACTTATAATCCAGCATTTTGTTGACGGCCTGCCTTTCTCGATCTTCAATGAAAAACCTAAATGCATTACTGTTGTCATCAATCCTTCGCTATTTTCCTGCCAAAGCCAAAAACTAGAAACTAATGGCGCTTATGGTACTAATTTTTTTGGTAATAACCACCACGGATTCAACGTTTTTTGCGGGTTTCGTCCACTACTTCAGATATACTTTTGTCAAAATTTTACATTCGGCCGATATAATACCATTACTTGGTATATTATACATCTACATTCTATAATTTCGTTTCAGATTTAAGCCTATTCCAAACTACATTATGTTCTAATGGTGTGGTAAAGAATGTTAATTAAAATTTAAAACAGATAAACAAATGGACTGCTGATCTCTATGAAGAGAAGGAAAAAAAAAAAAAAGACTGCTGAGCCTGAACGAGTCAAGAAAAAAGACTTCTTGTCGTGTCCACAAGAAGTTTCATTGGGCAAAAGATTATAACAAAATTATGAATACGTCGACACTCGACGGCCATGAGTTGATTTGTTCACCTCCATGCCATTCCCATTCCCATTTCCATTCCCACCTACTAACTGGAATTTTAAATCGTACGCTTAAAAATATATAAAGAAAGAATTGAGCATCGACTACTATTGGTTTAGGTCCAATTTAAATTTAGAGTTGACTTGAGATGGGATGAACTAAAATAAGTTTTGAAAGTTAAATAAAATGTTATTAGAATATTATTTTTGAATATTATTATTGTTTTGAGATTCGAAAAAATTATATTAAAATTTGAAAAAATTATATTAAAATTTAAAATAATTAAATTAAAATTTAATAATTTAATAATAAATTTGAAATGAGTTGATATCAGTTAATCTGAATCTAAAGACTTAGTTTGCGTTTTTTGTTTTCTAATTTCAAGAAAGAAGTTCATTGAAACTAGCTTCAGAAACCCCAATCACCAACACATAAACATCATCAGAGTTCAGAAACAAGAAAAAGTCACCATAATCAATATTTTATTTATTTACTAACGAATGTGAATCTGTGATCACAAGTAAAACTCAATGACAAAAACAACGTGAAGTGCAATTTCAACATACCGGAAAAAGAAAGAAATTAAGAAATGTCCTAGAACAGGGTCATGATCTACAAATGACCAAAACCAAAGAAAAACAAAGAACGGTAATGTCATAGGAAACTGAAATCAAAGCCCCGATCGAAGATGTACAAGACCATCAGAGGTCATAACTGCACTTGGTAGTCTCAAAGCTACTTGCCGATGATCCATTAGAACTCAAAGGAACCTTCAGACCGCAGTTGATCTTGGGCTTGAAATGCCCAAACTTGATCCAACCCACCTTGACCCTAATTCTAAGTCTCAGCTTCAAATCGATACTGTAAATCCCATTACTCTTCTCTGAGTTGAACTTGGATACCTCACTTGTCCCCAGCGACACCAAATGCTGTCCGGCAAACACCGGGCTCAAGACGGTCGTGTTCTTGTGTCCTTGGTAAAATCGAGTCAAAGATTCTGAATTGAATCTCTGATCTTCATAGTAAGCATTGGCCTGGATGGTGTCGTAATATATGCCAATCCTCTTGTTGGGATTTCTGACGGTGACGTTCAGGGCCAGATTGTATTGCAGCATGTTGTCGGTGGTGCTCAAATTGAACTGCGTCAGAGCGGCGTCGGTGACGTGGAACTTGAGGTTGTTGGGGCGGAGGATGAGCCAGATGATGAGGACGGCGAGGCCAATAATGACGATGACAGTGAAGACGATTTTGAAAATGAGGCTCAATATGCAGTTGCAGAGGCAGCCGAAAAGACAGCCACAGCATCCGCAGCCACCACTGCTGCGGCCGTGGCGGTGGTAGTCTTTGCGAGGTGGGATTGATGGGCCGTAATAGGAACCGTTCAGGTGACTTTCTGCCATGGCTGATCAGAGGTGAGAAACAGAGCTAAAACACAAATTATATTTGATATAGGATGACGAGGCCGGGGGTTTAAATTTTATAGCCGTGGAGAATGGCGTTGGGTTTTGAACTGGCCTTAGATCAACGCGTTTGCTTTTTAGGAAACTCCATCGAATTTGCGCGTCTTCGGTGTAAATTAGCTTCCATTTTCAAAGCCTTTGACCTGCGCTTGGTTTCATACGCCACGCATCGAGTATGTCATGTTCACAATTCAGCTCTATCAATTCATACTAATATGCTATACATGTGTAATGTGACGCACAAGTTTAAAATATAGAAGTTTTGTTCAGACTTTTTATATAAATAAAAGTGGAATCCACTAAAAATAATAGTTCTTTTTTTAAAATATATTTTTTCACTGTAAGATCTTTTCTTTTTTCTTTTTTCTTTTTTTAATAAAGAAAACGTGTAAAATTTATGGACTTGTACAAATCACCATTCATACTGTCATTACTTTCACTATGTTGAGTAAATTGTAAGTATGAGTTTAAAAACTGATTGAAAAAATAAGACCTGTAAAATTAATGAGTTTTTCTTTAATACGTTTGGATTTTTTTATTTTTTATTTTTATTTTTGTCCAAAACATTTTTTGAATTAATGTGAGAATGACACGAATTTTTTAATAGACTAATGAGCTACTCAAATATATCATTAAGTGTGCACGACTTGTTGAGTTCAAAGGCCCAATTGATAGATGTTGAGTGTGGAGCCTGGATCAATACAGATGGCTCGAGCAAGATTTAGGTAGTGAGTTCGCTCGACACTCGCTCGACACGTCGCTCGAGTGAGACTCAGACAGTGAATTCGCCCGACACTCACTCGACAGGGAGCTTGAGCGAGACTCAGGCAGAGACGTCGCTTGATCCTAGCTCGAGCGAGTTACACAGTAATTCGGAATTAGGATTTCCAGCGCCGTTTTGCTATAAATTAGTGTCATTTGACTGTTTAAACATGGTTCTTCATCATATTCTGAGAGAGAACAATTGTCTTGTGAGTGCATATTGTGTAAAAGAGCAAAAGGGCTTTAGAGAGTGTGAGTTGAGATTGAGTGATTATAATCTCCTCTGATTAATAAGATTTCTACAGCTCGATGGACGTAGGCAATTGCCAAACCACGTAAATCTTGTGTCGTGTGATTTCGTTTGCTTTCAATTTATTTGCTATCGTTGATGTGTGTGTGTGTGTGTGTGTGTTTTGCTCATAACAAAGCAGAACAACTGGTATCGAGAGCCAATGTTGGATCTGAAGGACAGTGATGGCTGGAAATCAAGTGAACGCACCTGGGATCGAGAAGTTTGACGGCACTGATTTTGGGTACTAGAAGATGCAGATCGATGATTATCTCTACGGGAAGAGGCTCCAACTTCCACTGTCGGGGACGAAGCCGGAAAGCATGAATGGTGATGAATGGAATATGTTAGATCGACAGGTTCTGGGGATTGTTCGGCTAACCTTGTCTAGAACAGTGGCACACAATGTCAGTAAGGAGAAGACCACGGAGAGTCTCATGAAGACTTTGTTAAATATGTATGAAAAGCCTTCAGCAAATAACAAAGTGCACCTGATGAAGAAATTGTTCAATTTGAAGATGTCAAAATGTACTTCTGTGGCCCAACACCTGAATGAATTCAACACGATCACAAATCAATTATCTTCTATGGAGATTGAATTTGATGATGAGATCAAAGCGTTGATTCTGTTGGCATCGCTGTCAAATAGTTGGGAGGCCATGAAGATGACTGTGAGTAGTTCAGCTGACAAGATGAAACTGAAATACGACGACATACGTGACATGGTACTTGCTGAAGAAGTATGTAGGAGAGACTCGGGTGAGTTCTCAAGTTTGGGATCGGCCCTGAATGTTGACAGCCCGGGCAAAGGACATGATAGGTCAGGTTCTAAAAGCAGAGGAAAAAGCAGGACGAGATTTGGGCAGCAAATCAAGTGCTGGAGTTGTGGCAAGACGGGTCACATCAAGAAAAACTGCAGGAATCAAGATAGTGATGAGGATAATGATGTGAATGTAGTAGCAGAAGAAATTCATGATGCCCTACTTCTTGCAGTGCACAATCCGATTGATTATTGGGTGTTGGATTCAGGAGTGTCGTTCCATAGCACCTCACATCGAGAGATCATGCAGAATTATGTCTCTGGTAATTTTGAGAAGATATATGCGGCTGATGGAGAGGCACTCAATGTAGTGAGAGTGGGTGATGTGCGCATCACACTTCCAAATAGAGGCGTGTGGACTTAACAGCAAGTCAAACACGTTCTAGATCAGAAGAAAAACTTGATCTCTGTGGGACAGCTTGATGATAGCAGTTATGCGGTAGCGTTCTCTGGAGGAGTTTGGAAGATCACCAAGGGTGCGCTGGTTTTAGCGCATAGTAAGAGATCTAACTCTTTGTATTTGACATTAGAGTCCAGTGATGTGCTGAGGAATACAAGAGTACAAAAAGGCAGGCTTGATCGTGCGAAATCTATGAGGAAGTCAAAATGAGTCAACTTTGTTGTTCCTCATGTAAACCTAGGAAAGTTGGCTGAGGTTGCCAAAAACGATTCGAGACCGGACACTCCTAGTGCAGTGGGAGTTGTGTATCGCTCGGTGGATGTGCTAACTAAGGGCGATGTTCGTGGGAGACTGAAGTCAGGATCCACTTCAGTGCATTTTCTGACTTGAAGTCAGGAGTTGTGGGCTGCAGAGATGATAGGGCTTGGCTGGAAACAAGGGATGTCATGTGGAGATCCAGTCTCCAAGTAGGACATTGTTAAGTGTGGAGCCTGGATCAAGACAAATGGCTCGAGCGAGACTCAGACAGTGAGTTCGTTCAACACTCGCTCGACACGTCGCTTGAGCGAGACTCAGGCAGTGAGTTCGCTCAACATTCGCTCGACACGGAGCTCGAGCGAGACTTAGGCAGAGACGTCGCTCGACCCTCGCTCGAGCGAGTTACACAGTAATTCAGAATTAGGGTTTCCAGCGCCTTTTTGCTACAAATTAGTGTCATTTGACTGTTTAAACACGATTCTTCATCATATTCTGAGAGAGAACAATTGTCTTATGAGTGCATATTGTGTGAAAGAGCAAAAGGGCCATAGAGAGTGTGAGTTGAGATTGAATGATTATAATCTCCTCTGATTAATAAGATTTCTGCAGCTCGATAGACGTAGGCAATTGTCGAACCATGTAAATATTGTGTCGTGTGATTGTGTTTGGTTTCCATTTATTTGCTATCGTTGGTATATGTGTGTTTTGCTCATAACAAAGCACAACAATAGATACGTCTGAGATAGGGTCTAAATCTAATGCCAACTGCATGGTGGCGGCCCATTCAACCAATCCCATTACACTCGAAATAAAGATCATCTCAAACACAAAAATATCAATCCAATACAAATGGTGAAGTCATTGGTGGTTTTAAATGATCACATCGACAACTAAGATAATGAGCTTGATCGCTTCATGTCCTACGTACCGGCCAGCCTTCATCAGTTAAAAACAATCCTACTAATAGTATATCATACTGTGGGACTCGTTAAGTAGAGCTATACACACACACACACACACTAAAAATCAACACAAATATTTTTCTTATGCGGCCTAATATCGTAACTATTAAATTGTTGATGTATTTGATTACTAATAAATATTTTACTCCTATTCATGGTCATATTTTACTCCTATCTATCCATCAAAATCTCATTTACCTGTTTTTGTTGATCTCCGTTCATTTGAATGTGCCTATATTCAATTGGCCTTGTTGACTGCCTTTCTCGATTATCAATTAAGAACCTTATAAATGCATTAATGTTGCCACCAACCCCTTCACAAGGATTCAACGTTTTGTGCAATTACGAACCTTATGGTACCAATTCTTTTTAACCACTAAGGATTCAACGTTTTGTGCAGGTCTCGTCCACTTCCAGTATTTTTTTATTTCTTATTTTTGGAAGGAAACCTCAGTAACAATTTCATTTCTGAATCATGCAGTACAAGATCCATCACTATGAGGCATCCCACAAGGAAATCAGGAACCACTTATATCCACACCTTGTCGATTTTCCTGTGTCTCTAAAGCTTTCTTTGCTAAGGTATGTGCTGCTGTATTTCTTTCCCTATGAGCAAATCGTAACTACCAAATAGGCCGATGGTTAAAATAAACTTTGATATCCTCAACAATAGAACTGTATGAGGCTAAAACCTCTTCATTATAAGTCAAAATTGCAAGTATAACTGTTTTTGCATCCCCTTCAAAAGTAGCATCCTATATGTGAAGACAGAGCATAACCATTAATATAAAACACATCAAGATGTTCAACAGAAAATATATCTCACAATCTAATAGACATAATTAGAAAAACTTTATTAGAAAAACTCGTAAACGGGTTGGGTTGTCTACCAAGTTTCAACGATATTACCAATTTGTTATGAAAAAAATCAAATTACAAAACCATTTAACCAAGAAAATAATTAAATTAGATTTTGAAATTACTGAGGAAAACAACGTAGAATCATGTTTCGAAAACATATCATTGAAACGGGTACACCTATTATTTTAAACATCTTGATATAGTATTCATATCTTGAAACTGCTCTAATATTGACCCCGCAAGAAACAACATCATCGAGTATTTTGAGCATTGATAATTGATCTATTATGGACCATATAAGAAATTACAACAGCATGACTTATGGATCATTAATACGTGCACATGACTTAAATAATGTTACATATTTGACGTTTACACTCAAAAGTACTGTTACTTGTTATAAGCTATTATAACCGTACAAAGATGAGCCAGAATACGAGGACGGCAAGGCCTGCAACTAGAATGAGGTTAAAAAGGAAACTCAAAAGGCAGCCGCACCCTTCGTCGTCGCCGGCTTTGTGGTGAGAGAATCGCTTGGGTGGTGGAACTGGGTTGGTTTCTCTGCAATCTCAACGGAAAAAAAAAATGGAGGAATAATATACAAATCAATAGATCACTTTGTGAATTAGGAAAGGTAAAAGCGGGGGAATTGGAGAGAATTATCATGACGTTGAAGAGGGGCAACTGCTTGTATATATAATAGGATTGTGTGAGAAGTTGGTAAGTGGCGGTACGCGTTCTAAGCTCTAAATTACATGGATATTGCGTGTAAAAGCGGTTATGCTTGGGTTCTGGGAAAATAATTTTAGGGGTACTGACGGTCGTGGTAGCTTCCTCAGCTTCGATTTAACGAAGATGTCTGGAGTTCAAACTAATTTTCTTGTACTTATCCAAGTATTTTCAGCAATACGAAAGCCTTTAACAACATAATTGCATCGCCCAAGACCAGTGGATCAGAAAGACAGCTAGTAATTAGCTTGGTCCTGCACATAGTACGTAAGAGTATTAATATTGAATTAGTTAAAAGTTTTTTTAAAGTAGTATAATTTTTACACAATTTAAATATTTTTTATTATATTTAATCAATTATGATAAAAAATATATATATAAAGAGAATAAAAATATCTTCTTTCTTTAAAAATATTTAGCACATTTAAAAAAATTTTCAAATTTTCAAATTATATTTATATTTCTTAAAATAAATTTTAATTAATTCAATACTAATACTCTAACCGATCTTAAATTTGCACCTGATGACATACATATATGACCATGAATAGTACGCCCGCATGTCTGTTTTTATAATCATTCTCATCTCAATTTATCTATTTTTTTTTTTTAAAAATTCGCACGAGTCAACAAATCCAACTCAGATAAATCCAACTCAGCTTTACAAGAAGACAAACTGATGATCCAGTGGTTCTTCTTTGTATTTCTATTTTATATTTTTCTGTAATTGTACAAAGGAAATGGGGTTGTTGTAACCGTATCATAGCGTAGCTGAGTGCCTCTGTACATGGTACAATATTTGTTAAAGGGTAATATACTCGTACAATAATTACATAATTTTTTTACAATTTGTAGTGTTATCAGATCATTTTTTTATTTTTTTTATTTTCAGTATTTTTTTAATATTCTTAATCTTTCAAAAAATAAAAAATATATAATTTTATTAATATTTACATTCTTAATCATTAAATAAATTTAAAAATTAAATTAAAAAAACAGTTATAAAATAGATGTAAATTTATTGTATAAATATCATTTCCCTTTGTTAAATGGCTTGACCTAGTGCTGGGCAATACTGACTATAAATAACCCTCCGTAATACGCTGTTTTGTAAAACCAATGAATACTGATGAGCCTTCATTCTATCACGCCAACCCAAGTGACGGTACCACTCTCTTTCTCTCCTTCGTCTCTCTCCAACACTAACTTTCTCTCTGTTTCTTTCTCTATCTGTCTTGAGTCTGGGCGATTTGGACGAAATCACTATAGGCACTGCCGCACTATGCTCGATTGAGAGGACAAAAGGTTCTAACCTCTCATCTGAAGTCTTTTGCACACCAAAGTTTTTGTAATTTCGTTTGTTTTTATCATTGATTTTGAACTTAATTCTTATTTTTATTTATTATATATTTAGTATTTTAGCTTTGGGTCCGAGAAAGAAGACAAGTGTAATGGCTGTGAAGAAGATGAAAGAGAGAGAGAGGCGTGGCAGATGGAGAAGGTATCTTCACCTTTGAACTTGCTGGGAAGAGGTGGAGGCAAAAATGTGGAGATGAAATTAAGGAAATGAAAATGGGTCTCTCTCTGAGATTTGTGGTTTTGGAAACCTTTGACAGCACCATTGTTCACACGGGTGACACACCAGTGGAGGTTTCAGTTGTTGGGAATCTGGACCTCCCAAATTCTTCCCACTAGAATTTATTTTTGACAGAATACTAAGAAAATAGAGAAATAATAATAACACAAGAATTTACGTGAAAAACTCTCAAAATATGAGAAAAATCACTAGACCTAGAAAAGAAAATATACTATGTGAAAAATTGTTACAATCACATAATTTTTCTCATCACTCCAACGACACCTATAAAAACTTTTCCACTAGTAAAATATTAACTTTCACATCTTTTCCCTTTTACATACAAAAAGGACAATAGAGAAATTTTTCTAAAGTAAAAAATTACTAAATAAGTTTCTGACTGGTATAATTAACCAAAGAGGCTAAGCCCTCTTAAATAGGCCCATGACCTTGTTCCCTTCCCACATATTTTCCATGTGGGACTCTTAAAGGAGTAAAAACCAACAATCTCCACCTTACGACTTTGACTGATTCCACATCCACGCTCCACCACAATGAAGAGATTCATAGCTTTCGCTATCATGTTCCACCATAAAAGCATATTCATTTAGAATAAACAAATTCCAAGCATTTCATTTCGGCCCATGTCGAAAATAACCTTGCTGAAAAATTATGGTGCAACTCCTACGTTTGGCTTTCCTGGAAGTTTATCATTCATCGACATGAATTTTCACCACACACTTTGCATTAATGCCAAACCAATGCTCATGTGCAAATTTGTGAAACCGTTAACATTAACACATCATCTATCATGAAAATTTTGGGATTAGCGGCATGCCATGAGCATGTACATGTCTCTTTTTAACAGACATCGTCTTCCATGGAGAGAGATACAATATTAGTTTTGTACCAATATTTCCATTTAGTAACTTGGAGCCTCTTGCCGAATCTGCTGCACCTCTTTGACAATTTTTTCTGACGTGCCCAGATTGTCCACACTTCTAGCAAACTGCTTTCTTCTTCTTGGAGTTCTTCCCCTTCTAATCACCAGTTGTCACAATTGCTAAGTCCTCAGGTGAACTATTACTTCCACCACTTAGCCTTCTTTCTTCAGAAAAAAGTTTACTGGTAACCTCTAAAAAAATTATTTTCTCCTTCCCATGTATCAAAATGGGCTTCATATGCTCATAGGAAGATGGAAGAGACCAGATTAGTCTCAAGGCTTGATCCTCATCATCAATTTTAACTCCAATAGATTCTAGTTCAGAGACAATGCCATTGAGAACACTTAAATAATCTGAAGTAGTCGTACCTTCACTCATCCGCAGTATATGAAACTGCTCTTTTAGGTACACTCAATTTGAGATACCCTTCGTCTGATAAAATTCTTTGAGCTTTTCCCAGAGTCATTTTGCCGTAAATATTCCATGCACATTTGCAAGAACATTCTTAGCCAGACACAAACGAATCGCACTTGCCGCTCTCAAATCCAGATCTTTCCAATCTTCATCGCTCATTCCAGATCTACTTTTTGTTTCACCAGTAGCGCCAGAACTGCTACTATCTTCAGGGACTGATCTGTCTTTCAACGCCTTGTGTAATTCTAATTGAATCAAGATATCATTGACTTGCACTTGCCACAAGCCAAAATTGATTATCCCATCAAATTTCTCCACTTCAAATCTGATAGTATTTGAAGTCTTGCCTTCTGACATAGCTTTGGTGAATTTTGTTGTAGAAATGAATAGTACCCACTAAATAAGTTTCCAGAAAAGACAGATATTTTTTAGACAGAACTTCAAGATTCTCAATAAAGATTAGAGAGTCACAACAGATACACTTCGAATTTCCAATCTCCTAGACAGAACCTTCTTAGACCATACGTATCCACACTACCACACCAAAACTCCACCCCATCAAAAGAACTTAATGACTCTGATACCAATTGTTGAAAATTTGGACCTCATAAATTCCTCCCACCAGGATCTATTTTTGACAAAATACTAAGAAAATAGAGAAATAATAACAACACAATTATTTACGTGAAAACTCTCAAAACAGGAGAAAAACCACTAGACCTAGAGAAGAAAAATCATTATATAAAAAATTGTTACAATCATACAATTTTTCTCCTCACCCCGACGACACCCACAAATACTTCTCCACTAGTAAAATTTTAACTTTCACCTATTTTCATTTTTACATATAAAAAGGACAATAGAGAAATATTTCTAAAGTCAACAATTACTAGATAAGTATTTAACTGGTGTAACTAATTAAGGAGGCTAAGCCCCCTTAAATAGGCTCATGACCTTGCTTTTCTCTCACATATTTTTCATGTGGGACTCTCAAAAGAAGAAAAACCAACATCGGTTTGCAGTCGAGGTCTGGGCTGGGTGGGCTTAATTGGCACGTTGCATGGTGACTACCACTGAAAATGAAAGGAGCGAGCTTCGAGAGAGCAGAGGAAGAAGGAAGAGACCATAGGAAAGAGAACAAATGAAATATATATATATATATATTTTTAAATAAAGCATGTACTGAAAGCTTCTGACACATCTATTTATATATATAAAAGCCGAATCAATCTATCCTACGTGTCGTTCATACCAAAAAAAGTTAGAAATAAAAGGATGAATTATGATGCCAAGCAGCGGTTCGATCGATCCATCTGAACTCTGCTATTTGAAAGGACTTCTCTCTTATTATCTGGCTGATGTGGCGTTCAACCCAAAAAGTTCGGAAAAGAAAATAAACGGTTTAGACTTCAAAATGGTGTAACTTCTAAATAGGAGTTATAACTTACTTGCTAGTTGTCCTTAATACCGCATTTACCATAAACGTTGATTCAAAGCAATTTAAATAAACATATATAAAACCATGCTTCAATCCAAAGTAGCGGTTTGGTCACGAATCAACCTAACTGCAGAGTCAAATGATCATATGCATTCGTATCTCATTGGCCGTTTGGCTAGAATTGATTTGCATCAAGTCACTATAAAACAACAGGAAACTACACCATTAGTGTCATATTACTTTCTTGCACAGCCAAAATGGCGAATAAACTTTAAAGCCGATAGTAAAAGAAGAGGAAGACAAATCCTACACGTAATTAGTCGCAGTGCAAAAAGGAGAAGAACACCCACAAACAAACCAAGGAAACTAAATCCGTTTCATCGCACTTTGCATTTCGTCGTAACTTATGTCTTCTGATTCGTTTTAATCTGTAAGATTCGATTATGTACCAATGACAATATTAGTTACTTTTTTTTTTTTTTATCGAATAAGATCAACGTCGTTACTTTGGCAATGATCGCATTCTCCGATGACAGATACCTATTTTTAACCATTCTAGATAGAGAGAGAGAGGGGTGGAAAAGTAAATATAGTCTTTTTCTTTCCCTTTGGTCATCTGTCCTGAACGGTCTCATTCTACTTCTCTTTCTCACTCTATCTCCCCCTGTTATGAACTCTCAAATATAAATAAAGACCTCTGGTACTTCAAGGGACCAGTGCCTCCAAATATACGATAAAAGTTAAATGAAAATATTTCCTCCTCTTTTCGTTAATCAAATAACAGGACTTGAAAGTACAAGATGAGATGAGTTATGAATAATAATAAAATGAATGGTTGAGATGAATTAAAATTTAAAATAAGTGATTAAAATGAATTAAAAATACGAGATGAGATGAGATGAGTTGAACCCAACTTCCAAAACAAACAACCCACTCCACCGTGTTTACCCAAATAATAACTAACCAACAAATAAATCTGGACCCACTACCACCATGTTTACCCACTACGTACAACTGGACACCACTAACCCCATAATATAATATAACAACCTAAGCTAAAGACTCGGTCAAAGGAACACTAAAAAGTAACATGAATTAAATAGGCTGGAATTGGACTTCTGAAAGGAACACGTGATGACAATTACTAATAGTTGGATTAAATGGACGGCGCAGATTAATTATACGGAAGGTAACATGACAGACTCCCCCTCTTCGAGGACCTTGTCCCCAAGGGCCCCAATTTTGTTGCAGAAATCCCTAATGTTCTCCCAGGTCGCCTCCTCGTTGCTCATGCCAGACCATTTCACTAAAATTTCTGTAGTAGCTCGCCGTCCTTGTCTCTTAAGTCTACGATCTAGTATTTTTTCTGGTTCTGGGAAGAGAGAACCATCACATTGACTGGTGGGAGCTTTGGCTGCAGGGTAGAAGAGGATCCTAGTCTTTTCTTCAGGGAAGAAACATGGAAAACAGGGTGGATTTTTTATTCTGGTGGTAGTCTCAAGCGATAGGCAACCTTTCCAATTTTTTCTTCGATCATGAAGGGTCCATAGTAGCGGGGAGCAAGTTTCTGGTTCCTCCTCGCAGCAGCTGAGAGTTGATGGTATGGTTTTAACCGTAGATACAGCCAATCACCATTGGTAAATTCCCTCTCCGTTCGATTTAAATCTGCAAATTTTTTCATCCTTTCTTGTGCTTCCCGTAGGTTATCCTTCAAGATTTTAAGAGTGGCTTCTCTGTCCTTCAACACATCTTCAACAGCTTGCACCTAAGTCGTTCCCGGGGTGTATTGAAGTAGACGAGGAGGGTGGTAGCCATAGACAGCTTCAAATGGTGTCGTTTTGGTTGAGGTGTGCTCATTGGTATTATACCAATATTCAGCAAGAGAAAGCCATCTGCTCCATGCTTTGGGTTTGTCCCCAGTGAATCTGCGAAGGTACCCCTCTAGGCACTGATTGACTATCTCTGTTTGGCCATCCGTTTGCGGATGGTAGGCAGTGCTAGTGTTGAGTTGAGTCTGTTGTAACCGGAATATCTCTTTCCAAAAATGAGAGATAAAAACGGGATCTCGGTCACTTACAATAGACTTAGGGATACCATGTAATCTGAAGATGTTGTCAAGAAATAGTCCAGCAATAGTCGTGGCAGTGTAGGGATGGCTGAGTGCAATAAAGTGAGCGTACTTAGTCAAACGGTCGACCACCACCATGATAACGTTTTTGCTATGGGATTGAGGCAAACCTTCAATGAAATCCATGCTAATGTCAGTCCATGGTCTTTCGGGAATGGGTAGAGGTTGGAGTAGGCCTGCGGGGTGGCTGTATTTACTTTTGCTTTGCTGGCAGATCTCACATTCTCGTACATGACGCCTGACTGCAACCTTTAATCCGGGCCAATAAAAATTCTTTCTGACCCGAGCTAAGGTTTTGTGATATCCTGAATGTCCTGCTAATGGATGATTGTGCATCTCTTGTAGGGCCAACTGCTGAAGCTCTCGACTAGTACCAAGATGGATCCTGCCTTTGTAGAGTACTATGCCTTGCCATAGTTGGAACTTATGATCAGAGAGGGTGCCATCCTGAAGCTGCCTAAAAAGTCTTTGAAGAAGTTCATCTGCTGGGTAAGCCTTCTTTACTCTGTCAATCCAAGGTGTTTCCAACTGTGTTAGAGTTACTGCGTAGGCTGTCTGCTCCACATTCCCCATTCTAGACAAGGCATCTGCAGCTTTGTTCTCACGTCCAGCTTTGTATTCTGCTGTAAACTCATAGCCTATCAGCTTTGAGATCCTTTTCTGCTGCGTTGGGGTACCAATTCGCTGCTCGACCAGATATTTAAGTGCCTGTTGGTCTGTGCGAATCTTAAACTTCTGCCCCAATAAATAGGCCCTCCATTTTTTTACTGCCATGACAAGAGCAAGAAGCTCCTTTTCATAGGTTGATAAATGTAGGTTCTTTCCCTTAATTCCCTGACTTAAATAGGCCAAAGGCCTTTCCTCTTGCATTAGTACCGCCCCAATGCCATCTCCTGATGCATCACATTCAATAACGAATGTTTTTGAGAAATTTGGGAGTCCCAAAACTGGGGGAGTAGTCATAACCTTTTTGAGTTGGTGGAAGGCATATGTAGCCTTTGGATTCCATTGAAAAGCATCCTTCCGAAGTAATGCAGTAAGAGGGGCTGCTATGCTTCCGTAATTTTTAATGAATTTGCGGTAGTAACCCATAAGGCCTAAAAAACCTCGTAGAGCCTTAAGTGAAGTAGGTAAAGGCCACTGCAGCATACTAGAATTCTTGTTGGGATCTGCTTGGACCCCACTTGAGGAGATGATATGTCCCAAGTACTCTATTTCCGAACATCCAAACCTGCATTTTGACATCTTTGCATACAACTGGTGCTGTTGGAGTAGCTTAAGTACAGTTTCCAGATGTAAAATATGGTCATCCCATCACTTACTAAAGATTAAAATATCGTCAAAAAATACAAGAACGAATTTTCGTAAATATGGGCGAAAAATATCATTCATAAGCCCTTGGAAGGTGGATGGGGCATTAGTAAGGCCAAAAGGCATTACTAAAAATTCATAGTGGCCTTGGTGGGTTTGGAAGGCTGTTTTTGGGATATCATGACGTTCTACACGAATTTGATGGTACCCCGATTGTAAATCAAGTTTAGAAAATATTGAGGCCCCTCCCAATTCATCTAAGAGTTCATCTATGATAGGAATTGGATACGTATCTTTAATGGTGGCTTGATTGAGAGCCCGATAGTCAACACACATTCATCAATTGCCATCCGCTTTGCGCACTAATAATACAGGAGATGAATAAGGGCTTTGGCTAGGTCGTATGACTCCATTTTTCAGCAGCTCGTCAACTATTCTTTCAATTTCTTCCTTTTGATAGTAAGGATAGCGGTAGCGCCGAATGCTAATTGTTTAGTGCCATCCATGAGAGGGATCTTGTGATCATGCCTTCGGCGTGGGGGGAGCCCTTTTGGCTCTTGAAAAACTGAGTGGAATTGCTTTAATAGTGGCTGAATCTTCTCAGGAACAGTAGCTGATGAGTCCTCATTTGAAACTTCCATTAATTGTAGCACTAATCCTTTGTGGGTCCCCTTTATCTGCATGTAAAAATTTTCTGCATCTTCCATAGTTAAATCTGAAGGGCTAAGCCCTTGAAGCTGCATCCTTTTTCCACACCAAGTAAATTTCATTGTAAGCTGGGAGAAATCCCAAAGAATGGGACCTAGGTGGGAAAGCCAATCCACCCCAAGAACCATATCACATCCCACTAAGGTCAGCAAATATAAATTAGCAAAAAAGTAGTTACCTTGTAGATGAAATGGAACTATGTCACAACAGCCTAGGCAAGGTAACCGATCCCCATTAGCTACCATCACGGTAAGGTTGTTGCTTCTTCTTACACCTAGATTGGTTTTCTTGGTGATGCTAGGGTCGATGAAGCTATGAGTACTCCCGGAGTCAATTAAAACAACCACAGATTTGTGTTTTAATACACCCCATAGTCGCATGGTTCGAGGAGTGGGAGTGCCTGAAATTGCATGTAGTGATATACCAAGTAATGCTCCTTCCTCATCTATGTTTTGCTCTTCTCTTATTGCAGGTTCTTCATGGACATCTTCAAAAATGTCCTCCACAGTTTCAACCTCCAATCCTTCCAAAAGGAATAGCTTGGGAGTTTTACACCGGTGTCCTAAAGCCCATTTGTCATCACAGTAGTAACAAAGACCACGATCCCTTCTTTCCTTCATCTGTGCAGAGGTAATACGTTGGCTTTATTGGGTTGGTCCCTGTTTGATTGAGGGGGGTAGTGAGGAGGTGGGGCTCCTAATAGCCGAGTGGGGTTAGGTGCTGGAAGTCTAGGTAAGCTGTTTTTGGGAGGAATTTGGTTGATTGGAATTGGCTGAAAGGAGCTAGAATTTTTTTTATTTTTGAACCTGCGCCATACTTCTTCTTCATATAGTCGGGCTAGACCAAAAGCTGTAGGGAGGGTAGTTGGTCTAAACATAGTGACCATGATCCGTATATCATCACGTAGCCCACTAAGAAAAGTACTAATTCGAAAATCCTCCGGAAGTCTCGGGATACGGTTGGATAGTACCTCAAAATCAGTTTGGTACTCCTCCACAGTGGATGTTTGCCTTAACTTTGTAAAATCTGCTACTGGATCATCAAAAGGTGTGGGTGCGAATCGCACTTGTAATGCCTCCACGAACTCAGGCCAAGTGGCGATTGGATGGAAATCCAATAACCACTGGTACCAAGTAAGGGCCTTACCTCCATATGGAAAGAAGCTAGCTGAATTTTCTGTGTATCTGGTGTCTTGTGGTAGTCAAAAAATTGTTGGGCTCGAAAGACCCACCCATTGGGATCGGACCCATCAAACTTGGGAAAATCAAGTCTCATGGTTCTGCTGTGGATCCCACTTTGGTGTTCAAAAACTGGGTTAAAATGGGTATTGGGCATTTCACAATTTTGGCTGCCACTTGGGCTGGAATGGTGGAACTATTTGTGGGGTATGGTGGCTATGGTATGGGAAAGGGTTGTGTAGTTGTTGGCAAGATTGGCTACCTGCTTGACAAGCTCTTCTAGCAAAGTCTGCTGTCGAGTCTGGACCTCTTTCATTTCTGTATTTTCATTTTTCAGCTGTGTTAACGACTTCAGAAAGTTGTGAAAGTCGGGGCCCTTCTGCCGTGGAAATACCTGGCTCTGGATGGCACTGTTACGAACTCTCAAATATAAATAAAGAAATCTGGTACTTCAAGGCACCAGTGCCTCCAAATATACGATAAAAGTTAAATGAAAAATTTTCCTCTTTTCTTTAATCAAATAACAGGACTTCAAAGACTACTCAAATAATAACTAACCAACAAATAAATCTGGACCCACTACCACCATGTTTACCCACTCCGTACAACTGGACACCACTAAAATTTATTGTTATTTTATTTTTATCTAAAATTCATTAATTAACCCTCAAAATTCAACCTGTTATATATAATATAAATGACTCTTTATTATGTAAATGGCACCGACAACGAAATTCATATATTTATTTAATTATAAATTAAATCAATAGCATAATTTGTTCACCATGGGCACCATTAATTATTGATACTTAATTGGATGTGCATAATTTCAAAAGATTATATTAACATGCAAATGAGTCGTTGGTTCCGAGTTAAGAACAAATAAAATCAACATCATGATGCTATCAATCGCCAATATTGATTCATACAAATAATATTGTTTCAACGTACGTGGTGAAGATTTGTTTTTCAAAATAAGCAAACAATTTCCACTTGGCAATTGATGATTAGTCGTTGGCATGCACGACTTGATCAGTTCAGATCGATACGTAAGAGATAAAGTCTCAAAAGTAATGCGTGCTGCATGGTGGCGGCGGCCACTCATGACTCCATGCGCGCAGTACGTAGGTCAGTTGCCCATTCAACCTAACACAAAAATATATATCTCAGGACTCTATGCGCGCACACTACTACAAAAAAGAGAGATATAATTAAGTTGGTGTAATCAAAAAGGATAGAAATGATCGAATTAATTTTTTTTTTTGTCTTTTTTAAATGTATTAGATTGATAATATCTTTCCATTTTTATTTTTGTAGTGGCAGTAGATAGGTTAGTTGCCCATTCAACCAAACACAAAAATATCAATCTAATATAAATGGTGAAGTCATTGGAGTTTTTAGATGATTACATCGACAACTAAGAAAATTAAAACAACTCATATATTTTCTCCATGATGAGCTTGATCAGCTCCATGTCCTACGTGCCGGCCAGCATTCATGGTAATATAAAAAGTATATGATCTAATTCTGGGACTCGTTAAGTAAAGCCATGTATTTTATATATATATATATATATATATATATATATATACTAAGGATCAAAACACAACTATTACGAAAATTTTATATACTATATTATTATCTTATTTTTGTCTCATTAATTAGTATGATGTGGCATATTTATTATCATAAAATAATTATTTATTACATTATTTTATATTATCTAATAAGAATAAATGAGCCACATCTTACTTAATAAAATAAGAATATAATATATAACATTATTCATAATTTGCTCCTATAGTCCAATTCAGCATTTTTACTCCTATCTATCTTTCCAATAAAATCTCATTTACCTGTTTGATTTTGCTCTCCATTCTTGATTAGAATGAGTCTATATCCAAGAGGCCTTGTTGACCTGGCTTTCTCGATTCTCAATGAAAAACCTACAAGCGTTAATGTTGCCATCGATCCTTCACTATTTCCCTGCCAAAGCCAAAAACTAGGAATTAATGATTATGGTACCAATTCTTTTTGGAATAATGATAGGTTACATCAATTTATTATTATTTTTTAAGCTTTTAATATTTTTTTTAAAAAAATTACTTAATAATTAAAGAAATGATTATTAATAAAATTATATATTTTTATTTTTTTAATGACTAAGAATGTTAAAAAAATATTTAAAATTAATAAATATATTATGAATGATAAAATGATAATAAATGAGATGTAAATCTATTTGGTTATAACATCCACGGATTCAAAATTTTGTGCCGGTTTTGTTCACTTCAAGTATAGTATACTTTTAAATTTTGATTTATGGAGGAGCAATCAAAAATTTTCATTTCGACATAATACCGATAAGATATACATCTACATTCTATTTCATTTCAGATTTCAGCCCATTCCAAACTACATGATTCTACTCTGATCAGTTGTTTAACGACGATTTTTTCATTTTCTTGAATTTGCATAAATCTTTGTGATTTTTTTTTTTTTTTTTGATAATCAGCCAAATATTTCATTCATGGAAAAATATTACAAATGAATAGCATCCAATCAAACAATTTTTTTTTCTTTTTTTAGAGAAATAAGCTTACTTTATTCAACTATTGAACTTGATGTTTACAATTGTGACTAATATAATTGATATAACTTAGTATATGAGCTAATTAATAATAATTGGGACAACTTCTAAATCTCTATAGACCAATATTTGAGAGACTATTTACTGTAAAAGGCAGCAAACTAAGTCTCTTCTTCCACATAAGGAGATAATTATAACTCCACAAACATAAAGTCCGAGAGACTGACTATTTCTCTTTTCTAAACTTTTTTTCTTTATAAATAAAACTAAACAAAGACTAAATAAATAGGAAAATACAGACAAACATACAAAATACCAAAATCGGTTGTGGTGGCATGTGGATAGCACACGCCATACTCGGAGTTGAGAACCACATGTTTGAGTAGCTCGATGAACCGGGATCCATGAGGAGTAGCGTGCAGCGGAAGGGATCCACCAAAATGGGATCCACCAAAATGCGAGGGGCGTAAAGTTGGCCCTCCTCTAGACCTTGGGCATGCGATGCATGTGCCGCTTCATTCAACAAAAACTTCCTTTGACCACTAAATCGACAGATGGGGAGAACGGCGACAAGGTGTGTGGTGGTCTTCAGCCCCCTAATTGGCTCAAACTTGCACAAGCTGACTCAAAACAAAGAGAAACCGAAATCCACCATCAAACTGTACACTAATGATGACTGAAAAAATGAAAGAAAATTAGGCGAATGGAAGGGGTGGACAGAGCTTGAGCTTCGCCCCACCTCTGAGCTAGAGCATTGGCGAGGTTTACGCTGGAGATAAAGGTTTTTGCGAGAGAGAGAAAAAAAGATTGATGTTCTTTTGATGTGCCTAACCTTCAATTTCCAACCAAACAACTAGGGAGATACGAGGGCAAGAATTCAAATAAAGCTCAACATCATCAAGATGCCAAGCATTCCTCGCTAACTTATGTGCTACTCCATTCCCTAATCTCCTAACATGTTAAACTTTATAATCTTCAAAACACAGCAGCAAACTTTTTACTTCAGCTAGTAAATTTTCTACTAGTGCCATTGAATCTTCATTAGCTTGGAGGGCTTCCACCATTAGAAGACTATCACTTTCCAAAATAATTTTAGGAAAACCAAACTGAACACAAAACAGCAACCCCTTCTACATTGTCAATTGCTCAATTGCCTCAAAATTAAGAAATTGTGCTTCGGGTTTACTAACTGCCATTAGGACCATACCCTTTTCATCTCTAACCACCACCCCTATGTCTGCTTTTTGAAGATAAAAAAACATTGCTCCATTCACGTTGAGCTTGTAGAAACCCTGTGAAGGAGCCTGCCAAGCACAATTATTCACTAACTGATTAGTAGATGGCTGGACCAATAAAATAGATGGACATTTCTGATTCAAAGCAAACTCTGCTATATGATCTGACTGCAACAAATTCTTTTAAAAAATCATCTTATTTCTTCAGTACCAAAAAGCCCATGCTAAGAGAAACATCTTATCTAATCATTCCTGTTTTCTAGCAGATACCACCAAAGAAATAATATCAGTAACAGACATATGATCTTGAAACTGATTAGACAGAGGAAAATATAAGGACCAACACAATTTCATAGAAGACCAATGAAATAAAGCAAGAGCTACAATTTCTAAAGATTTAGAGAAGAAGTCACATGCAGAGGAAACTGCCATTCTTTTGACATTCAAGTTTTCTTTCGAAGGTAGATAATCATGGCAAACTTTCCCAGCAAATATTTTAATTTTATTTAGTACTTTCATAGGCCAAAGACCCTTCTAGACTTTTAAACTCAAATCCATCCGAGAAGTCCCTGCATTTTCCTGCAATAGCAATTTTTGTTGGAGTCTGTTGGCACTTTTTACTGAGAACACTCCATTCTTCTCATGCTGCTAGATTAATGTATCCAAATGACCGTCGGGGCTCAAAATAATTTTTAATATATCTACTCCACCATTGGATTGAAGAGGGCTATAATTTTTCCAATATTCCACCATCCTGAATTAGATCTATGGATTTTATGTAATTTCAAAATCTAAAATGGGTTTTTATAATTTTAGTATTTTTTTTTAATTTTAAATATGTCTTTTCATTCCTTTTTTTTAATCTCATTTTAATAATTTATAAGTTTTTTTTTTTTTTTTGTCTCAACTCAAGTATATTATTTTTTAAGATTATCTTTAAATCGACACTAATATTTATACTTTTCTTTAATATATTTAACATATATTCATTTTATAAATATTCAATTATTTCGTATATATATACACATGTGTGTGTATTTCTTTTATAAATTATCAATTTTATATAAAGCTAATTTCGAAATGGTGCATCGGAAGATGTCAATTCTAAAATATTTCATTCATATACTTAAGTCAAAATAATCATCCAAACGAAATTTAAAACATCGATTCGAGGCCATATTTCACTATCTTTAAAACGTACTCAAGATGGTTAAGAACAAAAAGGATATTATTTAATATGAAGAAAAATGCTATTTATCATTTTCAAACCACAAACCAATATGTGATTTTTATTCTATTTAAATGTACATACTTACATCTTCATATGCGTCATGTATTTAAATAAAATAATAAAAATAATAAATTATATATTGATGTGTGGTGTATATATAAAATGATAAATGAAATTTAAAATATATAAGATAAAGAAATGGACTGCTTTATCTCTATCAAGGGGGAAAAAATGAACGAGACAAATGGCGCTATAAAGTTGATTCCGTGATTCCCTATTAGGTGCGGCCGGATCCACTTGTTATGCTCACAAGTCACAAGAAGATCCATTGGGCAAAATATTATAACAAAATTCTGAAGATGTCGATGGTCATGAGTGATGAGTTGATTTGTTCATCTGCATGCTATTCCCACTCCTTATAACTACTACTCTAATTATTGAAACGTAAGAGTGTCAAACGTGTTAACGAGTCGTATTTTGTGTTAAAGAATGTACATAATACTTAAAGGGTTAACACGAACACGACCTGTTAAGAATTTTATGTTAAAAACTTTAACCATAACACGACCCATTAAGATAACGGATTAACACGATACGACCTGTTAAAACCCATTAATACTCTTGACACTATATGACACGATCTGATCCGTTTCATCCCGCAAACCTATTAGTAACCCGTTTGAATTTAACCTAATTGATTTTATACAAATATTAAAACTTAAATTACAGTTATAAAATATAAAAAATTAATTACGAATTACAATTTTAAAATTATAATTCAATAAGTAGTACATTATAAAATATGATAAACATAGAAATATAACACATACATATTAAATAATAATGGATTAACTAGTTAATAATTTTTTAATAAGTATTTAAATAGGATAGGTAAGTGTCTAAGAATATAAAACTAATTTTAAATTAGAATTTTTTGAAATTTAGGTCAAGGGTATAAAAATAAATTTAAATTTCTTAACGTGTCTTAATGGATTTGACCCGTTATCAAATCGAGTCTTAACGGGTTGACACGATTTAACCCGTTAAGGCTAAACACTAATCCGCTTTTATTGTATCATGTTCGTTTCGTGTTAACGTGTCGTGTCACATATTGCCACACTTATTGAAACGTACACTTAAAAATATATAAAAGAAAAAGAATTGAGCATCGACTAGTTATGAAAGAAGTTCATCGAAACTAGCACTCAAGCATAAACACCATGCACCAACACATAAGCATGATCATCAGAGTCCAGAAACAAGAAAAAGTTACCATAATCAATATATTATTTATTTACTAATGAACATGAATCGGTGATCACAAGTAAAACTCAATGACAAAAACAACATAAACTGCAATTTCAACCCGGAAAAAGAAAGAAATTAAGAAATATCCTAGAGCAGGGTCATCTACAAATGACCAAAACCAAAGAAAAACAAAGAACAGTAATGTCATAGGAAACTGAAATCAAAGCCCCGATCAAAGATGCACAAGACCATCAGCGTCATAACTGCACTTGGTAGTCTCAAAACTACTTACTGATGATTCATTAGAACTCAAAGGAACCTTCAAGTCGTAGTTGATCTTGGGCTTGAAATGCCCAAACTTGATCCAACCCACCTTGACCTGAATTCTAAGTCTCAGCTTCAAATTGTTGAGATGTGACTTGAATTGAGTTCAATCAAGTATACCTTCAGGGTATTCTAGCTCGACCCTTGCTCGAGCGAGCCTCAACCCATAAGTTCGCTCAACTCTCGCTCGACATATAGTTCGAGCGAGATTCCAACCCGAGAGTTTGCTCGACTCTCTCTCGAAGTCCAGCTCGGGCGAGTCTGACCTAGAAGTGTTCACTCGAGTGAAACTTATTCTCGTTCGAGCGAGATCGCATAACTTTAAATATCGCGAACTTCATTTCGTGCGAGTGACGGACAGAGCAGCGGACGACTCCAGGCCCCTGTTTCTCCATCAGACAAGCAGAGCAGCTCCAGACCAGTGAGAGCTCATTTTCTCTGGTTAGATTTCTGATTTTGAGAGCTTTGTAAAGGTTGAGAGTGTATGAGAGATTTCTACAACTTGTAAGTGAGATTGAGTGTTTTCTCTTGTAAGAATCTTGTGATTTAATCTTTGAATTCCATCTCTGTTCTATAGTAATTCATTGAGACTAACCCAACAGTGGATGTAGGCTTGTGTTAAGCCGAACTACTTCAATCTTGGTGTCCATTAGTATTCTCTGTGTATTTATTTTATTTCTCTTTGATGCATCTGCTGCGTTACTTCATATTTATTGTTTATTAACCGGGGCATCCCCAACAAACTGGTATCAGAGCTTCTAAGTTTTGTGAAGAGATGGCCTCAGTAAAGTTTAAAGTAGAGAAATTCGATGGACAGAACAGTTTCAGTTTATGGCACATTTAGATGAAGACTTTATTGCGACACTAGGGTTTGTTCAGTGTTCTAGAAGAGGTGACTAATAAGTCTCCCGCACCGTCAAAGAATGAGGAATAAAGGGCTTACAACACTATTCTATTATCACTATCAGGTGAAGTTTTGAGGGAAGTTATTGAGGAGGAGACCGCTGTTAGTCTTTGGAACAAGTTGAAGAGCTTGTACATAAAGAAATCTCTCACTAACCGCTTGTATTTGAAATAACAGTTATACACTCTCAAGATGAAGGAATGTACCTCTATTTCTGCACATCTAGATGAATTTAACAAGATTATTATATATCTGAGGAACATTGACATTAAGATTGATGAGGAAGATCAAGCCTTAATTGTTTTATATTCATTGCCTATTTTGTTTGATAATTTTGTAAACTCAATATTGTATGGAAGAGATACAATCTCCTTGGTAGATGTTAAGTCTGCTTTAAGTTCTAAGAAATTGAGAACAAAATTTGAGGGATTAGGCATGGACGATCAAGCCGATGATTTGTTTGTGAAAGGTTCCTCCAGTAATAGATCCAGGGAGAGATGTTCAGAAAAGAGTAGGGATAGTCATAGTAGCTCTAAATCTAATAAGAAAAATGTTAAGTGTTACTACTGCCATAAGTTTGGTCATTACAAAAGTGAATGTCCTAAACTGATAAATGTGGTGGAAGATGAAAGTTCCTCTAGTGGTGATGACAGCGAAGAAGATGACAGTTAGTCTATACACTCTCAGGTGGAGTATCCTCACATGCTTCAAACTCAGATATCATTCGCATGCAGCACATGTGAGTTTGCCAAACATGTGTAGTCATTTATGAGTCGGCATCTTTTACTTGGTGTAATCAGAAGATAGTAATCTTCATTATTTGTTTACATTATGTTCTTAAAAAACAGTGTAGAATCAGGCTTCCTATAGTTGTTTATTTCTGATTGGGATACATCTTGTAAGGTTGTGCTTTTGTTATACTCATATTTGTTTTGTGACCATTGAAGATTTTGTTTTTGTTTATCTATTTCTTTGAGAAGACATGTGATCTATAGACAAGAAGGTAGAGCGTTGCTCAGACTATTCAGTTTGTTTCACTTCACGGAATATCTGAATGAAATGAAGTGGGCTTGCAGAGTTCACAATTTGCTTTGAGTTTACCAGGCTTGTCTATAGATTATGGTTGAAGTGGTCAACTACAGCTTGCTATTGAGTGAATTTTCTCTTCTTTTGTTTCCACAGGAATGAGAGAGTTATAGCAAGAAGGTTGAGTTGTAGAGAGCTTCGAAACTGAGTACGTGTGGTGCTCTAGATCATGCTTTTGTATTTTAGTATGATTTTATCCATGGCATTGGTGCACATTGAGAGCAAGTCTACAGTTGGTAGATATAGGAGGCAGTTTGGTCACCTTTTGTGTATGCTCATGCAGGCTTTGTTGGGTTCTTACTTTGGCATAAAATATTTGGTTGCTTTCATTTGTATTCAGATGTCGTTGTTCAAGTAAGCAGTCTATATTGTAGTGCATTGCCGTTTGTGTGAAGATGTTGATTATTCATTAGGACCAAGCCAATGATTTGGTCAAGTTGTCTATGTTGTTGAAGATTATTTTTTTTTATGTGTGGAAATGGAGTTCTTCAAAGATAGACTTCGTATTTCAATTGGGTATTCCCTTTTGAGGGATTTGTGAGTCTTTTGTTCATAATGGATTTTGTGGGGCTTGTGACAATTCAAGTCAAGGTGGAGATTTGTTGAAATGTGGCTTGAATTGAGTTCAATCAAGCACACCTTCAGGGTATTCTGGCTCGACCCTCGCTCGAGCGGCAGCTCAGAGAGTCTCAACCAGTAAGTTCGCTCAACTCTCGCTCGACGTACAGCTTGAGGGAGATTCCAACTCGAGAGTTCGCTTGACTCTTGCTCGAAGTCCAGTTCGAGCAAGTCTGACCTAGAAGTGTTCGCTCGAGCGAAACTTACTCTCGCTTGAGCGAGATCGCATAACTTTAAATATCGCGAACTTCACTTCGTGCGAGTGACGGATGGAGTAGCGAACGACTCCAAGCCCCTGTTTGTCCCTCCGACGAGCAGAGCAGCTCTAGAACGGTGAGAGCTCATTTTCTCTAGTTAGTTTCTGATTTTGAGAGCTTTGTAAAGTTTGAGAGTGTGTGTGTGAGATATTTCTGCAACTTGTAAGTGAGATTGAGTGTTTTCTCTTGTAAGAATCTTATGATTCAATCTCTATTCTATAGTGATTCATTGAGACCAACCCAACAATGGATGTAGGCTTGTGTTAAGCCGAAGCACTTCAAATCTTGGTGTCCATTAGTATTTTGTGTGTATTTGTTTTATTTTTCTTTGTTGCATCTACTGCATTACTTCATATTTACTGTTTGTTAATTGGCCCATCCCCAACACAAATCAATAGTGTAGATCCTGTTACTTTTTTCTGAGTTGAACTTGGATATCTCACTTGTCCCCAGCGACACCAATTGTTGTCCGTCAAACATCGGGCTCAAAACGGTCGTGTTCTTGTGTCCTTGGTAAAATCGAGTCAAAGATTCTGAATCAAATCTCTAATCTTTATAGTAAACATTGGCCTGGATGGTGTCGTAATATATGCCAATCCTCTTGTTGGAATATCTGACGGTGACGTTCAAGGCCAAATTGTATTGCAGCATGTTGTCAGTGGTGCTCAAATTGAACTGAGTTAGAGCGGTGTTGGTGACGTGGAACTTGAGGTTGTTGGGGCGGAGGATGAGCCAGATGATGAGGATGGCGAGGCCAATAATGACGATGACAATGAAGACGATTTTGAAAATGAGGGTCAAAATGTAGTTGCAAAGGCAGCCAAAAAGGCAGCCACAGCATCTGCAACCACCACTGTTGTGACCATGGTGGTGGTAGTCTTTGCGAGGTGGGATTGATGGGCCGTAATAGGAACCGTTCAGGTGACTTTCTGCCATGGCTGATCAGAGGTGAGAAATAGAGCAAAAACACAAATATATGATATAAGATGAAGAGGTCGGGGGTTTAAATTATATAGCCCTATGGGGAACGGCGTTGGGTTTTGAGCTGGCCTTAGATTAACGCGTTTGCATTTTAGGAAACTCCATCGAATTTGGAATTTGCGCGTCTTCGGTGTGAATTAACTTCCATTTTCAAAGCCTTTGACCTGCGCTTGGTTTCATACGCCACACATCGAGTACGTCATGTACACAATTCAGCTCTATCAATTAATACTAGTATACTATACATGTGTAATGTGACGTACAAGTTTAAAATATAGATGTTTTGTTCATACTTTTTATATAAAAGCGGATTCCCAAAATAATAGATTTATATATATTTTCACGATAAGATCTAATTTTCTTATAAAGAAAATGTATAAAATTTATCACTTATACAAATCATCATTCATACTATCATTACTTTTACTATATTGAGTAAATTATGAGTTTAAAAACTGGTTAAAAAAGTAAGACCTGTAAAAAATGAGTTTTTCTTTAATACATCTCGATTTTTTTTCCAAAACATTTATCTAAACATACACAATTTACTTTTATTGAATTAATGTGAGAATGACAGGAATTTTTTAATAGACTATTGAGCTTCTCAAATATATCATTATAAGTGTGCACGACTTGTTGACTTCAAAAGCCCAATTGATAGATACGTATGAGATAGGGTCTGAAATGTAATGCCAACTGCATGGTGGCGGCCCATTCAACCAATCCCATCACACTCGAAATAAAAATGATCTCGAACACAAAAATATCAATCCAATAAAAATGGTGAAGTCATTGGTGTTTTTAAATGATCACATCGGCAACTAGGATAATGAGCTTGATCGCTCCATGTCCTACGTACCGGCCAGCCCTCATCGGCTCTCTCTTAAAAATAATATTTTTGAAATATTTAAGAGAGTCAGGGTGTTATTAATTTTTTTTTTTTTTTTTTACAAAATACACTAGATACAAATATTTTATAATAAATAAAAAAATCTTTATAAAAATTAAAAAGAATTGGTGGAATTTGTTTAAAATATTAAAATTTCATGTGTTTATAAAAATACTTTATCGCCTCCTTGAGTCAAATCGTATATGCTGTGCATCTTCATCATCTGTGATAATTTTTAAAAGAAAATATAGGAATATAGAAATAAAAATATAATGAGTCAAAAACTCAATAAGCTACACATCATACAATAAAAATAATAATCATTGATTTTCTTGCATACTCATAGATACATATATAATAATAACATGATTTCTTCATAAATATTGAACATGAATTTTTTATAAATGCTGAAAACATGAGATTTTTATAATTTTATCGTATTATATTATATCATAGACCGTTACCCACTGTTGACCTTTGTAATTTTGGGATAGCAAATTTAAAAAGATTACAATTCCGCCTGTGACTGCGGATTATGAAATCTATATATAAGGAAGACAAACTGGATGCACTACCATCATATATGACCTGTCAATGCAATATGTCCATACATAGGTACCGACTTCATATCATAATAGGCTACTTACATATCTTATCATTTATATTATGCTTGTCATATTATAAATTTCAAAAGAAATCACATATTTTTCATAATATGTCGTGAAACATACTTCTTCACATAAATTTATAATCTTTATAAATATTTATACATACTCTCACATAAAACCATATTTTAATGCATAAAACATAAGATTTCATGATATCTTAATGCAAACATTTTCATAAATTATGCATGAATTTTCATAATTTTTCATGATTGTGATACTTAAAAAGGTACTTTCAATTATGGTCATACATATATAATAATTTTTATAAAATATGTCATTTATCGAAATACGTGTAAAGATATGATTATGCAACTTACCTCTTAACACTGTTTCTTGATTTCAGATTGTAGCTCGTAAGTTCGTAACCTATACAAGAAACTAATCATCACTAATTTTACTAGATAAACGTATTGTAACCTTCTAATTACATAAAATCATATCAAGTAAATAATTTAATAAAAGACAAAAAAAGTACTTTAAAAACTTCAGTACTTTTATCTCCAAAGATTATCAACTATTTTATCAAGAGTTTTACCACGGTGTTAGGTTCACAAAAAACTCTTACATAAAAAAAAGTTACACATAACTAAATATAATGCCATAAATTTACCTTAGACCAATCATTTCTGTAATTCTGTGGTCCATAGTATGGCTTGAAGACTTAACGCTGTAACTTCATCATGCTAACTCTTAAAATCACTTTATTGCTCATACATGGTTCTATAAATCCCAACAAAATAACAACTGCAGTAGGCCCATTACTTTTAACAGCAGCACCATAAGGTAATTACAACTGATTTCACTACAACAAAACATGATTTTTACGACGTAAGAATTCATCTCAAGAAATCCTTAAATTCATCACAATTAATATTTTTGGCAATTTATATTGCACTGAATGTTGGCGATATTGAAAAGCCCATTATAAGTTGATGCAATGAATGAGTAAAATTACTACAAATAATTGTACAATTGCAATAAGAAAATCATTGCAAATAAGTGGAAATGGCGCCGTAATTAAGTCCTACATTTGCATATAACATCGCAAAGATTACCTTATTGTGGTGGGTGAAAATTGCTATTAAAAGCCTCAAATTCATAGCAACAAGAAACTGCAATAATTTCAAATTCCTTTTTTCGCGATTAAAATCGGCGCAAAATAGATTTACTTTTAGCAAATTTGTTTTTGCGGCACAAAAAGGCAAGAGAGTCTCACTTTCTGTGGCGCAAGAAAATCGTCACAAAATAGTCAATCTTCTTTTGTTTTTTTTTTTTCCTTGACAAGAAAATATACCTAAAAGGAAAATATGATAGTACTTCTTACAGTACAGAATTCAAGAAACTAAACTAGAGCTAGGTAGAAACTCTACATTTCAATCCTATATTGGCGGCATAAAACTATTAAGAACAAAATGAAAGAAATAAAACTCTGAATCAATAACCGCAATCCACAAAATATCAAATCCAATATCCCATCATTAGGAGTTGGAAAAGATTAACAAACACAAAAACTTGATGGCTTATTTATGTACGAAATTAAAAGAAAAAGAGTTGAAAATTAAGTCTATAATATTATCAAAACAAACTATTATTACCAACTACTATAAAAGAATGTCAGAAAAAAACAAAACAATGAAACAATGATAGTAACAGGGAAAGATGAAATATTTAACGCCTCGCGCGATTTGAGAAACAAGTTGATGCAACAAATGAGTAAAATCACTACAAATAAGTAAAAATTGTGCCGGTGGAGTTCTACATTTGAACATAACATCGCTAGGATTACCTTATTACAGTGGGTGAAAATCACTGCTAAAAACTTCAAATCTGTTGCAACAAAAATGGCAATAATCTCGATTTTTCTTTTTCAACAACTAAAATTGCTAAAATTGATATTTTTAGTGATTAATGTTGTGACAAATGTTTTGCATTATTAAAAAGCTCATTATAAGTTGATAAAGCAAATGAGTAAAATCACTGCAAATAATTGTATAATTATAACAAAAAAATTGCTCCAAATAGGTGAAATTTACACTGTAATTGAGTCCTATATTTGCACATAACATCGCTAGGACTACCTTATTATGGGGGGTGAAAATTGCCTCTAAAAGTCTCAAATTTTCTGCAACAAAAAACTGTAATAGTCCCAAATTTGTTTTTTAGCAATTGAAATTGTCGTAAATAAATTTATTTGCAACAAATTATGTTATGCCAAATGTTCGATACCATTTGAGAAGCCCATTATAAGTTGATGCAACAAATAATAAAATTGCAGCAAATAATTGTTCAATTGTAGCAAAAATCAAAGCAAATAGATGAAAATTACGCTGTAATTGAGTCCAACATTTGTACATATTATCGTTGGGATTATAATATTGCGGTGGGTGAAAATCGCCGCTAAAAATCTCAAATTTGATGCAACAAAAAACTGCAATAATTTTGAATTTTTTCCCCTTATGATTAAAATCACCGCTATTGATATTTCTAACCATTTGTGTTGCACTAAATGTTCAGCACTTTTGAAAGTTGTGAATGCCTTTTTTAGCAATTAAAATCTTAATAAAATACATTTATTTGCAGCAAATTTGTTTTCATTGCACAAAAAGGCAAGAGAGTCTCACTTTTTGCAGCATAAGAAAATCGCCACAAACAGTCAATCTCAATGAATTAGTTGTTGTTAAGGGAAAAAAATAGCATCACCTTATTTTTCGTGGCGCACAAAATTTGTTGCAATTATTATTTGCGGCAAAAATTATTCTATTTGTGGCAACTTAATGTCACCGCAAAGAATCCTATAGAAAACAATGTAGCTTATGCAAAAAAAAAATAAAAAACTCATGTTATTCTGACTAACCTACTCTTCAAAGAGAGCTAAAAGAATGAAATATTTGTTAAAGGTATAAACTACGAGTGCTCCTGAATCAGTTGGAGGACTTATGTACAAAATCAAAAGAAAAAGAATCGAATCGAATCTACAATATCATGAAAACAAACTATTATTACCAACTACAATAAAAGAATGTTGCAATGAAGATCAGAGATCGATGAAAATATCGAAGTTGTATTTCATCATCTCCAACGCAGCCGCTAATTATGTCCCATTAGACTTGAGAGGAACCTTCAAGCCACACTTGATCTCGTGCTTAAAGTTCACCTTTGTGAGATCCTAGATTTATATATATTTTAATATATTATTTTATTCTCGTTGTTGATTGTTTTAATTTATTTTAATAATATGATTGGTTATGTTTTATTTGTTTAAAATTATTATTTGAACTATTAATTAGTTAGTATTAGTTTTACGTTATTTTTATGTTTAAAATATTGAGTTACGTTGTTTTCCTTATTAATTTTAATGTGAGGTAATTATTTTAATTATTGGAATTAAATTATTTTATTTTATTATGTAAGTTTATTTGATGTGCTTTCTTAATAAAAATTAGTGTTTTATATTTAAATTGTTCTTTAAATTAAATTGGTTTGTTGTTGGATTTTAAATATTTTATTTTATTTATATTGTATTGAAGTATTTTTATTTGGCTTTTAATTTATTTTATTATGTTCTAATTGTAGTTAGTCTTCTTTTTTCTTATTTTTCTTTTTTTCTTTTTCTTTTCTTTTCTTTCTCTTTTTTTTTTTCCTTTTTCCCCAGTTCCCCCCCCCCCAAAAACCCGCGCGGCAATCCCCCATTCTCTGTTTTTCCGTTCGGCCTTAAGCCCAGCCAACCTCCACCGCCCTCACCACTAGGACCGCCACCTGCCGGTCAACCTACCCCGGTGACCCTAGTCCCAGACCTCCTCCCACCTCTCCTCCACGAGCTGAAACCCGAATGCGTATTCATGCATTTTCCGGCCACCCATAGCGCCGGTGACCTACCAGCAATCTCCCCTCATTCCGGCGAGCATAACCCACCGCCGGCAGCCATCTATTTCTTCCATTTCACTTCAAACTCGAAATGGGTCTCTAAATGGATCTATATTTGCCGCACCGCTGTTCGGCAACCGTTAGCCTAACCGCCGCCACCAAAGTACTCCCCTACCTCAGCCGACTACTACCTTAGCTCAGCTCCTCAAACTGCGGCCTCACTTTCCTTGTACAACCCCAAATCTGAAAATGGATTTCTACCCATTTTAAGCCCGATCCGCCACCTTCGGTGGTTATACTACCTCACCACCACCTTTATGAAATTCTTCACCTTCCAATGAGTATTTTTCTAAATTTTGGTGTCAAACCGAGTATTCTAGCACAACGTACAAAGTGACTGCTACGAGCACTGTGGATTGACACTTGTTCAATGATCCATATTTTACCTGCTTTAAGTATTTTCCAAATAAATTTTAAGATTTAAATATATTTTTGCATCAACATATATTGTGTTTGTCTTACGTTGGGATTTGTTGGTTGATGTTGGAATTTATTAGTTGTTGGTTATTTTGTGCATGGTCGTATGCATTTTGTATTTACACACATGTTCAGAGTTATTTTATGGAAACTAGGTTTTCATGTGTTAACGGTTTTCGGGTGCGTGTGTATCATGAACCCAAGTCGAGATAGGGCATTATCTCGATGGAGCTCCTCTCGTCACTCAGGAGCGGAATATACTGAGTGACCTCCATTGGATTGTCCCCGGGCGACAACGAGATGGTAACGCTCTCGTGCTAACTCCATGGCTCCTTTGCTGGCGAAACCTTAGGGATGCTTAGTCATGGTATGTGCTGGACGCGATTAGCTAGGCATCGCCCATTCCGAAATCACATGCGTGGTCGTTATCTATGATGTGATGATGAGAGTCAGGATGTGCGGATGGTCCCTAGGAGAGATCATGGTACATACGGTTAATAAAATGGATGTTTAGGCCATTTTCTGGGAAAGTGGCGGGTTTTAAATATTGGTTTTACGTGGACCATTTTCTGATAAAATGGTTATGGTTTTAATGGATTTACGAACATCATTTTTTGGGAGAATGATGGATGATTTATTGGAGTTTTATTCTTGGGCCAAATTGGGATTTTGGCGTGTGGTTATTTTATTTATTTTGGAAAGATGATTTTAAGTTTCATGCATATGGTGTCATGTTCATGCATTTTGTTGTTGCATGAATGTATTTCTATCTTTTGGTTTGTTTGGGTTGTACTTACCTATGATGCTAGTTGTAAACTTTGGATGCAGATATCGAGGAGGCTAAGTCTGAGGAGGCGGCTCCGTTGTTGGAATACTTTATTTTAATTTGTTATATTGGGAAATGTTTTCTTCTTTTTATAAATATATATTTTTATGATTTGCGTTACGGATGATTGTATTAAATCTCCTGTTGGAGAATTTATGTTAAACTGGTTTGTAAAATATTTCTGGTACTTAGATATTGACTTCAAATATCCGCTGCTTTTATTTATGATGTCACGTGTTCACACACTTAGCACTTGACGTTGGGGGTGCGTGACTTATGTTTTCATCATTCCGACGCCTCGATTCCTAGATTATTTTAAAGGAAATTTGGGGGCATCACAACCTTAATCTTGATGAAACCCAACTTGACTTTGAATTGAAGATTCAGCCTCAAAGAGATACTAAAAGTCACATTAGGACTACATTCTGAATCAAACTTTGAAGATCTTGTCATTGCCGAACGTAACCAATCGCTGGCCATGAATTAAGATAAGTTATACAACAAGTCTATGGACAAGTTAATAAATTACATTATAGTCATTTTAGGATATAGAAAACACCAATAATTTTTATGTTAAAGATTATGTGTAATACTTTGACATTTTTTAATACAAGAGGAGGGGGAGTTTTGAGTCCAAAATTTTCTTTGACGAAACAAGTTATATACCAACATACCATCAAAATCTTGACCTGATTAATTATGTATAATACTAGCTTGGACATTAATAGTGGATTATGTGCGTCAATAAAAACAATTATAACTATATTCATCAACAGAAATATTATTTGTATATAGTTTGTGTATTTTTTGCATACACGCCGTATATAAATATTATTTTTGCGCATCTTATAATTTAACTATTCGTGTCTTTTATTTTTATTTCTCTTTCATTTTGTTTTTCTCTTTTTTTTTTTAATATTTTGACTGACATAATATTATTGTCATGTCATTGATTTCGTAAAAGATATTTGAGGCCGGATGCAGAAAATCTACTCGACTCAATGTATTTATCTAGGCCAGCATCTAATATCCTAGAGTTTGAAGAAACAATGTACTGTTGCAAGATCTAGTACAACAATACAAGTCAGTGACTCAGTAACCTCTTTAGCAGCTGAGTTAATTTTGCTTCAAACACTCATTTCAAAACTTGTTTTGTCTCTCAATCATCCTCCCACAATTTGGTGTGACAATATTGGCACTACTTACTTGGTGGCCAATCCAGTTTATCATTCAAGAACAAAACAATTGGATATTGATTTTCACTTCATCAGAGTTCGAGTTGCAACCAAGATCTTAGCAATTTCCTTTATCAGTTCCAAGGAACAATTGTTGACATTTTAACTAAACCTTTGGTGGCTAAAAGATTTTCCATACTACATTCGAGTCTTAGTGTGATTGACACCCCCTTAGACTCAAGGGAGCGTATTAATCTAAAGAATATTGTCACCTCATCAAAGGCAAGTTGTATAGAAACTTTAAAAGAGATATCATAGACTTTTCTGTTATTTAGTCTCTCAAGTTTTTCTAACTGCTTGATTCTTTATTTGTCCTATTATTCTTAGAATCATTTATGTATATAAATACACCTTCTAATGGAATATAAAGCACCTTGGAATTCAGTGGAAATATGCGTCTATGATAGAGGCACCTATTTAATTATTTGCAATTATTTTTTTAAAATACTATTTTCCATCCTAATAACCATATGTTATTCTTTTTACTATTATTTGATGTGATCTCAAATAATTATATTTGTTATTTTTTCACTTATATGCTATTATGAAAAAGGAATCAAGGATGAAAAGATAATGAATAATATTAAAAAAAATTGGTGGTGCGAGGAAAATTTCATTAGATCTACTTAGGACATTTGGTTAAGTGTTTTTGAAAGCTCATATATAAATTATATAATGTCGGCCTGAACCCAAGAGAGCATATACGATCCATTTTGGATATATCTACTTAGGACTTAGGAGTCCAGTTTTGAAATGAGTTTTGCAAGTTATACTTGATTTTATGCCTCTCATAGTACTCTCGTCGTGTTGTGCCTCTAAGTATGACTTGTCAACATTAAGAACGGATTGGTGATTCGAATATGCATGTTTTCACTTTACACACATGGTCTTCATGTAGAAACCATTACATTTTTCCAAGGAAACAATTAATGTATCAGTATTACCTGTTATTTTTTAGCTTAAATATTGTATTGAAGACATAAACTATGAACACATAAATAAACTCAAGACTGGCGACTATATTACTAATTTATTTATTGACATGCACAATGAAAGCAACGAGTTAATAAAATGTGATAAATCCAATAGCAATCAAATATAACAACTCAATATATAATAATCTACTACATCATATGATCCCTCCTAAACAAACATATACTAGTCATCATGAGATCTGCAAAAAATAAAACAACAATATCCCTAAACTTAAATGAATAAATAAATAAATAGAAGACTGATCGAATATCAAACAAGAAGAAAAGGTGGCCGGGTCAATCAGTAATCGATGTTGCACTTGGTAGTCTCAGTACCACCTGCTAAAGTTTCGTTTGCACTCAAAGAAACTTTCAGTTCGCATTTGACCTTGGGCTTGAAACACCTTGTTTTGTTCTTTCCTATCTTGAACTTAATCCGGAGGTAAAGCTTCACATCAATGTTGTAAACTCTAGCATTCTTCTGTACATTCAACTCTGAAAGCTCATGCAAAGATAAGGTTTACATTGGAATTCTTCTACCTATCATCTATATACTATATATTAGATAACAAAAATCAAAATATTAAAAAAATATATGTAAAATTGTGATGCAGAGACAATGAGCGTTTACACTTATTGCTACCATACTTTCAATCCAATTTTCTAAGAGAGGTGCTAGGTACAATCCTTATATTTAGGCTCTGCTTACTCCCCTCTTTTGTCTTTTGTGCATATTGGTAGGGGTGACAATATGTTACATGAGCCATTAACTTAATACGAACACGATACGATAATAACGGGTTAGGATTTAGTCTTAATGAATTTTGGATCAAAATGGGTTGATTTGTTACGATACGATTGCTTAACGAGTTGATAGCGAATCAACCTGTTTTGTCCCGTTATAACATATTAAGAAAGTTAAAATTACAATAATACCATTGTACTTAAAAGTAATTGTTAGAATTTTAATTTCGATATTTTTATTGATTAGGTTGTAATTTGAGATTTGTATTTAGTGTTATAATTTTTATAGATATTATGATTTTAACATTTATATAAAATTATGTTAAATTTAATCAAGTCAAACGGATTAATTCTGAGCATATTCAACCCATTCATATAAATAAGTTGAAACATATCATATTATATCTTGTTAATTTATTTCGTAATATTTACTAATAGGTCTTAACGGGATAACAAGACACGTTATGTTAACAGGTCGTGTTAGCATTTGAGGTTTTGAGATGATAAGTTTAACGGGTCGGGTTAGGATTGACCTATTTAGTATAATATACATATCTTGACACGATACGAATATGACTCTTTGACACGATTTGACACCCCTACATATTAGTGTAAGTAAAATGACCAAAATGTCCTGCTCCCAATTTGCCCAAAAATCGTATACATAAAATAACTTCAATTTTCCCACTGCCCAGATCTTGCATTCTCGTTTCTTTTTATGTTGTTCAAAGCGTTGAGGTGAGCTCTTCCATGGCTCCTTTGCTGGCGAAACCTTAGGGATGCTTAGTCATGGTATGTGCTGGACGCGATTAGCTAGGCATCGCCCATTCCGAAATCACATGCGTGGTCGTTATCTATGATGTGATGATGAGAGTCAGGATGTGCGGATGGTCCCTAGGAGAGATCATGGTACATACGGTTAATAAAATGGATGTTTAGGCCATTTTCTGGGAAAGTGGCGGGTTTTAAATATTGGTTTTACGTGGACCATTTTCTGATAAAATGGTTATGGTTTTAATGGATTTACGAACATCATTTTTTGGGAGAATGATGGATGATTTATTGGAGTTTTATTCTTGGGCCAAATTGGGATTTTGGCGTGTGGTTATTTTATTTATTTTGGAAAGATGATTTTAAGTTTCATGCATATGGTGTCATGTTCATGCATTTTGTTGTTGCATGAATGTATTTCTATCTTTTGGTTTGTTTGGGTTGTACTTACCTATGATGCTAGTTGTAAACTTTGGATGCAGATATCGAGGAGGCTAAGTCTGAGGAGGCGGCTCCGTTGTTGGAATACTTTATTTTAATTTGTTATATTGGGAAATGTTTTCTTCTTTTTATAAATATATTTTTATGATTTGCGTTACGGATGATTGTATTAAATCTCCTGTTGGAGAATTTATGTTAAACTGGTTTGTAAAATATTTCTGGTACTTAGATATTGACTTCAAATATCCGCTGCTTTTATTTATGATGTCACGTGTTCACACACTTAGCACTTGACGTTGGGGGTGCGTGACTTATGTTTTCATCATTCCGACGCCTCGATTCCTAGATTATTTTAAAGGAAATTTGGGGGCATCACAACCTTAATCTTGATGAAACCCAACTTGACTTTGAATTGAAGATTCAGCCTCAAAGAGATACTAAAAGTCACATTAGGACTACATTCTGAATCAAACTTTGAAGATCTTGTCATTGCCGAACGTAACCAATCGCTGGCCATGAATTAAGATAAGTTATACAACAAGTCTATGGACAAGTTAATAAATTACATTATAGTCATTTTAGGATATAGAAAACACCAATAATTTTTATGTTAAAGATTATGTGTAATACTTTGACATTTTTTAATACAAGAGGAGGGGGAGTTTTGAGTCCAAAATTTTCTTTGACGAAACAAGTTATATACCAACATACCATCAAAATCTTGACCTGATTAATTATGTATAATACTAGCTTGGACATTAATAGTGGATTATGTGCGTCAATAAAAACAATTATAACTATATTCATCAACAGAAATATTATTTGTATATAGTTTGTGTATTTTTTGCATACACGCCGTATATAAATATTATTTTTGCGCATCTTATAATTTAACTATTCGTGTCTTTTATTTTTATTTCTCTTTCATTTTGTTTTTCTCTTTTTTTTTTTAATATTTTGACTGACATAATATTATTGTCATGTCATTGATTTCGTAAAAGATATTTGAGGCCGGATGCAGAAAATCTACTCGACTCAATGTATTTATCTAGGCCAGCATCTAATATCCTAGAGTTTGAAGAAACAATGTACTGTTGCAAGATCTAGTACAACAATACAAGTCAGTGACTCAGTAACCTCTTTAGCAGCTGAGTTAATTTTGCTTCAAACACTCATTTCAAAACTTGTTTTGTCTCTCAATCATCCTCCCACAATTTGGTGTGACAATATTGGCACTACTTACTTGGTGGCCAATCCAGTTTATCATTCAAGAACAAAACAATTGGATATTGATTTTCACTTCATCAGAGTTCGAGTTGCAACCAAGATCTTAGCAATTTCCTTTATCAGTTCCAAGGAACAATTGTTGACATTTTAACTAAACCTTTGGTGGCTAAAAGATTTTCCATACTACATTCGAGTCTTAGTGTGATTGACACCCCCTTAGACTCAAGGGAGCGTATTAATCTAAAGAATATTGTCACCTCATCAAAGGCAAGTTGTATAGAAACTTTAAAAGAGATATCATAGACTTTTCTGTTATTTAGTCTCTCAAGTTTTTCTAACTGCTTGATTCTTTATTTGTCCTATTATTCTTAGAATCATTTATGTATATAAATACACCTTCTAATGGAATATAAAGCACCTTGGAATTCAGTGGAAATATGCGTCTATGATAGAGGCACCTATTTAATTATTTGCAATTATTTTTTTAAAATACTATTTTCCATCCTAATAACCATATGTTATTCTTTTTACTATTATTTGATGTGATCTCAAATAATTATATTTGTTATTTTTTCACTTATATGCTATTATGAAAAAGGAATCAAGGATGAAAAGATAATGAATAATATTAAAAAAAATTGGTGGTGCGAGGAAAATTTCATTAGATCTACTTAGGACATTTGGTTAAGTGTTTTTGAAAGCTCATATATAAATTATATAATGTCGGCCTGAACCCAAGAGAGCATATACGATCCATTTTGGATATATCTACTTAGGACTTAGGAGTCCAGTTTTGAAATGAGTTTTGCAAGTTATACTTGATTTTATGCCTCTCATAGTACTCTCGTCGTGTTGTGCCTCTAAGTATGACTTGTCAACATTAAGAACGGATTGGTGATTCGAATATGCATGTTTTCACTTTACACACATGGTCTTCATGTAGAAACCATTACATTTTTCCAAGGAAACAATTAATGTATCAGTATTACCTGTTATTTTTTAGCTTAAATATTGTATTGAAGACATAAACTATGAACACATAAATAAACTCAAGACTGGCGACTATATTACTAATTTATTTATTGACATGCACAATGAAAGCAACGAGTTAATAAAATGTGATAAATCCAATAGCAATCAAATATAACAACTCAATATATAATAATCTACTACATCATATGATCCCTCCTAAACAAACATATACTAGTCATCATGAGATCTGCAAAAAATAAAACAACAATATCCCTAAACTTAAATGAATAAATAAATAAATAGAAGACTGATCGAATATCAAACAAGAAGAAAAGGTGGCCGGGTCAATCAGTAATCGATGTTGCACTTGGTAGTCTCAGTACCACCTGCTAAAGTTTCGTTTGCACTCAAAGAAACTTTCAGTTCGCATTTGACCTTGGGCTTGAAACACCTTGTTTTGTTCTTTCCTATCTTGAACTTAATCCGGAGGTAAAGCTTCACATCAATGTTGTAAACTCTAGCATTCTTCTGTACATTCAACTCTGAAAGCTCATGCAAAGATAAGGTTTACATTGGAATTCTTCTACCTATCATCTATATACTATATATTAGATAACAAAAATCAAAATATTAAAAAAATATATGTAAAATTGTGATGCAGAGACAATGAGCGTTTACACTTATTGCTACCATACTTTCAATCCAATTTTCTAAGAGAGGTGCTAGGTACAATCCTTATATTTAGGCTCTGCTTACTCCCCTCTTTTGTCTTTTGTGCATATTGGTAGGGGTGACAATATGTTACATGAGCCATTAACTTAATACGAACACGATACGATAATAACGGGTTAGGATTTAGTCTTAATGAATTTTGGATCAAAATGGGTTGATTTGTTACGATACGATTGCTTAACGAGTTGATAGCGAATCAACCTGTTTTGTCCCGTTATAACATATTAAGAAAGTTAAAATTACAATAATACCATTGTACTTAAAAGTAATTGTTAGAATTTTAATTTCGATATTTTTATTGATTAGGTTGTAATTTGAGATTTGTATTTAGTGTTATAATTTTTATAGATATTATGATTTTAACATTTATATAAAATTATGTTAAATTTAATCAAGTCAAACGGATTAATTCTGAGCATATTCAACCCATTCATATAAATAAGTTGAAACATATCATATTATATCTTGTTAATTTATTTCGTAATATTTACTAATAGGTCTTAACGGGATAACAAGACACGTTATGTTAACAGGTCGTGTTAGCATTTGAGGTTTTGAGATGATAAGTTTAACGGGTCGGGTTAGGATTGACCTATTTAGTATAATATACATATCTTGACACGATACGAATATGACTCTTTGACACGATTTGACACCCCTACATATTAGTGTAAGTAAAATGACCAAAATGTCCTGCTCCCAATTTGCCCAAAAATCGTATACATAAAATAACTTCAATTTTCCCACTGCCCAGATCTTGCATTCTCGTTTCTTTTTATGTTGTTCAAAGCGTTGAGGTGAGCTCTTCCACCACCCATCATCCTCTGTTCCTCCACCACCACCATCGGTAACATAGACCCACATGTTTATTTAGTTATTTTTTCTCCCAGCTCACCCCTACTCCCATCTTTTCTCTGAAGAACAATCACAAACACATTAAGGACATGAAACTTGAGTAGGAATTCTCTGTTAAGCAACATAACATGGATAGCCCACATGTGAAGCTAACCAAACTCACCCCTACCAAAACCAACCTCAAAACACCAGTATAAAGTCTATGGTATGGTGGATAAGGCATCTACTCCTATAAAAACTAAATCCTAAAGATATTTGGTGCCAAAAATATTTAAAAAAAAATTGAGATCAATTACCAAACACCCTTTTAAGATCTAGTCCATTAAATAAATAAAAAAGAACAAATGAAGATCAAATACCTAACACCCTCTGAATGCAATTTCTAACAATTCTTTAACAATTTCTAACAATTAATTTGAAGATATGAATATGAAGTACTCACAATCTCAAGGGATAGTACTCCACTTCCCAAGAAAGGAAAGTGGAGATTAGGAATTCAGAAAGTGTAATCCCTAAACAGAGTATAATCCCTAAACAACTATCGCTCTAGATGGAATAGATATAGTAATCCCCACATAAGAGTATAATTTGGAGCTAAATATTTAAAGAACCCAACACTAATTTTGTTTTTCGATCATCAACGAGTAAAAAGAAAAAATTGCAGAATTTCATAATTTAAAAAAAAAAAAAATCATAATCAGTACCTTAAATTTCAGAACCCAACAGATAATGTTTTCCAATAATCTTGTATTCTAATTATCAACAGGAAATGAGGCAAAATTGAAGAGAACTTGACAATTTAAAAAGAGAAAAACATAAACAGTACCTCAAATTTCTTAGTTCATCATAGATATCATACTTCCATCAATAACGCTTAAGTCTCAAGGGGTGACAATTTCTTACACAACTCATTAACCCAATACTAACACAACACGATAATAGTGGGTTAGAGTTTAGTCTTAACGAGTTTCGGATCAAAACGGGTTGATCCGTTATGACACGATTGCTTAACTGGTTGATAGTGGGTTAACCTGTTTTGACCCATTATGACACGTTAAAAAAGTTAAAATTACAATTATATTCTTATACTTTAAAGTAAATTTGTTAGAATTTTAATTTTGATATTTTATTGTTTAGATTGTAATTTAGACTTGTAGTTAGTGTTATTATTTTTATCGATATTGTGATTTTAATATTTATATAAATTTATGCTAAATTTAATTAAGTCAAATGGGTTAATTTTGGGTATATTTTATCCATTTACATAAACAAATTGAAACAAATCATATTATGTCGTGTTAATCTATTTCGTAATATTTACTAATGGGTCATAACGGGTTGACACGATACTACACATTATGTTAACGAGTCGTGTTAGAGTTTGAGATTTTGATACAATAAGCTTAATCGGTCAGATTAAAGTTGACCTATATAGTAAATATACATATCTTAATATGACGAGTTGACACGATTTAACACTCATTAGGAAAGGGTAAGGTGACTAGTGTCCTAAGGAAACGAAGTCGTGTGCTTGTCCATCTGGACTTAAAGGAAAAGACTCGTTTAATCCACATAAAGCTTGCGCACGCAGGCCCATGTTTGAGACTGCAAACAGATTTTTCCTTTTTCTAAGCCCATGAAATGGCCAGTTTATAAGTTCAACAGTTGTAGGATTGGACTTGCTTTTGTTGTGCAATGAAATCGTCGGGCCCAAAGAATGATGTTGAAAGCTCGACCGAAATAGGCATGATTACAACCATGGGCTGGGCTTCTAGCTATCATAGGCCTGGGATTTTTCCTTTTCTAAAACAACGCCTCCCCGTATGCGATATCTACTGTCCTGGTAAAAGAAGATGGGGCGAGCCAACACCCCGTGTATTACGTAAGGTGAGCTCTCAGGGGAGCAGAAGTAAGATACCCTAAGATCGAAATGCTAGCCTTCACCTTAGTAACGGCAGCCAGGAAGCTACGCCCATACTTTCAAGCCTATATAGTAAGGGTGCTCATAGAAACACCGCTAGCAAAAACACTGAAGAAACCAGACTGCACAAAGAGGTTGATAGAATGGTCAATCGAATTGAGCGAATTCGACTTGAAGTACGAGCCCAAGAAGACGGTGAAGGGGCAGGCGTTGGCAGATTTTGTGGCAGAATTCACAAGTTTCCCCCAGGAAACTCAGGATGCCACAACGTCACCAACAGGAAAATCATGGGTGATGCACATAGATGGGTCGTCCTGCAAGGCTGATGGCAACCTGGGAGTACATTTAATAAGTCTCAGCGGTGAAGAAAGGCACTACATGGCCACGGTAGCATTCAAAGTGACAAACAATGAAGTGGAGTACGAAGCGCTAATAATTGGACTCTCCGTAGTTGCCCAGATTGGAGTAACTAAGGTAGAGGCCAAGTCAGATTCACATGTCATTGCCAACCAAGTAGCGGGACTATACGCCACCAAGAGCGAGAAGTTAAAGAAATATCTAGAGCGGGTGTGGGAAGTGCGTGATCTCTTCTCATATTTTACCATAACTAAGATCCCACGGGTGGATAATGAAGTGGCAGACAAGCTGGCCCGGGCGGCATCTGGGATCGAAGAAACGCCCCTTCCTTGGCAAGTTGAAAGAAGAATCATTGAAACACCGGCCATTGACGTGGAGATAACGACGTTAAATCCCAATCTCCCTGAGTGGGCAAATGGAATAGTAGAATACTTGGCAGCAGGAAAACTTTTGGAAGAGCGAGATGAAGCACAGAAAGTGAGAAGTAAAGCGGCAAAATTCGTACTTATCGAAGGGATCCTTTACAAAAGAGAACTCTCCACCTCTATGTTGCGTTGCGTTTCGCCCCAGGAAGCATAATATATTCTAGCAGAGATACACGAAGGAATATGTGGGAATCATTCGGGGCAAGAGCCTTGGCCAAGAAGGCAGTCAGAGCAAGCTATTACTGGCCTAACGCAATAAGGGACGCACCGTCGCCAGATCCCTCTTCGACTGCAGGACCTGGTGAGAGAAGTCATCCCTGATTTTTGCCTCTTGAGCGAGGCGAACAGCAACCCGGAGCTCAAGAACCGCCCCCTTGCGCAACTCGAGCTCTCCCTGAAGGGAGTCAGCGACCCCCTCCGCCTGGTTAACCCGGAGCTTGAGCTCCCTATTCCTCTCGACCAAGGCCTCCAATTCAGCCCTGTCAGCTTGCCACCTCTCTGTAATTCGTTCCTCCCGTTCAAAAAAATTAGCCGCAATCCGGGCTGCCAAACTCTCAAAGCACTGCAAAGAGAGGAAAACAACCCAAATGAAAAACAAAAAAAATGGGGGATACCAACAAAAGAGCATAAGCCATGAAAATACCATGGAAAACCAATCCCTTAGCCAGTTGGCCACTTCGGTGGCGGCCTCCGTGTGGGCAAAGGCAGGCAGAGAGAAGGCACCTCGAGGAGCCGTGCCCGTCACCAGATTCGATACATGCCCAGATTCGGGCAATAACTCTGGATGAGCCGATCCCTCCCACGCGGCGTGGAAATCATCCCGCAGCATATGATCCAACTCCTCTTCAATGAGGGAATCCGGACCCCCATCAAACGAAGAGGCGTGAAGTGGAGGCAGAGAGAAGTGCTCCCCAATCTCAACCAAAGATGGAGTCTTACCTCTAGACACAGTGGTTGGGGGAGTTTTCGAGCTAGGCTAGCTGACAATCAAAGCGTCGCGGGAGCCCCTAGGAGCGGGAGACGCAAAGCCTTCCTGCCCGGAAGCCTGAGTGCCAGTACGGCCCTTTTCCTCCTCACCCGAGAGAGGAGCACTCGCCTCCCTAGAAGCGACCTTTAAGGGCGACTGCCGGAGGATACTGGAACCCGCGACCCTTTCCAAGTGAAGGGCGGCTGCGACACATAGTGGAAGATCGTATCTCCTCACTGGCCGTTCGGCAACTAGTGCCATAAACACAGGAGTGGGGCGTGGACTTGGAAGGTGGCGGCAAGCTCAAAGAGAGCTATGTTAGCCAGCCTCTCCCTATCCCCTAAACCAGCGGAGTGCGGTCTCACAGGAGAAGTACACACGGACGAGGTGGGCGCCCTAGCTCGGACCCCCGTAGGGGTAGATGCCTCTAGCGGGGTGGGAGCCCTATCCCCATCACCTTCAAATGAGGCCCCACTCTCTCGGAGCGTTGGCTCATGGGCGCTCACAGTGGGAGCCAAGTTCCTCTCTAAAGTTGGGGCCACGAGTGTCCAGTCCCCATCCTCCTCAGTGGGCGCCTGGAGTTTCTTTAAAGGTGGGATCACGGAAGAGCCCTCTGGGTGAGCCCTTTTCTTCTGGCCCTCGTCATTTTTCTTTTTGGACATTTTTTCTTTTTTTTTTCCCTCAATTGCGGTGGTCTCTAACCGCTCAGTCTCCCTAGGCTTCTCCTCCACTTCTCGCAAGAGTAGAGCACCTCTCATCGTCTTCTCAGAAGGTGCTGGTAAAGGGGTGGGGATGACGTCTGTAATCATGAAGTCACGCTCCTGAACGAAAGAACGGTTCGGAGACGTTAGGAACCGATCTATATGTACAGGCGATAGCAGCTTATCAGTCCAAAGGTCCTCCAGATGGTCCGCGGCCCAAGCACTGACGACATCAATCCGATCCAGTTCTCGACGGGATAACGGTGGCATGGTTGACCATAGGCGTCGGCCTTCAGGAAGAGGGCGCCAGATGACCCTAACTGGAAAGTCCCTGAAGACCTCTTCCTGTGCAGGAAACTCCCACCCTTGGCCGCTGATGAAGAAGAACTTCGTGGTCAACTCCTTGGCATTAGAATACCTACCCTCAAACCGGGCCAGAGACTGCCCTTTCTCATTCTTGCGAAACCCAGCCACACATTCCTTGGTAGCCACCCTCACATCATAGAAGACCAAAAATTCCCGAGCAGTGATATCAGGATAAGGATCGCGGAGGGGCTCTAGCACCATCCGAAAGATAACGCAGGCACACAAGTACACCTTCAAGGCAAAGGGGTGAAGTTGAATCGGAGCAAGCTCCAGAAGGTCCAGAATGTCGCGAAGGGGGCGACAGAAGGGAAGTTTCAAACCGTGTGATAACAGAGCAACGAAGATGGCTACCCAACCGGAGAACCCCTCGTCATCGCAACACCCCGATTCAGGGGCCTTCATCACAACCGAGCTCGGGATTTTAAACTCCTCCCGAATCCCAGCCAAATGTTTCTTTCGAACGTTAGAACGCCACGAATAACCGTTAAAAGTCGTACCCTCAGGGATGTCAAAGGGTTGAACCGATCCACTGCCTTGTTTCGCCATAGGAGCAGCGAGGGAAAGAAAAAGTACGAACAGGAGGCAAGAACGGGAAAGGAGCAAGAATAGGAGGAGGTAGAAAGCGAGAGAATGCCAAAAAGCAAAATGAACAGAAAGAAGGGGGAAAAAGAGAGAAGAAGTATTTAAAGAAAACGAGTGCGGCATGCCAATAGACGGGGGTATTATGACCTGACATAAAAGCAGAAGCGTAACCGTCAGATGAGAAGATGGAAGGGCGGCACACATTTGATGATTCGCAGAAGGGAACGAGTTCCCATACTTGTCTTTGCGGGAAACCAAAGCAAAAAATAATTGAATTCCCTACACCCCAAGGGGAAGGGAATTCGCGGGGTAGCTGTAGGGTCTGTTTTGGCCCAGAAGCCCACCAAGGATAAGAGCCCATATAAAAGGGAAGATATACGGCGGGCCTAGCTTTGTAGAGTCTAGTCTGAAATCCATACTAATCCATGGCTATCATTCACGGGATCTCATGCAGATATGTGATCACATTAGGCCCGGAAAGATATCTCATACAGATACATGATCACGACAATTATAGAAATCGTTACGCAAGATACGCTTCGCCCCGAGGCATATATAAACCAGGTAAACCTCCACCATAGGGGGACTTCTTCTCTCAGATTCTTGAATGGTTCTTCATAAATAGTTTATTGACTTAAGCATCGGAGTTTCTCCAGGCACAGATCGCCGACCCTTTTTAATTTTTCTTGAAGGTGAACGGACACAAGTGGCAGACGAAACACGTCCTTAATAGATATAATAATCCCAACGTAGAGTATACTCTGGAGCTAAATATTTAAAGAACCCAACACTAATTTCTTTTTTCGATCATTAGGTAAAAGGAAAAAATTGCAGAATTTCATAATTTAAAAAAAAAAAAAATCGCAATTATTTCCTTAAATTTTAAAACCCAATAGATAATGTTTTTCGATAATCTTGTATTCTAATTATCATCCGGAAATGAGGTAAAATTGAAGAGAACTTCATAATTTAAAAAGAAAAAAACGTAAACAAACTTCTTAATTCATCATAGATATCCCATTTCCATCGACAACGGGAAAAGAAAAAAGCGAAGGGAGAAAACGCTCAAGTCTCATGAGGAAGGTGTAAGTGACTAATGTCCTAAGGAAACGACGCCGTGTGCTTGTCCATCTGGACTTAAATGAAATGACTTGTTTAATCCACATAAAGCGTGTGTACGCAGGTCCCTGTTTGGGTCTGCAAACAGATTTTCCCTTTTTCTAAACCCATGAAATGGCTAGTTTATAAGTTCAACAGTTGTAGGATTGGACTTGCTTTTGTTGTGCAATGAAATCGTCGGGCCCAAAGAATGATGTAGAAAGCTCGACCGAAATAGGCATGATTAAAACCATGGACTGGGCTTCTAGCTATTACAGGCCTGGGCTTTTTCCCTTCCCATGTTAAAAAACAAATGGATAGTCTTGACTTATTTAAAAAATAATAATAAATAAATAAAAAAGACAAAAAGAAAATTATATATTTTTTTATAATAATACTAGATATAGTTTTATAATATAAAATTCTTGTAGACTGTTTTTTTAACCTTTTTTAAATAGGGTGTATGGAATTTACATAATCTAAGATTATATAATCTTTTCCCTTTTTTTAATATTGAGAAAATTAAGATAAGTTATATTACAAGTCTATGGACAAGTTAATAATTTACATTATAGTCATTTTAGAATATAAAAAACACCAATAATTTTTAGGTTAAAGATTATGTGTAATGCTTTGACATTTTCTAATACAAGAGGATGAGGAGTTTTGAGCCCAAAATTTTCATTAGACGAAACGAGTTGTATACCAACATAACGTCAAACCCTTGACCTGATTAATAATGTATAATACTAACTTGGACATTAATAGTGAATTATGGGCGTCAATAAAAACATTTATAACTATATTCCTCAACAAAAATATTATTTATATACAATTTATATATTTTTTACGTATACACCATACATAAATATCATTTTTACGCATCTTATGATTTAATTATTCGTATTTTTTTATTTTTATTTATTTGTTATTTGTTATTTGTTATTTGTTATTTTTTTTAATATTTTAACTGACATAATATTATTATCATATCACTAATTTCATAAGAGATTATCATTACTCTTCATTCAAATAAGATATGACAAGTAAAACAGGCTGCCTCCCACATAACATTAATCATAACTCATTTAATACTTTTAACTCATCTCAACCATTCATTCAAATATTTTAATTAATCTCAACCATTTATTTTTTTTATTATTCATAACTAATCTAATCTGATCTCACAATCTAAACAACTCCTAATAACATCAATGAAATTTTCTTGAACCGCTTTGATTTACTTGCTACAAGACTTTAAAAGTAAGAGGTACGTCCATTTATTGTTGAGTACGAAAAATGTCAAATAATGGGAAAAGGAGAAGAAACTCTCGAGCATTGTTATTCAAACTCCTAAACGGGTTGGCTTCCTAGCTAGTTGCAACGATATTACCATTTGTTATGAAAAAAATTAAATTACAAAACCATTTAACCAAGAAAATAAATTAGATTTGAAATTACTGTTTTTTTAACCTTTTTTTTTTCCTCCTTTTTAATATTGAGAAAATTAAAATTACTTATATTACAAGTCTATGGACAAGTTAATAAATTACATTATAGTCATTTTAGGATATAGAAAACATCAATAATTTTTATGTTAAAGGTTACGTGTAATGCTTTGACATTTTCTAAAACGAGAGGATGAGGAGTTTTGAGCCCAAAATTTTCATTTCCCGAAACGAGTTATAATACTAGCTTGGACATTAATAGTGGATTAGGTGCGTCAATAAAAATATTTGTAACTATATTCCTCAACAAAGATATTATTTATGTACTATTTATATATTTTTTGCATACACGCCATACATAAATATCATTTTTATGCATCCTGTAATTTAATTATTTGTATTTTTTATTTGTATTTTTAATATTTTAACTAACATAATATTATTATCATATCCCTAATTTTACGGTAAAAGATATACAAAATCGTATCATATAACATTACTCTTCGTTCAAACAAGACATGACAAGTAAACAGGCTGACTCCCACGTGACACTAATAACATCAATAAAGTTTTCTTGAACCGCTTGATTTACTTGCTACAAGACATTAAAAGTGAGAGGTACGTCCATTTATTGTTGAGTACGAAAAATGTCAAATAATTAACAACATCATCTATTTTCGAAGAGGAGTACTAATGATTTGAAACATCATATAGTACTACCCATATCTTGAAACTGCTCTAATATTGACCCCGCAAGAAATTAACAACATCATATAGTATTTTGAGCATGGATAATTGATCTATATATTATGGACCATAAAAGAAACAACAGCATGACTAACGGGAAAATAATTTTAGAGGTGAGGTTTGTGGTAGCTTCCTCAGCTTCGATTTGACGACGATGTCTGGAGTTCAAACTAATTTTTTATGCTCATCCAACTATTTCCAGCAATACAAAAACCTTTAACAACATAACTGCATCGGCCATCACCAGTGGATCAGAAAGACAGCTAGCTAGCTTGGTCCTGCATATACGTACGTAGGAGACTTAAATTTTTCGCCTAATTGATTTTATAGGGATACGTATCTGACCATGAATAGCAGTCCTGCGTGTCTAGTCTGAAAGAATCGTTGAAGCGTAACTTCATTAATTTAATATAGACAAAATCGTTATAATGATAAAAGGAAATCTAAGTGATGTTACAAGAGATAAGATTTACAAAGATTAAAACAAGATTAAAAAAAAAAAAAATTCAAATCCGAATCAGCAACTGGGAGATCATTCCAACTTCTTTTGCTGCAATCTTATCATTTCGAATTTAATTTGGTAACCAACTGATTTTGAGAATCTTTATCCTGAATATAGTCTGTTATTATAATCGTTTTCATCTCAATTTATCTATTTGTTCTTTTAAATCACACAAAAGAATATAAATAATTATTTTTTTAAAAAAATAAAATATTTTATTTAATTTTTATTGTAACTTATCTCATTCCATCTACCAAAACAAACCCACGAGTTAGACCAATCTACTACTCTAGAATTGTGAGGTAACTTAAAGATGCTATTTACTCGGAAATTAAAATGGTTTGCTATAAGCAATGTCCTTTACAATAATTAAGTAAGAAAATTGCATATAGGATTAGAATTTAGCCGTGTCGAATTTTTAAACGTTTAATATAATACAGACTACAGAGTACGTATTCCCCTCCCATTGCTTCCATGTTTCCTTTTTCAAAGGAACGTGTTAGAGTGGGCTAATTGAGAGAATTTGCTATAATAGTTATACCGGCATGGCGACATCTGCCTCCAAATAGTTATCCAATTCTATGGAAAACGTATTGGGCCCTGATGTGCGAAAATAAAATAAAAAATTGGTATGTACTTGATAACTTCCAAGAACTGATAGATTAAAGAGAAATTGAAAAGCAAGCTTATAAACAAACGTCATGTGATCATTTAATTTATTTTATAATAAAAAACATTTACAATTTAATATATCACATCAAGATATATTACTTCATAAGTTAATTCTTATAAAAAAAATAAAAATAAAAATTGAGGCATGCTACTGTACTAATAGCGAAATCGATGAATACATTTGTATTTTCTTTATCTATTTTTAAACGTATTTAAATACTTTTTTAAAACATATGCAGATTAATTAATAATCACTTTCTTAACTATTAAAAATTATTATTTTTTCTTAAAAAACAACCATTGATCAAAACATTGGTACGATTAAAATATTACCTGTTATTTTTTAGCTTAATTATACTGAAGACGTAAACTAGCCAAAATTAAATATATGAACACATAAACAAACTCAAGAATGGCGACTATATTAAACATACAACGAAAGCAACGAATTAATAAAATATGATAAATCCAACAATACTCAAATATAACAACTCAATAGATATATATATATATCTTTATATAATAATCTACTACATCATAGATATATATATGATCTCTCATAAACAAACATATATATACTAGCTAGTCATGAGGTCATGATCACCTAAGCTTAAATAAATAGATCAAGATTGATCCAATATCAAAATAAGAATGTAAAACAGAAAATAAAATAGAAAATAGAAAATAATAAATAATAATACAATAATACAATAATACAATAATAAAATAAAAGAATATCAAATAAGAAAAATAGGTAACCGGATCGACCAGTAATAAATGTTGCACTTGGTAGTCTCAAAACCAACTGTTGAATTCTCGTTGGCACTCAAAGGAATTTGCAATTCGCATTTGACCTTGGGCTTGAAACGCCATGTCTTGATCTTTCCTACCTTGAACTTAATCCGGGGATAAAGCTCCACGTCAATGTTGTAAACCCCAGCATTCTTCTGTACATTGAGCTCCGAAAGCTCATCGGTGTTAAGCACCAACAAATATTGCTGCCCTTCAAACACTAGGCTCAAAACACTTGTATTCTTGTACCCTTGGTAAAACGGCTCTAAATCACTCGAATCCAAACGCTGGTCCTCATAATAAGCCATGGCTGAGATGCTTTCATAGTAGACTCCAATCTTCTTGTTGGGGTTTCTAGTGATAATGTTGACCGCAAGGTTGTATCGGAGATTGTTGGTGGCATTTAAATTAAATTGAGTAAGCGAGGCGTTTGTGACATAGAACTTGATATTATTTGGTCCAAAGATGAGCCAAAAGATGAGAATAGCAAGGCTAAAGATGACAATCACAGAGCCTATGACACAAAAACAGAATCTAAATAGGTAGTTGCAGCCGTCGCTGTCTCGACGGCCAGGGTGGTAGGATTGGTGTAATGGTGGGACTGATGGGCCGTCGTATGCCTCATTCCAATGGACTTGTTTCTCTGACGACATGGTTTAAGCACAACAAAGCGATTAAGTGAGACGGTTCTATATATGAGGAATATTGCTACAAGATGATGATATGGAAGTGAAAAATTTGAAGGTGAATGAGGTATAATGTGGGTGTATATATAACGTGGAGAATGGAGTTGGTAAGCCGCGAGGTATTTGTCGAAGTCGTGGAATGTTGCTTTTTTGTGCAATTACGGCAACATTTGGCTCGAAATCAACGCGCTTGTTTTTTATGATGAAAAATGTTTTCCTCTCTTGTTTTGCTAAAAGGACCACCTCCTTTATTTATAGATGTTTTCAAATAATCTAAATCTGTTAAAGTATTTCAAAAATATTTTAAAGTCCAGACTAGGAAATCTAAGTCCAGTTACAAGAGATAAGATTTACAAAGATTAAAACAAGATAAAAAATTCAAATGGTCACTGCCGAATCAGCAATTGGGAGTCATTCCAACTTCTTTTGCTGCAATCTTATCATTTCGAATTTAATTTGTAACCAACTGATTTTGAGAATCTTTATCCTGAACATAGTTTTTTTTTATAATCGTTTTCATCTCAATTTATCTATTTTGTTTTTATATATAAAAAAAATCACACAAACGAATATAAATAATTAATTTTTCAAAAAAAAATTTTAATTTTTATTTAATTTTTATTTAATTTTTATTGTAACTTATCTTATTCCATCTATGACAAAAAATGAGGAGTTAGACTCTACTACTCTAGAATTATGAGGAAACTTAAAAATACTATTTACTCGGAAATTAAAATGGTTTGCTCTAAGCAATGTCCTTGACAATAATCAAGTAAGAAAATTGCATATAGAATTAGAATTTAGCCGTGTCGAATTTTTAACCGTTTAATATAATACAGACTACAGAGTACGTATTCCCCCTCCCATTGCTTCCATGTTTCCTTTTTCAAAGGAACGTGTTAAAGTGAGCTAATTGAGAGAATTTGCTAAAATAGTTATACCGGCACGGCGACATCTGCATCCAAATAGTTCTCCAATTCTATGGAAAACGTATTGGGCCCTAATGTCCGAAAAAAAAAAAATTTGGTATTTACTTAATAACTTCCAAGAACTGATAGATTAAAAAAGAAATTGAAAAGCAAACTTATAAACAAACGTCATGTGATCATTTAATTTATTTTATAATAAAAAATATTTACAATTTAATATATCACATCAATACATTAATTTATAAGTTAATTTTTATAAAAAATAAAAATAAAAATAAAAATTGAGGCATGCTACCGTACTAATAGCGAAATCGATGAATACATTTGTATTCTCTTTATCTATTTTTAAACTTATTTAAATACTTTTTTAAAAATATGCAAATTAATTAATTATCACTTTTTTAACTATTAAAAATTATTATTTTTTCTTAAAAAACAAACATTGATCAAAACATTGGTACGATTAAAATATTACCTGTTATTTTTAGCTTAATTATACTGAAGACGTAAACTAGCAAAGTTAAATATATGAACACATAAACAAACTCAAGAATAGCGACTATATTAAACATACAACGAAAGCAACGAATTAATAAAATATGATAAATCCAACAATACTCAAATATAACAACTCAATATATATATATATAATAATCTACTACATCATAGATATATATGATCTCTCATAAACAAACATATACTAGCTAATCATGAGGTCATGATCACCTAAACTTAAATAAATAGATCAAGATTGATCGAATATCAAAATAAGAATATAAAACAGAAAATAAAATAAATAATAAATAATAAATAATAAATAATAAATAATAATAAAAGAATAAAATAAAAGAATATCAAAGTAAGAAGAAAAGGTAACCGGATCGACCAGTAATAGATAATATTGCACTTGGTAGTCTCAAAACCAACGGCTGAATTCTCGTTGGCACTCAAAGGAACTTGCAATTCGCATTTGACCTTGGGCTTGAAACGTCATGTCTTGATCTTTCCTATCTTGAACTTAATCTGGGGATAAAGCTCCACGTCAATGTTGTAAACCCCAGCATTCTTCTGTACATTGAACTCCGAAAGCTCATCAATGCCAAGCACCAACAAATATTGCTAGCCTTCAAACAGTAGGCTCAAAACACTCGTATTCTTGTGTTCTTGGTAAAACGGCTCTAAATCACTCGAATCCAAACATTGGTCCTCATAATAAGCCATGGCCGAGATGCTTTCGTAGTAGACTCCAATCTTCTTGTTGGGGTTTCTAGTGGTGATGTTGACCGCAAGGTTGTATTGGAGATTGTTGGTGGCACTTAAATTGAATTGTGTAAGCGAGACTTCTGTGACATAGAACTTGATGTTATTTGGTCCAAAGATGAGCCAAAAGATGAGAATAGCAAGGCTAAGGATGACAACTACAGAGCCTATGACACCAAAAGAGAATCTAAATAGGTAGTCGTAGCCGCCGCTGCCTCGACGGCCATGGTGGTAGGATTGGTGTGGCGGTGGGACTGATGGGCTGTTGTATACCTAATTCCAATGGGCTTGTTTCTCTGACGACTTGGTTTAAGCGCAACAAAACGATTAAGTGAGATAATTCTATATATGAGGAATATTGCTACAAGATGATGATATGGAAGTGAAAAATTTGAAGGTGAATGAGGTATAATGTGGGTGTATATATAGCGTGGAAATGGAGTTGGTAAGCGTGGTATTTGCCAAAGTCGTGGAATGTTGCTTTTTTGTGTAATTGAAATCAATGTGCTTGCTTTTGAAGATGGTGCATAAAAAATTTTAAGTAGACAAATGATGAAAAATATTTTCCTCTCTTACTTTGGCTAAGAGGACCACCTGCTTTATTTATAGATGTTTTCGAATAATCTAAATTTGTTAAAGTATTTCAAAAATATTTTAAATTTACAAAGAGTTGTTATATCCTAGATTTCATATCTTGATCTTCAAGTTGTTGATGTGGTTTGTTTCAGCTCTATATCTATTTATTGAGGTTTATCCTTATGTTGAACTTGATCTCGTTGTTGATATTTGTTGGGGAAACGACCGTTGAAACAAACAGCAAATACGGAGCCACGCAGCGGACGCAACAGAGAGAAATAAAACTAAAGACGGAGAACAGTAATGGACACCAGATATGAAGTGGTTCAACTCAAACTGAGCCTACATCCACTGTTGGGTCGGTCTGAATCACTATAATAAACAAAGATGGAGTACACTTCTTGGAGGTTATAAAGCTCTCTCTCTCACAAGGCTCTCAAACCTTTTACAAGTAGGCTCTCACAGATCTACAAAATCAAACAAGGAGAAAATGGGAGACGAACGCCTGTGTTCGTAATCTTGCTCGAGCGAGCCCTTCTCGCTCGAGCGAAATCGCCTTCACTCCACAGCTCTCTGCTTCCGCTCTCGCTGCACAAATGGCCCGAATCCTTATATAGGCTGTATCTCGCTCGAGCGAGACATTCTCGCTCGAGCGAGACATTCTCGCTCGAGCGGAACACTATTCCAGACGGCGCTAACCCTAGTTCCTGGAAGCGATGCAACCCTAGGATTGATTCTCGCTCGAGCGGGAGATCGAGCGAGAGTCGAGCGAAGTCTCTGCCTGGATCCAAAAACGCTCCGTTTGATGTCTCGCTCGAGCGACTGTCGAGCGAGGGTCGAGCGAACTTACAGGTTGAAAACTCCAAGTGCAATCTGATGCGCTTCATTCAAGCCACATCTCAACAAGATTCGATTTTTCGCGTCAGTTCTATGTGTGAATGAGGCAAACGGCGCTATGAAAGTTGATTCCGTAAATCCTAAAAGGTGAGGCCGAATCTTGTCATGTTGACAAGAACTTCCATTGGGCAAAACATCATAACAAACTTATGAAGACGTCGATGGTCTTGAGTTTATTTGTTCACTATTTCCCACTCCCAACCTACTATTCAAATTATTAAAACGTACCCTTAAAAATACATAAAAGAAAAGAATTGAGCATCGACTAGTTATGAAAGAAGTTCATGAAAACTAGCACTCTGAAAAACATATGCAATTAATGTACGAAACCGTTAATAGCGTTATATGTTTCGAAGCTAGTTTTGAGTTTGTTAAAAAATTAAGAGGGTATAGTACAAGAGATGTCACCTATAAGGACAAATGACCCTTTTTAAAATATATATATTTTATACTCTTAAATATTAAAAAAAAAACAACAATATTATTAAAAAATATATTTTTAATCACTAAGTAAAAAAACAAAAGAATCAATCGGTAGACAAAAGTGGTGTGGAGAAGATATTATCTAAAACTTAATGAGATGGCACTAACGATGCCAAAAAAAATCCATTTCTTTCTTAATTTTAATATGTTCCTCTTGCATGATTGTCCGCTTCATATTATAATTCAATCATCAAAATAATTATGTTTACATTAGAATTCTTCTACCTATCATCTATATACTATATATTAGACAAGAAAAAATAAAAAATAAAAAATAAAAATAGATATGTAAAATTGTAATGCAGAGATAATGAGCTTTTACACTTATTGCTACCATACTTTCGGCCCATTTTCTAAAGACCATGAAATGGCCAGTTTAAAGTTCAACAGTTGTAGGATTGGACTTGTTTTTGTTGTGCAATGAGATCGTCGGGTCCAATGAAAGATTTAGAAAGCTCGACCGAAATAGACATGATTACAACCATGGGCTGGTCTTCTAGCTATCACAGGCCTGGGATTTTTCCTTTTCTAAAACAAATTGATAGTCTTGACTTATTTGAAATAAATAAGAAGAAAGACAAAAAGAAAATTATATTTTTCTATAGTAATACTAGATATAGTTTTATAATATAAAAATTCTGTAGACTGTTTTTTTTTAAACGGAATTTACATGGTCTAAGATTATATAATAATTTCCCTCTTTTAATATTGAGAGAATTAAGATAAGTTATACTACAAGTCTATAGACAAGTTAAATAACTTCCATTATAGTTATTTTAGGATATAGAAAACACTTATAATTTTTATGTTTAAGATTCTGTGTAATACTTTGACATTTTTTAATACGAGAGGATGGGGAGTTATTTTTCATTTAACGAATAGAGTTGTATGCCAACATACTATCAAACTTTTGACCTGATTAATAATGTATAATACTAGCTTGGACACTAATAGTGGATTACATGCGTTAATAAAAACACTTATAACTATAATTCTCAACAAAAATATTATTTTTATAATACATAAATATTATTTTTATGCATCCAATTATTTAATTATTTTTTTTCATCTTTATCATGGTTTTATCTTTCTTTTTTTTTTTTAAATATATTTTTTAAATATTTTAACTGATGTGATATTATTACTACATCAGTGATTTCATAAAAGATACATGAGGCCGTGTACATGTAACATTAGTCTTAATTTACTTGCTATAGGACATTAAAAGTGTTAGAACCCTAGACATGGAAGAGACCAGATTCGAAGAAGGGATCGGGAACTGAAAGGGGCTTCTCGACCGACAAGTACATCAGTTAAAGTGGGTAAAGCACTGTAACTAAGAACTGCGTCGTTTGGGAGCACGTCTGGAGCGCAGCGTTTGAAATAAGAGGTGGCTTCAGTTGATGGGTCACTGTGTGGGCTTTCAATTATGTTTGAGTTGTAAGCTTTAGGAAGTTAAGAGTTGGCCTTGGTCTATGAGTCGGGCATCTAAAATAAGATGTAAAACGGCCTGTTTTGGTGAGTCACCAAATAGGGTGTTTTGATCATTTCCCTTGTATTTTCGGTGAAGTCTTTTTAGGGAAAAAGTTAGGATTTTTTGGGGCATTCCGGACCGTTGAATACTATAGCTTTCAAAGGTAGATTGGAGGAAGGAGGGACTTCGAATCCCCTTCAGCATTGTTATAGTTTGTTATTCATAAATTACTTTCCATAGTTTTATATGCGACCTCCGTTGTTCTTCGTTGTTGCCGTGCTTAATCTAGAATACTAGCAGTGTCTTAACAAGTGGTATACGAGCATCGATCCTGCACACCTGTTTATTTTCATTTCCGTACCATCAACCTATTACCTTACAGATTAAAAACCAACTATTCTAGAAATTACAAACCAACCATAACCTAAACCAAACTACCCAGATATTGCCAACATAACCCATTTAGCCATGGCTGATGCAACCAGTTCTAAACACCATCAAGAGCAATTACTACACTGTATATAAGGTTTAGAAGCTAGTCACCAACAAACATTGACCATATTGGACACTACTGCTGAAAGAGTAGACCGACTCAATGAGTTGGGCAAAACTTTGGTCGCCCACCACACCAATCCACATAGAGAACCTCCACCACCCCCACCACCACCCCTGCCACCCCCTCCACCATTTGGAGGACACCATTTTAACCAGGCCCCACCTCATATTTACCCACCACCTCCACCTTCTGAAATGGGTTATTTCCATCAATCCCTACCACCACTTGCAGCACCATATTTCCCTCACCCTTTACCACCATTTGAAGGGTATTTTCGCCATGTTGACCAGCACTTTTCGCACAATCAAGAGGGGTATTTTCAAAACCTGCATCAAGAAAATCAAGGAGACCAGTTTCAGCAAAGGGGTCACCCTCAAAGGGGCTATCGGTTGGATTGTCCTTGCTTTGAAAGTGAAAACCCATTCGCTTGGATTTTTAAAGCAGAAATTTTTTTAATCAATATCAAACACCTCCTGATCAAAAATTTCTTCTCACTTCATACCACATGGAGAGAGAAGATTTGGTATGGTATCAAGAAGCACAGAATACTCGAAATTTTTTTGATTGGGATTCTTTGGTGAGGGCAATGATGATTCGTTTTGGACCAATGCCTTACGACGATCCTATGGAGGCCTTGAACCGACTGAAGCATATGACCACAGTGGCTGCATGCACCATAGAGTTTGAGGCTTTAGCTAACAGTGTTAGAGGCTTTTCTGACCAGCACAGGTTGAGTATTTTTATAAGTGGTCTTAAGCATGAGCTATGTTTCCCACTCCAAATGTTTATTCCTCACAAATTGATAGCTGCCTATGGGTTGGCTCGGATCCAAGGAGAGTGCCTTAATAGTGCTAAGAAAACTTCAAAGGTTCCTTTGGAAAAGGGGTCTTACTTCACTGCAGGTTTTTCAAAGAATGTTGACCAGTCATCTAATAACAATTTCGTAAACCAGAAGTACAACTCACATGTCAAGAAGGTTTTCTCAACCTTAATGGATGATAAGTACCGGAAGGGATTATGCTTCCATTGTGAGGAGAAATGGAATCCTAGCCACGTTTTGTAAAAAATCAAAAATTTACCTTCTCCAAGACATCGAAGAGGGAGAAAGTAGTGAGGATCAAGGACAAATAATGGACGAGTTAACCCAGGAAATGCAAGTGCAGGAGATGTTCGAGAGAGTCGAACCGGAAATTTCCCTATATGCTATTACGAGAACTCCTAACCCTAAAACCATGCATGTTGAAGGGTAGATTGGGAATCAAAATGTTTTCATTTTGGTGGATACCGGTAGCACACATAGTTTCTTAGACCCCTCCATTGCCCGGGGAGCTAAATTGTGTGTAAACGAGGCTGAGCGAATCAATGTGAAGGTAGCACATGGGGAAATGGTGCGTGGATTGGGTCATTGTAGCAATGTCAACGTCAAAATCCAAGGTATCGCCTTCCAACACTCTTTTTACTTATTTTCTCTTGGGGGATGTGACGCGGTGTTAGGCGTTGATTGGATGGAAAACTTGGGAAATATAGTGTTCAATTTTGCACACCCCACAATGACATTTGAGTATTTGGGCACACCTATTCAATGGGTGGGGTTGAAGCTACAAGATCTGTCCATTGATAGAGGCGACAAGACCATGGTTACTTCTCTATCTAGAGGTAAGGGCATGTTTCTGCAACTAATGATAGGGGAAAAATAGTAGCAGACCTCAGATTGGGGAGGAGAAATATAGAGTATTATTGAAAGATTTAAGCTGGTGTTTGAACTTCCAAAGGGGTTACCACCCACTAGGCCACAAGATCATAGAATTCCATTTAAGGAGGGGACCCAACCGATAACAGCGAAGCCTTATATATATACCCCCGTTATCAGAAATCAGAAATTGAGAAAAATTGTGGCTGAATTGATAGATTCGGGGGTAGTGAGGCCCAATACAAGCCCTTTTTCATCTCCTGTTTTATTGGTGTATAAAGTAGACGGAAGTTGGCGAATATGTGTAGATTATCAAGCTCTTAACCAGGAGACAGTAAAAGATGAGTTTCTGATTCTTGTTATCGATGAGTTGCTAGATGAATTACATGGTTCCGTAGTCTTTTCCAAGCTGGACTTGCGGTTCGGATACCACCAAATCAGAGTGGTACCTGAGGACGTGCCTAAAACAGACTTTAGGATACACGAGGGTCACTACGAGTTCCTAATGATGCCTCTTGGCTTGACCAACGCACCCTCAACCTTTCAAGGATTGATGAACGATGTATTTAGACCGTATTAGAGACGGTTTGTGTGGTATTTTTTGACAATATATTAATTTACAACCGCTGCTGGGATGACCATTTGAAACATGTGGCAAGGGTTTTGGAACTTTTACACAAGAACCAGCTATATGCAAAGTTATCTAAATGTAAATTTAGGGTGTCGGAAGTAGACTATTTGGGGCACGTCATCAATGAGAAGGGAGTGATGGCCAACCTTTGTAAGGTAGCAGCAATGTTGGACTGGCCTATTCCAACTAATGTAAAATCCTTAAGGGGTTTTTTGGGCCTAACCGAGTACTACTATAAATTCATTAAAGGATATGGGGTGATTGCGGTGCCCTTGATAGATTTGCTTAAAAAAATGCCTTCTTGTGGAATGGGACATCGATGGAAGCCTTCAACTATGCCAATTTATCACCTTTTATTTGTAGATGATACCTTGCTGTTTTGTGAGGCTAATGCAGGTCATATCCAACCTTTGAAGGCCCCTACTTTGTTTTGCAGCAGTTTCTGGTCTAAAGATTAATAATTGCTAAGTCGGAGATGGCGCTGTTGGTGAGGTAAGCAATATTGGAGGTTTGGCAAACATTATGGGTTGTGTGGTCTCTTCATTACCATTGAAGTATCTCTCCCTTTAGGGGCTTCTTTCAAAGCTAAGTCAATATGGGAGGAGGTGCTGGGAAAAGTTGAACGTCGGTTAACCGAGTGGAAAAATGGGTATTTATCAAAAGGGGCGGCTAACTCTTATCAAGAGTACTTTATCTAACCTACCCACATACTTTTTATCCTTATTTCCTCTTCCCACTAGCATTGCTAGGAGGTTAGAGAAACTTCAACGTGGCTTTTTATGGAGTGGTATGGGTAATGAGTTTAGTTCCACTTGGTGAGGTGGGAAAATGTGTGTTCTCCCTTGAGAGATGATGGGTTGGGGATGCGAGATGTAAGGGCATTTAATAGGGCACTTTTAGGTAAATGGTGGTGGCGGTATAATTTTGAGAAGGGAGCCTTATGGAAAGAGGTGATTGACAGGAAATTTGGTAGTGAATTTTTTTTTTTGGAGGGGGGGGTGTACTAAAGAGGGGAGGGGGACACATGGTGTGGGGCTATAGAAGCATATACGGAAAGGTTGGAGCTTTTTTGCTAATAATACTCGAGTGTGTTTGGGCGATGATAGAAGGACCAGCTTTCTTTATCCTTTACAATTAAATGTGATGCAAGCGGTAGGGGAATGGGGGCAGTTTTGATGCAAAAAGAGAAGCCCGTAGCATGTATGAGTAAGGCTCTTAAGGGGAAAGCACACCTTCTCTCCACATGAGAAGGAATTATTGGCATTGGTAACCGTTGTGAGGAAATGGAAGCACTACTTACTTGGGAGGGCATTTGTTGTGAAGACCAATCAACAAGCCCTTGAATTCCTCTTGGAACAATGAGTGAAAACTGTTGCACAACAAAAATGGGTGAAAAATTGATGGGGTACGACTTTGCAATTTTGTATAAGAAGGGAAAAGAAAACGTGGTGGCTGATGCATTGTCGAGGAAAGAGGAAGATAAGGACACGGAAGAATGTACCTTAGCTATGATTTCATTTCCAACACCCGATTGGGTAGAGGAACTCAAGTCAAGCTACGAAGGGTTCCAGGAATTAAAGGATCTCCCGTGCAAGTTAAAAAATGGCACTAATGTTCCCAAAGGTTTCCAGTTGCTGCAAGGCATTATTTTAAAGAAGGGGAGAATTGTTATTGCGGCGGATTCCCCATTTGAGGCTAAGGTACTGCAGTATATTCATGACAGCCCTTTAGGGGGTCACTCGGGCTATTTGAGAACTTATCAATGGGCAAAGAGATATTTCTTATGGAAGGGCATGAAAAGGGACATTAAAAAGTTGGTCTGAGAGTGTAAAATCTGTCAAACAGTGAAGTATGAGACAAGTCCACCCGCAGGATTACTACAACCTTTACCTGTGCCACAGCAAGCTTGGTTCGACATCTCTATGAATTTCATAGAAGGCTTAACCATGTCAAATGGGTTTATAATGTGATCCTAGTAGTTGTTGATATGTTCACTAAGTTTGGACATTTTATACCATTCTCTCACCTATATACAGCAGCAGGAGTGGCAAATTTGTTCCTAACTCATGTATTTAAACTACATGGGCTTCCCCAGACAGTTGTGACAGATCATGATCTAGTATTCCTAAGCTCTTTTTGGCAGGCTTTCTTTTCCTTACAGGGGTTGTTGAATCACAGTTCAATCTATCATCCTCAGTCAGATGGCCAGACTGAGGCCTTAAACAAGTGTCTCAAAGGTTATTTAAGGTCTTCTGCGGGTGTCAAGCCAAATAAATGGTCCCAATGGCTCTCATTTGCTGAGTGGTGGTACAATACCTCCCACCACTCTGCCATTAAAATGTCCCTCTTTCATGCTCTCTATGGGTACCCCCACCCCAATTAACATAATATGTTTTAGGAATTTCAGCTAACCATGCAGTAGACTAAACATTACAAGCTCGAGATCAGGTAATCAAGCTATTAAAGGAAAATCTAGAGCATGCAAGGAACCAAATGAAAACTCAAGCAGACAAACACAAACCTGAGAGGGTCTTTGAAGAGGAAGCGTGGGTGTACCTTAGGTTGCAGCCTTATCGCCAAAAATCCGTAGCTCATTAGCGGAACATGAAACTAGCCTCCTGCTACTATGTGCCATTCTAGGTGGAGAAGAGGATCGGAGAAGTGGCATACTGACTCATGCTCCCGAGTTCTTCCAAGATCTATCCCACCTTCCACGTTTCTTGTCTCAAGAAGAAAGTGGGAAAAATGATACAACCCCTGGACATTCTTACACCCATTGATTCGCATGGAGAAGTAAAACCTGAGCCAGAGCACATAGTGGATCGCAGAGTGAAATGAGAAGGAAACCAAGCTATCACAAAAGTTCTAATCAAATAGAGTGGATAAAGTACTGTAACTAGGAACTGCGTCGTTTGGGAGCACGTCCGAAACATAGTGTTTGAAATAAGATGTGGCCTCAGTTGATGGGTCACCGTGTGGGCTTTCAATTATGTTTGAGTTGTGGGCTTTAGGAAGTTAAGAGTTGGCCTTGGTCTATAAGCCGGGCATCTAAAATAAGATGTAACACAGCCCGTTTTGGTGAGTCACCAAAACAGGGCTTTTTGATCATTTCCCTTGTATTTTTAGTAAAGCCTTTTTAGGGGCAAAGTTAGGGTATTCTGGGGCATTCTGGACTGTTGAGTACTGTAGCTTTCGAAGGTAGACCAGAGGAATGAGGGACCTCGAATTCCCATCAGCGTAGTTATCTTAATGAAATGAGTATGTTATTCATAAATTGCTTTCCTTAGTTTTATATGTGACCTCTGTTGTTCTTGGTTGTTGTCGTGCTTAATCTGGAATCCTAGTAGTATCTTAAAAAAAAGTGAGACATATGTCCATTTATTGCTGATTACAAAAAATGTCAAATAATGGGAAAAAGAGAAGAAACTCTCCAGCATTATTATTCAAACTCTTAAACGGGTTGTCTATCTAGTTACAACAATATTACCAATTTGTTATGAAAAAAATTAAGGCCTAATTTATTTTTAAAGATAAGATTGAGATTAAATGAGATTAAAATGAAAAGTTAAAAAAAATATTATTATAATATATTTTTTTTATATAATTTTTATATTAGGATTTGAAAATTTTAATTTGTTTATATTATTTTGTATTGAAATTTGAAAATAGTGTAATGATTCAATGAAATAAAATAAAATAAAAATAGAGGTATCTTGTAAGCAAACTAAGCCTAAATTACAAAACCATTTAACAAAGAAAATAAATTAGATTTGAAATTATTCAGGAAAAAAACGTATAATTATGTTTCGAAAACATCATTGAAACGGGTACAAAAATAGTAGTTATGATTTGAAACATCATACCTATTCATATCTTGAAACTGCTCTAATATTGACCCCGCGAGAACGACGTAAACGTCTAGTATTTTGAGCATTAATAATTGATCTATTATGGACCATATAATAAACAACAGCATGACTTATGCATCATCAATATATGCACATGACTTTAATAGTGTTACATATTAGACGTTACACTCAAGGTATTTTTACTTGTTATAAGCTATTATAACGTACAAACATGTTAATTTTCCACGACACAATAGGAAGGCTCTTTATTTATTTAGACAAAAGTGAGATACTAAAAAGAAAAAGTAAGAGATATATATATATATATACTAATAGTGATGCTACGTGCAAAGCACGTTATCCTGTATTAATATAATATAAATTAAAAAATATAAACATTTAGTATAAAAAAAACTTAAGAATGAATGAAAATAACATAACTTATTCAAGTTGCAAGCTAATAATTCAAACAATAATAAGTTTAGACAAACCATAGGTGTAGAAACATCTGAACACAAATGAGGAGGGAAAAAAAAAAAATTGATAAGAGTTATAGTAAACAAATACATTTTCTTGACAGTGATTCTCTAGGAAGGGTTCAACGTGCAATGCACGTTTGCCCTGTTTGAGCAGGTACCAGTACAAATTGATTGAAAAATATGTTCATTACATAAACATACAAAGGTAATGGTATTAAGGCTGTAAAAGCTTAGAACATAGCAAATAATCTCATGCATAATTATTTCGAGTCTATCAATATAAAGCTTTGATAAAATACTTTGTGCTCACCATACAGTAAGCGTACATGATATAACTTTCTACATGTGAAATATGATTGAATCTTGTTATCTGTTCACAAAAATTTACTGTATAAACCCTCAATATAAAAAAAAAAAATGGGGGCTAATTAGAACCAATAACTTATTTTCATAATGCCATTAAAGAAAATGTTGTATATTAAAAAAAAAAAAAAGTCAACCCTTGCCTTTACCTATACCTGCAATTGAGAAGCAAGAAAGACAACTTCATGCACAAGTATAAGAAGCAATTGAGAATGACTATTTCTTATTGTGCCTTATTCGGATATTAGGGCGTATGTGACTAAACTCTGGACCCCCTCACCAAAAAGGAAATATAATGGATATTTAAATAAACTCAGGATCCCCTCACATATCATTATTTATTTATTTATATTCTAACCTGATTTAATTGTCCACTCCTAATTTCCAACAAGGCAATTTTTATATGATAATGACAGATTTTTTAAAACGACACTAACATTTAAAGAGTTATAATTAAATATGATATGAAATTGGAATTTTAAATGAGACAGTATAATTTCTAAACGAGACAGTATCATGTTCGTACGAAAAAATATTAGCACAATTTTAAATGAGATGCAAAATCAATTTTTAGCATCCAACAACTACCATTTAATAACTACAATAATAACTTGCAATAGATTTTGAAAGGGTGTCCAACTCACCCAGAACCCGAGCCCACAAGATTATCAGGCCCAAGGCCCGTTATCTGCACCTACCACCACACAGCGTCCGAATTGAACTAGGGAGACTGAAACCGGGGACAGCCCAAGTCCCTGGTCATCCCGATCTCGACTGAATGAGCTCAAATCGGCTTCGAGGACACGCTAAGGCCAGAACGACGGTTCACGTGCTGATATGTCTCCTGGATCCACATCACATCGAGATCACTCCCGCATTTATGAACGACAGACGATCGCCGGCCTACAGACCCCCCCTCTTAAATGCAGAGACACTATAAATACACATCATTAATTGCTAGATTGGCAAGAAACACGGCGGCATTTAATGACCCTTTTCAAAAGGGTCAAATTGAGCATTAAATGAAGGGACGTTCAATTAATGCGATGAGACCGACCCAGACAGATCAATGTTTTTCCCTACCAAGGATGACGAACAGGTGATGTCCCGATTTCCAACCCCTTTTATCACAGGAACTCTCCTTCAAAGGGAACACTATAAATAACACCAGACCAAAGACGAAAGAGGGTACATTCTCAAATTCTCTCAAGTAAATCTTCATATATCTTCTCCCTAAAAACTAACTTGAGCGTCGGAGCGGTCTCGGACCCCGATCCCCCTTTGTTCTCGTTTTGCAGGTTACGGTCGGTCGGGACTTGATAAGCCAGACTGCGGAATACGTCCTTAACAGATTTGATAGAAGAAATGCTAGCAAAAGAAAACACAAGATGTGGACTTCTGACAGATTGTACAAAAATATAGAACCTTGTATATGAGATGAAAAAAATGGTCAATTACTTTTCATCTGGGGTGGCGGAAACCTTCACTTTCTTAATCATTAGCTGGAGGTTGCATAGAACCAAGGTAATATATGCCAAAACAACATTAATATCCATATTAGACACACTATGACAATGATTCGTTTTTCAATTCCAAGAGATAAAATTATAAATTTGAAACTTGGAGCTAGTCTAAGATTAAAAATTCACTTTTCTTTCCCCAAGACTCAAAAATTTCTATTCTACTCAATAGAAGAATGCAAACCAACCATAGAAACCAAATGATGACACTTACACAAACCAAATTATCAGTACCCCCATACAAAAGCAGACAAACATGAAGAGAGCATATCAAGTATCGAATGAATTCATCAATGGAGATTTGGAAAAGAGAAATACCATGTAAAAGCTTCTTTGATTATAACGACATAACTTAAAGAGGAAATATCGTAGCTGACTTTAACTATAAAAAGATAACTTCACCCTTTTAAGTATAAGGAAGACGTATTGTTAGGCAGGTTTTCGTTACCTTCAAAAGAATATAATAATTCACAACCACTAAAAAAATACCAATTAGCTATTCAATAACATAAAAGAATCCTTATTTTGCTTACCAAATGACAATGATGTTGACTATGCAATGCTTGTACGAGGCTATAATCAGGAGGCTCAAAACAGTGTCAAGTAGCCAATAAACTGCTTAAAGTACCTGCAAGGATAAGCCCACAATAGGAAAAGAAGCTTAAGGCTAAATAGAACTAAAAACTTGTTTTTGTTTTTGATAAGTAAAATTGTATTAATAATTAAAGAATTGGCAATAGCCAGTTACAAAAATCTATCTATCCACTTAGTAAATTGAAGCTAACCAAAAATTTGTTTTCTTAATGCCATACATTTGAAATGCTAATGTGAAAATTTTGTGTGATGAAAAAATCAAATCACCACAGCCATATATCTCCCTCATGGAATTGCACATCAATTCAAATCATATGAGCAAACTGGAGATGATTATATAATTACGAAAGCATTGAGAGGGGAAAAATAGCAGACTACTATAAATAATGTGAATCTAGGAGCCTATCATAAAAAAACTTTTCGACTAATCAAAATTTTTTCTATTTGAACATAAATAATAAAACATTTGATTTCTAGAAATGAATTCCCTTTGAAAAAAATACATAAAATAGAGTTCAATATTTTAGCATTCAGGGAATTTATATTTCTTTCTCTTAGCATTTCCAGAACTAAAGGACCAAATTCAAAGGTATAAGAAGAATGGAAAAGAAAGAGAACCACAAAGAGGAACTTTTTTTGGAAAGAAAACAATAACTTGAAACATACAATCCTTAGCATTATCTAGTACACTATTCTTCGGGAATACGCAGTAGAAGGCGGAACTAATCTGACCCAAAAACCATAGAACACTAAAAAGCAAAGTCCAAAACCTTTCATCTAATCTCGTTAATATATCTAGAAACTAATGCACATCGCAATATACATAAAAACGTGCAAAGAAATTAGGGTGTCCAAGTCTCTGAGAAATATAACAAAACTTTCACGGCCTATTTGGCTGCCGAGAGAAAGTTAGAGAATTTTTGAATTCGAAATCCACATCTCTCGACATCTAAAATGCCAGCAAAAGGACAACATAACATTCATAGTACTGACCCTTCGCTCCCTTCTAAACCCCTATGCTTTCACTGAAAGCACGCACAGAAACCAACGGAGACCACTAATTTCAAATGCTAAACCCAATAAAAAAGGGAAAAAATACAAAAAACTAAAGAAAAACCCTCCGTTTGTACCTTAACTAGTGGGTAACCAAGGAAGAAAGTCCAACTAAACGCAACAAAAATAAAAACCAAGTGAATAAACTTTGAATCGGTATTTTGGACAAAAGTAAATGAGGAACAAAAGTAAATGAAAATTCATTTTTCTGGTTTAGTTGTAGACTTTCTTCCTCTTTGTGCTTTCTAAATGTTCAAGGTTCTTGCAAAAATCACAGAGAGAGAGAGAGAGAGAACAAAGAGAGAGAAATATATTTTGCTTAGATAGGGATGGAATCGAATGAAGGAAGCACAAATAAACACAAAACATGCCACACAAACAAAAGAAGGACTGAGGACTTTGGCCTCCACCTCCCATCAATTGGCCAACGAGCAAAAAGCAAAGTCAGCCTTTTTAGTTAATTGTAATTTATTTATCTATGTGAAGCTGCAATGGGAGTATGAAAGATTCTCATGTTTGTTGTACTAGATAACTCCTACCCAAAGGTGGTTTTTCATTGAATGCATCTTGTGTATATGTTTTATTATTTTCCATTCATGGATTTATGGGTGGTTCTCTTTTACAAAAAAATACATGTATCTTCTCAAGCTACAGATTTTTTCAATTCCCACCCTAAACTATCAAAACATCAAAAAATTAAAACTAAAAATAAAAACTTATTTAACTTGCTTTAGGTAACTTTCTTCATTGGTTAACCAAAAGACATACAGCATGATGTTTGATCTTTATCTTCATCTTTTATTTTTTCCCATTCTCTAAGAAACTAATCGCCAATCTTTGTACCAAAAAAGTCCTAAAATATGACTAAGACATGCTAAACTATGGTGAAACACCCACTTCAACAAATGCACCTCAAGCAATCCCCTGAGTTAGTAAAAAACAAAAACCATTGCATGTAAGGGTATTGTGTCTATATTGTAAAATCATGAAAAATGAGTAGAATCAAAGCTACAACATTTTTTAGACATGGATAAATTATATGCATAAAACACCTTTAAGTATTCAAACTTCAGCCTCCAGTGTTTGAAGCTGGTTGTTGATCTTCCAAGTACCCAACATGCACAATAGTATATAACATCAAAAGGTTTAATCAGAGCAAATAATCCAAAGCAAGGAGAAAGAAAATGACGACAAGAAAATGGGGCAAGAGCAATGGGAGTTTGAAACAATCTTGTGACAAAGTGAAGATAAATGCATAAAAAGAATGCATTTTCAGAACACCGAGATCAACAATGGCTTAGGACTTGCAATATATTGATAACATCTTTTATTTTAGTTTCAGAAATAGTCTCTAGTCTCATATACTTTTTTATACATTTGTTTTCTATTTTAGCCTATAACTCAGGTTAAACAGGACATCCATAATCATAGTTTCAGCAACGTTTAAATTAAAACTGCAAACCCTAGTCTTTTTTGGATTTAGAATACGATACTATAGAAGTTGAATATTAAAAAACATTTCTTCTTATTGTTTAATTGGAGCCTTGAAGAGAAATGTTGAAGCTAAAGTGTTACCTTTGCCTTACTTCTCAGTTTTATGTCCAAAGCAGATGGAGCAGAGTTGCATGATGGACTTGTGTTGTCTGCTTAGAACAAAATGAGTAAATAATAATATTGGCCCAACAAAAAAATAATGAAAAAAATAAATAAATTCATGATTCTCCATCCTAACCTAACAACTTATAATTATAATTATATATACATACATACATATATATATACATATATGCACCTGTCCCACCATCCAGACTATTATCTGATGGCTTAATATTGCCACTGGCATTCCCATATTTAACTTCATCATTTTGGTCATCGAAGGCCAATGACACTTCCTGCAGAGTGCTCAAGGGCTCCATTAGTTGGCTTCCCCTTAAAACACCTTCAATTTTCTTGAACTTTCCTGTCATCAAAACAAAACACAGCAGACTTGCCCTTTATCCTCAAAGTGATAAATCCAATTAGCAACAAATAATGAACTAAATAAGCAAAAGCATTGCACAAAGACATAAGGTAAAGATAAAAGTCCCTTGCAAATTTGATCAGAGAGGCAATCTGAACTGGGGAAGCTAATCAAATCATAGATGTAATTTACAATGCACAGCACCAACTTCATCCAAAATTCAAAATCACGAAGAAAAAAAACCTCAAAAATGACCCAAACTATAGATGAGGAGAAACGAAAACACAATTACATACACAACATGGTTTTTAGGATCTCATTGCATCAACATTCATCTTCTTCTACACCAGAACTCTCTCTCTCTCCGTACACATGCATCTCCTGCTTCCCACCGGTGATGATTCATGCGTTTTAGTTCCTATTAGTTGTTAGAATATCTGATTATTGGTGGCATTAATGGGCTGTCCAACTGAAGTAGTAATCGAGTCTAAGAGATTTTTTATTGCTAGGGAAGGAAGGCTAATAAGGATCACCGAGAAGAATTGGAAGGGAGAACGCTCTTTTGCACTGGGCTTTAATGTAGTGACCTGGCTCGTTAAGGTCCTGGCAGAATGCTCGAGAGGGGAAAAGAAGAAGGAGGTTTACTCATCTACAAGGGAAGGATATCGCAGCTTCGTTGCGCAACTGTGTTCGAACATGCGTGGTCGTTTCATTGAGGTCTCCGAGTATGACCAAGGGGGAAGGAGGACAGCGTTATGCTTTCCTAAGGGGGAAGAAGGTTGGGGATGGTGGAAAATCCGTGAGAGATTGTCGGACTGGGGCTAAGGCAGTTCATCAAAGGAAGGAAACGGGATTAATCAGCGGGTACCAGCGAAGGGAGAACAGAGGGCAGCCCCGAGATCTTACAAGGAGGTGCTCACTTCGACAGAGCCGTTACAGGGGAGGGAAGACGGGCGGTCTTTGTCCAGTGGTTTCAGACACGAAGGGAAGTCTGACAAACAGCCGGTAGCATCGAGCCACTCCCACAACGAGCATGCGTCAAGCCAAATGGGATGGGACACCCGAAGGATGCTGCTGGAAGTACAAGGTCAGCTACGATCCCTGCAACGCGACATGGTCACTGCGGTCCGAATGGTCGGGCTACTTCAGGAAAAGGATGCCGAGGGAGAAAGGAAAGCGTCGAAGGCTCTGGAGCTGTTAGACAGAGGTACAATTGAAGAACCACGGGTCAATAAGAGGACGCGAATGAATAGAAGGAGGGGGAAAGGCCGATTCGTATGGCGTAAAGTGAGTGGGCCTTGGCCCAAACTCGTGGCCCATGGGGACGAGGGATCTAACGGGGTGCGCAGCGGAGGGAATGGGCCTTCCCGAAGCCCGGCCCGCTCTCAGTTAGTAACAGGCCAGGCCAGCTTGCAGCCCATAGCTGCCGAAGCTAGTTTGGAGTCGGGTTTTCTCCAACCCGAGACTCACACCCCCGTTCGACAGCAATTTGAAGACATTTGGGTTCGTGCTGGATAGTGGCCCGACGGGTGCGAGTCAGGCAACGGCGAAACAAAAAAAGCCGACGGTATCAGGGGGCAACTCCGATGAGACCCTGGCGACCCGTAGCTCCGACGTAATCCCGGCGCACCACAGTACACCTATGCAACTCACGGAAACAGCCCAGGATATGCAACAGAAGTCGCCGATCCTTCCAGGGAGTAGCTCAGACGAGATTCCGGCGACCCTAAGCATGCCACAGCAACTCAGTCTTGTTGCTACGAAGGCTCAGGAGGTGCAGGACCAACCAGGGGAGCGGATTTTTTGTGCAGAGGCAACTAAGTGCTTAATCCATGAGGATCTGTTAACGGACTCAGATATGGATTCTGATGAATGCAATGTACCAGACTCATATCTTCTACCGGGTATAGAGGATATCCCCTTGGGAGAGGAATTTCAACCTGTTCCGTTGAACTCTTTTGTTCCAAATCAATCCTCTAGTTGGGTTATGAGAACCATCTTGGCAATTCAACAGATAGTGGGTATCCGGTGTGAGGGATATGAAGAGCAGATGATGGCTTTATTCACTGCTATGGAGGCCAATCATAATCTGAATAACAAGGGGAAGGCTAAACAATGCCGGGAACTTAGACGCCTTACTTGGTCGCTGAACACAGAGGGCCCCCCCATAAAAGGGAGAGTTAAGGGCAAGGGGCTTTCTATCCGTCAATGAAGCCAAAAATTGTGTAATGGAACGTTCGAGGACTAAACAACGTTAATAAACGTCTTCGGATTCGAAATCTGCTACGTGAATGTAAAGTGGAAATTGTATGCCTACAAGAGACTAAACCGAATCTAATCACTAGGAGAATTGTGAGTAGCCTATGGAGCGGTGTACACGTGGATTGGGTATATTTGGGGTCTACAGGGGCATCAGGGGGCATTATGGTGATGTGGGATAGGAGGGTGGTAGAAAAAATGGATGAGTATATTGGGAGGCACTCAATAGCTTGTACTTTTAAATGTGTTTCTAATGACTTTACTTAGGCTTTTACAGGTGTATACGGGCCAAATGTAGATGTGGACCGCATATTTCTATGGGAAGAACTAGCCTGGGTGCATAGTTGGTGGGAGCTACCGTGGTGTATCGGGGGTGATTTCAACATCGTTCGTTTTCCTAGCGAGACATGTGGAAATAGAAGTGTGAGATCAGCAAGCCTAGAATTTACAGAAAGCATCTCTGATTTGAATCTTTTGGACTTACCTTTAGTAGGGGGTCCGGCTACTTGGTCTAACAACTAGTCGTGGTCTAGGTTGGATCGCTTCCTTATCTCTCCCGAGTGGGAAAGTCATTTTCCAGACGTTTTGCAGAAACGTTTGGGCCGTGTATGCTCGGATCACTGGCCCATCTTATTGGATTGCGGAGGGCTTCGGAGTGGGCATCAGTATTTCAAGTTTAAGAATATGTGGTTGAAGTCGGAGGGTTTTATTGATAGGGTCCGACAGTGGTGGGCGTCGTATCATTTTCAGGGCACAGCTAGTTTCATTTTTGCTAAGAAGTTAAAAGCCCTTAAAGGGGATTTGAAGGCATGGAACTCGCACTCTTTTGGAAATGTGGGGGAAAACCAGAATCGATTGAAGAGAGATATCGAGGATTTAGACAGGGTTCGAGCTGGGCGTGGTCTTACTCAAGAAGAACAGACGCGAAAGACTTCTTTGGTCTCGGAACTCGAGAGACTGCTATTGTTAGAAGAGATTTCTTGCAGGCAAAAGTCAAGAGCTTTATGGTTACGGGAAGGAGATTGTTGTACAAAATTTTTCCATAGAACCGCAAATTCGCATAGAAGAAATAACAATATTGAGGTTCTTAGAATCGATGGGGAAGAGATTAAAGAAGAAGGAGCCATACATGGCCATATAGTAGATTTTTATGAGAAGCTTTTGGCTGAACAAGAGGTCTGGAGACCTACCTTAGATGGCTTTGCTTTTGAGTCTTTAGGGTTGGAGGATGTTGTTCGTTTGGAGAGAGTTTTCGAAGAGGAGGAGGTGCTCGAGACTATCCAAAAAATGGTCAAAGACAAAGCACCGAGACCAGACGGTTTCTCCATGGGTTTTTTCCAAGAGTGCTGGGGAGTGATAAGGGAGGACCTTATGAATATCTTTAAAGAGTTGTTCTCAGATGGAAGATTTAAGAAAAGTCTTAATAACACCTTCTTAGCCCTTATTCCAAAAAAGCCTGGAGCTATAGATATCAAGGACTTTTGACCTATTAGTCTTGTAAGGGGGGTGGTTTATAAGATCATTTCAAAGGTCTTAGCTAATCGTCTCAGCGGGGTAACTGGGAAAATAATCTCTACCCCGCAAAATGCCTTTATCAAAGGTAGACAGATCTTCGATGTTGTTCTTATAGCTAACAAATGCATCAAGAGTAGAAGGAAAGCCAGTACCACTGGAATATTATGCAAGCTGGATATGGAAAAGGCATATGATCATGTCAACTGGAATTTTCTACAGTACTTGCTCGGTAGGTGTGGTTTAGGGGAAAGGTGGAAGGCTTGGATACGGTGGTGTATTGCCACCGCAAGATTCCCTGTCTTGATTAATGGAAGTCCAAAAGGATTTTTCTCGAGCTCTCGAGGTTTGAGACAAGGGGATCCCCTATCGCCATTGCTTTTCGTCATAGTTATGAAGGCTCTCAGCAGGATGTTATCGGCCTTGGTCGTTAATGGTCTGGTAAATGGATTCCTAGTTGGTACCCCTGTTAGGGGCATCACTAATATATCTCATTTACTATTGGCAGACGACACACTTGTCCTTTGTGAGGCAGATCAGAACCAGGTGCGTGTGTTAAAAGCGCTGTTCCTCTGTTTCAAAGTGGCCTCTAGATTAAAGGTGAATTATGATAAATCTGAGATGGTTCCAATAGGAGACGTCCGAAATATACGTTCGTTGGCTAGTAATCTCGGGTGTAAAATTTCTGCCCTACCTATGACCTATTTGGGGCTTCCTCTAAGAGCGGCTTCCAGGTCTGTCAGGATTTGGGATACGGTAATCGAGAAAGTGGAAAGGAAGTTATCAGGGTGGAAGAAACTGTATCTGTCTAAAGGGGGTCGTATTACTCTGATCAAAAGTACCTTGTCAAATCTACCCACATATTTCTTATCCCTTTTTCCAATACCAGCAAGTGTGGCAGGCCGATTAGAAAAGCTCCAAAGGGACTTCCTATGGGGTGGATTGTGGGAGGAGTTTAAATATCATCTAGTCAACTGGAAGACGGTTTGTCGGCCTATCTCGTAGGTGGCTTGGGTATCCGCAACTTGAGACAATTCAATCAAGCGCTGCTGGGCAAATGGCTATGGAGATATCACAAGGAACCTAAGGCTCTGTGGAAAATAGTGATTGACCGTAAATATGGTAGTTTGTGGGGGGGTTGGAATTCAAACGAGGTCAGCAGAACAGGGAGGGTGGGAGTGTGGAAAAATATTCGAAAAGGGTGGGGCTTGTTTAGGAGGAACACCAGGTTTCAACTTGGGGATGGGACGAGAATTAAATTTTGGAAGGATAACTGGTGTGGGGATAGAGCTTTATGTGGGATTTTCCCTTCCCTTTATCAAATAGCTAGTGCTAAAGACGCAACAGTGGTAGAGGTTATGGAGTTGTGGGGTGGGCGCACTAGTTGGAACATAGCTTTTCTTAGGGCAGCACATGATTGGGAAGTGGGGATTTTCGCTGAGTTCTTTGGCCTTATTTATTCGCAAAGACCAAACAGACACCGACATGATAGGATATGGTGGATACCTGATAGGAGAGGGTGTTTTAATGTTCGTTCTTTCTACAAGATTATTACTCATGTTTCTGTTTTGCAGTTCCCTTGGAGACAGATTTTGCGTCACAAAGCACCTCTTAAAGCGGCATTTTTCGCCTAGACAGCATCTTTGGGGCACATCCTCACCACGGACAATTTGCAGAAACGGAGGGTTATTGTTGCTGACTGGTGTTGTCTGTGTCGAAGGGCGGGCGAGTCGGTGAACCATCTCCTTCTACATTGCGAGATAGCCAGGGTTCTCTGGGACGAGGTCTTTGGCAGACTTAATTTGGCATGGGTTATGTCGAAGACCGTTTTGGAAATGATGGAGGGTTGGCCTTCGATTCAGGGCACAAGACAAATCAAGGCCATCTGGAAGATGATTCCTATCTGTATAATATAGTGCTTATGGCAAGAGTGGAATGAGCGGACTTTTGAAGACAAGGAGAGAACTGTAGAGGAGCTTAAAGCTTTATTTTTTAAAACTTTGTGTATATGGTCCATCGCTGTGGATTTTAACGGTATGGACCTACATGAATTCCTTGTCTCTAACGACCCTCCATAAGAGGGCATGTGTGTTTTGCTTTGTAACTGGCTAAGATGTCATCCATTCTATTAATAAAATTATTTACTTATAAAAAAAAAAACATTCATCTTCTTCTAATGCACCCCAGTTTTTTTTTTTGTCCACCTCTCAATTACATTCAACCTCATATCTATAAGTTCTATCAACAATACAAAATATTTTCATTTTTAGGGGAATTGAAACTTTCTCCTAATGATACCACCCGCGCAATGCGTGAATTGTTGTGTATTTTGAATTTTATAGATTTATAATTGATCAATATATAAATACATTAAAAAAATGGACTAAAAATTGTATATCTATATAAAATGAATCTACTTTACTAATAAATTCTATATATTTCATGTAGCAAGATGAAAAATTCTATAAAGAGTATGCACTTATGGTAATTCCCAAAGTTACAAAAATAATATGGCTTAATAACTTCTCATTCTTCATCAAATTACCTAATAATACAAATAATATATGAATTGAAAATTAAAAAGAACAATTAACACAGAGGCAGCTAAAAATAACCAAACTATGCATCAAAGGATGTCATGAAAGAAGTAAAACATACATTCAAATAAACAAATAGCAATTCCAAGGGTAACACGGGAAAACAATAAGCAACTATACTCAGTAGTTTCTCAACTTTGTCTCTTGTTCCAATGTTCAGTCAATAAATAAACAGCTGCTTAAACAATGAAGAAAAAACAACACTTAAAAAACTCACCCCATATTAACGGACGAATCCACATATTATTAACAATAAAAAACACCAAACCAATATTTGGAGGTATTCATACAAACTATAAATAATAACAGCACATCTAAGAAAAAAAGGATCTTTTAATGGTAAGGATTACTCGTGTGACAAAAAGAATGAAATTGGGCCTTGTAGTTGGAAAAGAAATCTTAATCTGCTTACGATTTCAAGGCCAAATCGATCCGTAAGTAGTCTCCGAAGGGATATTTTAGATTTGGGTTTGAGACCGGGATTGGGTTACATAACTCATTGTCTTCGTTATCTCTCTGCAAGAAAAAACAACCAACAAAAGAAAAGCGACATAATTTGAAAACACTAAAAGACAAGACAATACGATTTGTGTAAATGGCATAGGATCCCACTAACAACCTAATTAAAAATTAAAATCCATTTTCCAAAATCAATCAAATCGACGGAAAATCCAAACTTTTCCAAAATAAAGTAGCTAAAAACACTAACAAACATTTTAAGTTAAACAGTGCTAACAAGGCTTCATTCTATCCAAATTGTATCATTTTTTAGCAACAAAGCGAACAAAAAAAGCACGGATTTTTTTTTTTTGGAAAAAATAATTTTCTATCACTTTCCTAGTTTTCTCAGCAATTAAGCACAAAGAAAACTTATTCTAGGGCAAAAGCAATCGGCGTAAGGTTGCACAAACAGCAAAAATTGAGTTCAAAGTTTCACAAAACACAGGCAAATAAACGAACACAATTAATAAACGAACACGGTTAACCAATATACCGAATAGCAGATCTGGCTAAAGAAAAGGAAATCTATAATAAAACATAATAACACGCAGAAATCAAACCAGATCAAGATCATGAAAAATACGAATTGTTATCACGAAAAATATTCGAATCTGAAACCATTAACAAGGAAGGAGGCAAAAGATTATACCCTTGGGGACCTATGGAAGAATGTCCTAGCCCAAACGCGCTCTCTCTATAGGTCGCCAATCCATATGCGGGCATGGCTGAGAAGATTGAAACGAGATGAAGAATTTAGGGTTTAGGTCTGAAAATGGCCTAAATTGAAAGAGTGTTCGGGAGTGAGATGCCGTGAAGGGTTGTGGTGGATGGGGGTATGGTCTCTGGGGTAAGGGGAGTTGATGGTGGTCGCCGGTGAGGTTGGGAGTTAACGACGACGGCGTGAGGGTGGCGAATCCGTGTGAGGTGTGTATCGTGAGAGAGAACTCGGGAGGAAGAAGACAGCAGAATGATCTCGTCCCGTGTGTGCTTTGTAATTTCTTCAGGATAAAACGTAATAACACCAAGCAAGCAGGGGTATAAATGGAAAGCAAAAATAAACAATTATTACTGTTGAATCGGGGATAAGCGCTTTTTAAGTATAAAAATATAAATAAAGATATATATTTTGATAGAATTAATATGAAATGAGAGTGTATGATGAATGATCACTCACTTTCTAGGAAATTAGAAACAAACCATCAGATATGTGTACTTAAAATTAAGTAATACAGCATCGTAAAGCAAAATTAATAAAAACATAAAAAAATTAAGACTGTCAATCTCAAACATGTTAATATGCATGTTTTCACATTGCGCATATAGTCTTGTAGGAATCATTACATTTTTCTAAAGAAACAATTCGTGTATCACTATATTACCCGTTATTTTTTAGCTTAATTATATTGAAGACGTAAACTATGAAAACATAAATAAACCCAAGAATGGCGACTATATTAATAATTTATTTATTTAAATGCACAACAAAAGCAACGAATTAATAAAATATGATAAATCCAACCATACTCAAATATAACAATCCAATATATATATACACATATATATAATAATCTACTACATCATATATGTACTGAATTGTTATATATATATATATATATAACAAATACTAGCTAGACATGAGGTGATCACCTAAACTTAAATGAATAAATAAATAAATAGATCAAGACTAATCGAATATCAAAATAAGAATAAAAAATAAATAAATAAATAAATAATAAAATTGAAGAATATCAAAATAAGAGAAAAAGTTAACCCAATTGACCAATAATAGATGTCACACTTGATAGTCTCAAAACTAGCTACTGAAGTCCCATTGGCAATCAATGGAACTTGCAATTCATTATGTCTTGATCTTTCCTACCTTGTACTTAATGCGGGGATAGAGCTTGACGTCAATGCTGTAAGCCCCAGCATTTTTTTGTACATTGAACTCTGAAAGCTCATCGGCCCCAAGCATCAACAATAACTAGCCTTCAAACACATGGCTCAAAACACTTGATTCCAAATGCTGGTCTTCGTAATAAGCCCTCGTCGAGATGCTTTCATAGTAGACTAATGTTAGGGTTTCTGGTAGTGATATTGAGTGCAAGGTTGTATTGGAGATTGATGGTGGCGCTTAAATTGAACTCGATACGCGAGATGTCCGTAACTTGGAACTTGATGTTATTGGGTCGAGAGATGAGCCAAAAGATGAGAATAGCAAGGATAAAAGTGATAATAACATAGCCTTTGACACCAATAATGAATCTAAACAGGTAGTCACAACCGCTACCACGGAGGCTAGGGTGGTAGGATTGGTATGGTGGTGAGACTGAGGGGTCGTAGTATGCCCCATGCAAATGGGTTTGTTTCTTTTATGACATGGTTTAAGTGCAACAAAGTGATTAAGTGAGATGGTTCTATATATGAGGAATATTGCTACAAGATGATAATATGGAAGTGAAAGATTTGAAGGTGAATGAGGTATAATGTGGGTGCATATATAGCGTGGGGAATGGAGTTGGTAAGCCGAGTGATATTTGTCAAAGCTGTGGAATGTTGTTCAAAATCAACGTGCTGGCTTTTGAAGATGGAGCATAAAGAATTAAAGTACTGGTATTAGATTAGTCAAAAGTTTTCTTCAAAAAGTACAAGGTTTGCACACAATTAAAAAAAAATTGTAATATTTGATCAATTATGACAAAAAAGTACATAAAAAGAATAAAAGTATCTTTTTTTTTTTCCAAAAATAAATAGCATCTTCAAACATTTCTTCAAATTGCTCTTATAAGTAGATAGATGATGATAAATGTTTCCCTCCCTTGCTTTTGATAAGAGGATCACATGCTTTATTTATAGATTATTGAGCCCAATGTTTCAAGTTTCGTATCTATGTGTAGATTTTGATGATAACAAATCAATTCAAGTCTCAAGCTTAAATTATCTACGCAATGGAGCCAAGCACATCATGCATGAACAAGAAAGAGAACAAGTCTACAAATGAAGCTCATAGAATAATCTTATACATCTCTTGATGAAATTTAAAATTAGATTAAGGCTCAAAAATTAATCTTTTGTCATAAAATATCAAATTGCATTTTTTACATATGCATGACATCACCAAAATATTTAATTTCAAAAATTATTTTTTTACACATTTATGACATATGCAATTATTTCATAAAAAATTTGAATTTTGAAAATTATATGACATATGCAATGACTTCATTAAAAATTTGAATTTTGAATTTGGAAGATGAAAATTTAAAATTGAAGACTCTTTTGCCTATAAATAACTCACTTGAGCTTTGCAAAATCACAACAACGAGAGTTTACATATATATTGCTAAATTTTGCATCTTTCATCTAAAGCTCTCATTCTCTCTTCTCTAAGTTTTGAGTCTTAATTCTTATTTATTTTGAGAGAGATATAGGTTGTGCTGTATTGTTCTTATTTCACTCATTTAGGAGTGTACTCTGATAATCTACCTACTATTAGTTCTTGTATTAGTAAGATGGTACTTTTCTATCTCAAATTGAATCCAAAAAAAATATTAATGAAGTACTTATTGATAGGTTTTTAAAAATAAGAAGGATGAGTCTGAAATCATCACTAGAAATAAGGCTCAACTTGTAGACCAAGGTTTCAACTAAGAGAAATGAATCGATTATGATGAGACATATGCACCAATAACATGATTAGAAGCTATTCGTATGTTATTTGCATATGCATGTTATAAAGATTTCAAGTTTTTTCAAATGGATATTAAAAATATTTTCTTAAATAGTTTTATAAATGAAAAGGTATATATTGAACAATCTCCAAGTTTTGAAAATCATGTTTCTCTTAATCATGTTTTCAAACTTACAAAAGCATTATATGAACTCAAACAAGCTCCTGAAACTTGGTATGAAAGGCTTAGTAGTTTTTTAATTGAAAAAAAAATTTCAAGAGGAAAAATCAATACAACTATTTTGATCAAATATGAACATGATCATATTCTTCTAATTCAAATTTATGTAGATGATATAATATTTGGTGCTACTAATGAAAATATGTGCCAAGATTTTGTTAAGAGTATGCAGGAAGAAACTGAAATTAGCATGATGGGAGAATTTAACTTCTTTCTTGGATTGCAAATCAAGCAAGCAAAAAGCGGAATATTAATTAATCAGTCAAAATATATCAAAAAATTACTCAAAAAGTTTGAAATGGGAGGTGCGAAGGTAATTGGAATACCAATGAGTTCAAATATCGTACTTGATAGAGATGAAAGTGGTAAGCCAGTTGACTCAAAGGTATATTGAGGTATGAGTGACAGTCTATTATATTTGATAGCTAGTAGACCAGATATTATGTTCAGTGTATGTTTATATGCACGATTTCAATCATCTCCAAAATAATCTAATTTGATTGTAGTTAAACTCATTCTTAGATATCTTGTCGGCACAATTGACTCAGGGTTATGGTATCCTAAATACACTTATTTCGATCTTATCATTTCTTAGGTCATGCACTTGTTTCATAGTTTAGTAAAAAGTAAAATTATGTTACATTATCTACTACTGAGGTAGAGTTTGTTGCTGCAGGTAGTTATTGTGCTCAAGTTCTTTACATGAAGCAACAACTTGAGGATTTTAAACTTATATACAATCACATTCCAATCAAATATGATAATACAAGACTATAAATATTTCAAAGAATCCAATACAATATTTTAGGACTAAGTATATTAAAATTAGATATTATTTTCTTAGAGATTATGTGCAGAAGGGTGATATTGTACTAGAATTCACAAGCACACACGATCAATTGGCAAACATTTTCACAAAACCCCTATCAGAAGATAGAATAGCATGATTAGAAGATAAATAGGAATGATGCTTGCCATGAATATCTGCTAGATATTTTTATTCCATTATCTCAAATGAATTACAAGAATTTGAGACTTTTAACCTCGTCATATAAACGTATTTACTCATCATATATAAACATGTCATCCTTGTTTAAAGGATTATGCAATCAAACTGCAGAAGCAAGCAAAAATTTTAAATCCTTATTCTGTTATTTTAAGTCTACTAATTTTTTGTTAGACTCATGAACAAGTAGTTAAAAAACATCGATCTTCTCATTAAACTTCTCTATCCCACGGGTTTTGGATTGCAACCAAGCAGAAAATGAGATAATGTATGATGAGTATCGGTTTTCGAGACTCAAGTTCATAATGACATCATGATCTGACTTTTTAGCTAGATCATTTTCATGATGCATCATGGCACCTACGATAGATACGAGAACGGTTTGGAACTGAGGTAAATAATATCTCATATTTTGATTACGATGAATGCTGAAAGGATATTGGTGAGCCATTGAAAATTTGAAGTATGAGAGTAAAGATAAATTACAAAGATAAGAAGAATACCTCAAATCTTACTTAGTCAAGCTTACAAGATATGTTGGATGCATATTATCAAAAGTTATCTAGCTTAACTAGTGAGATTAATAGTAGTTGTCCCTATTTTTCTTGTAAACGCTGAAATGTTGCTATTATTTATTGATGTTGACTTTATGTTTGAGCTCTCACTCGTTCCAACTCCTTTATTCGTAATTTTTGAACACGAGCTAATTTCATCAAATCATTTTTTTCTTACTTTAACCTCTTATTCTTTTTACCTTTATTTGCAAACTTTTCACGCAGTTCAGATATTTAACTATTGAGTTAATCATCCTCACTCACTTTTGCCAGTAACCGTCGAGACATGGTCGTAACAGAGACAACATATTGAGCATTGAGAGTTCTTAATCCTGCAACAATCTAAGAATCAGTCTTACTAGAAAAATGCATCTCGGTTTCTATCATGGTATTGAAAATATCAGGAGACAAAATGACTGATTGAGACGATTCTTGATTCAAATCTGAAAGATTACTAGAAGAAATTTTCTCTATCATTCTATCGTTTTGGATAAACAGATACTTGATCAATGAGTAATATGAAAATTTTCTTGTGACTATTCGATAGGTGAAAATGGTTATTTAAATAGAAATTGAAAACTTTTAAATCTCTACAAGATCTTGTTTATTAGTAATAGCGAATTTGAATCTCCTTTGGCATCGAGTTGCTAGTACTAGGCATCCAGCTTTTGCAGCTTTTGTTGGACATTGGTAGCTCCAATTATTTGACTCTTTACAGGATTCATTTTTAATGATGTCAAAAGAGGAAAAGGTTTTATACGTAGATGAGAATATTAACATGTTCTCTCTAATATTTTATTTAGATAAAACATCATGTTTTGATTCTTAAACCTGTTATATATGCTAGAATTATGTTTATTTATTACTTGAAAAACTAACGCATATTCTCAGGAGAGCTTAAGTATTACTACAAGTTTTAAAGTTCTACTAAGTATTTGTCATCATCAAAGAAAGGGAGATTGTTGAACCCAAGATTTCAAATTTCGTATCTACATGTAGATTTTGATAATAACAAATAAATTTAAGTTTCAAACTCAAATTATCTACACAATGAATCTAAGCACATCAAGCATAAATAAGAAAGAGAACAAGTCTACAAATGAAACTCATAGAGTAATTTTGTACATTTCTTCGTAAAATTTGAAATTGGATTAATGATCGAAAATTAATATTTTTCCACAAAGCATTAAATTGTATTTTTTTTACGTGTGCATGACATATACAATGACATCATTAAAATATTTAATTTCGAAAATTATTTTTTTACACATGTATGACATATGTAATGATTTCATCAAAAATTTAAAATTTGAAAATTATATGACATATGCAATGACTTCATCAAAAATTTGAATTTTGAATTTGGAAGATGAAGATTTGAAATTGAAGACTCTTTTACTTATAAATAGCTAACTTGAGTTTTACAAAATCACAACAACAAGAGCTTACAGATTTATTGCTAAATTTTGCATGTTTCATCAAAAGCCCTCATTCTCCTTTCTCTAAATTTTAAGTCTTAATTCTTGTTCATTTTGAAAGAGCTATTGGTTGTGTTATATTGTTCTTATTCCACTCATTAAGAAGTGTACTCTGATATTTACCTACTATCAGTTCTTGTATCACAAACATGGTACATATAACCCTTGTGTGTATAGAAAGTATTCTACACAGAGAATAGTTGAATCACCAAGTGTGAAGTGATTGCAAGTATAGATGGTATTCTATATGAATTCTTTGTAGCAGTGTTGCTCAGAAGTGTAATAGGTTTTCATCTCCATTTGAGGAGATTGAATAGTGAATTTGGGAATTCTCAAGAGGTAGTTTGAGACGAAGACATAGGCAGTGGGGTTGAACTTTGTTAAAATACTGACTTTGCTTCTTCTTACCCTTACTCTTTATATTTTTTACTGCTTTATATTTTATTTATATTTTATATAGTGTATTTTGTTTATAATTATTAAATTTTTTTTAATATGACTCAATTCACCCCATCTTATATTAGTCATCTGAGCAACATAGATATTTTCGAATAATCTAAATATGTTACAAGTATTTCAAAAACATTTTAAATTTACAAAGAGTCGTTATATCCTAGATTTCATCCCTTCATCTTGATCTTGATCTTCATGTTGTTGATGTGGTTTGTTTCGGCCTTGTGCTTTATTTGTTTGTGAATTTATACGTTTGCTGAACTTGATCTGGTCAAGCTAGCTCATTGTCACTTCAAGTATAGTACTTTTAAATTCCATTTTGTTGTGGAAGGAGCAATCAAAATTTTCCATTTGCAGATAGTGCCACATATGGTACCTGGTAGACTATACATCCACACGTACATTCTCTTTCAATTCAAATTTCAGCCCATTCCAAATTGCATTATGTTATGAATTGTTCAAAGACAATTTTTTCAGCTTCAAAATCTAAAATGGGTTTGTATAATTTCCGTATTTTTGTAATTTTAAATATATTGTCCTCTCATTCTTTTTTTAATCTCATTATTTTTATTATTATTTTGATTTTTTTTTTTTCATCTCAACTCACACTACAAGAAATCTGGGCTATCTCACCAATTTTTAATATACTGCAAATAAACTTGCTGCAAAAAATTTTCTATTGGGTCGATTTCCAAATCATTGCAAGGTTTAAAACCGAATATAACCAATCGTACGCTGGGGTCCATTAATTAGGGTTTAGGGTCCATTAATTGGGGTCCATTGCGACACATTTACCACCTTCGCGATGATTAAAATCGTTGGTAAAGAAAAAACTTCTTGCGGTGCTGTGATTTCCATCACTGTACATTGTGTGGTCGTCAAATTTTATGATCAACGATTAAGAGTTTGATGACCTGATGGCATATGGCTTAGTTCTTCGAAAAAGTTTGGGTTCGAAACCCCTCATTCTCTTTAATAATAATAATAATAAAAAAAAATCGATAGGCTTACACCGTATTATTATTATTTTTAATTTATTAATTTTTTTTACTTGATAGTTAAAGAAATGAATATTAGTAAAATTATATATTTTTAAAATTTTTTTTAATAATTAAGATTGTTAAAAAAATATTTAAAGGAAAATAAAAAATAAATAGTGGTAAAATAGTGATAAATGAAATATAAATCAATCATTACCCCGTTTGGTAATAACCACCAAGGATTCAACGTTTTGTGCAGGTTTCGTCCACTTCAAGTATGGTACTTTTAAATTTTGATTTATGGAACGGAGCAATCAAAGTTTCCCATTCCGCTATAGTACCGATATACATCTACAGTATTTCAATTCAAATTTCAGCCCATTCCAAACTACATTCTATTCTGATGATCAGTTGTTTAACAACAGTTTTTTAATTTTCTTGAATTTGCATAAAACTTTGAGAATTTATGTAATTTCAAAATCTTAAACGAATTTGGATAATTTCAGTACTTTTGTAATTTTAAATATGTCTTCTCATTCTTTTTTTTAAAATCTCATTTTAATAATATATTGGCTCTTTTTTTCTTTTTATTTTGTGTGTGTGTGTCTCAACTTAAGTATGTTATTTTTTAAGATTATCTTTAATTTGACACAAATATCTCTACTTTTCTATATATTATTAATATATATTCATTTTATAAATATTCAATTATTTCGTGTATATATATGTGTATTTCTTATATTAATTATCAATTTTATATAAAGCTAATTTCGAAATGATGCATCAGAAAGATATCAAGGAAAAAAAAAAAAAAGCTGCTGAACAAGACAAATAGCGCTATAAAGTTGATTCCGTGATTCCCTATTAGGTGCGGCCGGATCTACTTGTTATGCTCACAAGAAGTTCCATTGGGCAAAATATTATAACAAAATTCTGAAGATGTCGGTCACGAGTGATATATTGACTTGTTCACCTGCATGCTATTCCCACTCCTTATAACTACTTCTGGAATTATTGAAACGTACGCTTAAAAATATATAAAAGAAAAAGAATTGAGCATCGACTAGTTATGAAAGAAGTTTATCGAAACTAGCACTCAGGCAGAGACACCATGCACCAACACATAAGCATGATCATCAGAGTCCAGAAACAAGAAAAGTCACCATAATCAATATATTATTTATTTACTAATGAATATGAATCGGTGAACACAAGTAAAACTCAAAGATAAAAACAACATAAACTGCAATTTCAACAAAATTATCTATACCCGAGAAAGAAAGAAATTAAGAAATATCCTAGAGCAAAGTCATCTACAAATGACCAAAACCAAAGAAAAACATAAGTCTGGTAATGTCATAGGAAACTGAAATCAAAGCCTAAAGATGTTCAACACCATTAGAGGTCATAACCGCAATTGGTAGTCTCAAAACTACTTGCTGATGATCCATCAGAACTCAAAGGAACCTTCAAATTGCAGTTGATCTTGGGCTTGAAATGCCCAAACTTGATCCAACCCATCTTGTAAATATTAGGTGTCAATTATTTACATTTCCTTTATCTTTTTACTGTAGCTTGTGTGTGCAGCCAATGGGACAGGAGCATTTGATAACACGATGTTGTTTTATCAAATGAAGTGATAAAAGCATGTGGTGTGCACGTGATATGAACTGAGCTGATAAGGGTTAATTTCAGCTATTGGATTTACACGTGTTCACATCTGCTAGTTGTATATATATAACTTTAAGTTGGTGTTAGAGTAATTCATTATTCATTTCTGTATTACTGTCGAAGTTGAGAGCCTCAGAGAGAGAGAGAGAGAGAGAGAGCTAGGGTTTCATTGATAGGGTAGAAGGCCATTTTCTTGGCTTGTTTGGCTCGATTCTAGTTTGTTCTTGTAGTAGAAACGTTAGCTTTGGAAGATCTATCAATAAAATAATCTCTGAGACTGTTCTTGTCGTGGATGTAGGCCATTAAGGCCGAACCGTGTAAGCATTGTGTTATCTTTGATCTCTCTTATTTGCTTTTATTTTCTTGTTGATTTATTTTTATTTCTTGTTGATTTACTTTTATTTCTTGTTGTTCTTCTTATTGATTCTCAATTTGTTGCATTTCTTGAATGTGAATCTTTATTCTCGAGTACTCTGTACAAAGGGGACTCAGGGTGTATAAATAACACACCTTGACCCTAATTCTAAATCTCAGATTCAAATCAATTTTGTAGATTTTGTAGAATCTGTTGCTCTTCTCTGAGTTGAACTTGGATACCACACTTGTCCCCAGCGACAACAATTGCTGTCTGACAAATACCGAGCTCAAGACCGTTGTGTTCTTATGTCCTTGGTAAAATCGAGTCAAAGACTCTGAATCAAATCTCTAATCTTCATAGTAAACATTGGCCTGGATGGTGTCGTAATATATGCCAATCCTCTTGTTGAGATTTTTGAAGGTGACATTCAAGTCTAGATTGTATTGCAGCATGTTGTCAGTAGTGCTCAAATTGAACTGCATCAGAGCGGCATCAATGACATGGAACTTGAGGTTGTTGGGGAGAAAGATGAGCCAGATGATGAGGGCGGCGAGGCCAATAATGATGATGACAGTGAACACGATTTTGAAAATGAGGCTCAAAATACAATTGCAGAGGTAGCCGAAAAGACAACCACAACATCCACAGCCACCACTGCAATGGCCGTGGCGGTGGTAGTCTTTGCAAGGTGGGATCGATGGGCCGTAATAGGAACCATTAAGGTAATGCTAACTTTCTGCCATGGCTAATCAGAGAAGAGAAATAGAGTAAAAGTACAAATATATGATATAGGATGAAGAGGATGAGAATTTAAATTATGAGATATGCTAGGGAGAAGCTACATCCAAGAGCACTCACTCACATGAACAGTGATATAAACAGTGATATGAACAGTACATATCACTATTCATATGAGTGAGTGCTCTTGGATGTGGCTTCTCCCTATCATTTTTATTAAATTATATAGCCTTGCATAGAATGGCGTTGGGTTTTGAACCGGCATTTGATCAATGCGTTTGCTTTTTAGGAAATTCCATCGAATTTGCACGTGTTCGGTGTGAATAGTTCCGTTTTCAAAGCCTTTGACCTGCGCTTGCTTTCATACGCCACGCATCGAGTATGTCATGTACACAATTCAGCTTTATCAATTAGTACTAATGTATTGTACTATACTATACTAGTAAAATAATAGAGACAAACACGGATAGGCAAATGGGAGACGAACGGGGGATGTGGCAAGCTGATTTGACATAAATATGAGAAACGGCGTCGTTTTAAATTCGGACCTATGCTTCCCCCCCTTTCCCTCCCTCCCCACAAACCATCCCAGCTCTCGACCTGGTTCCGTACCCCACGAACCCTCCCCCACCTCCCCACTCGACTTCCCTCCCCCACGAGACCTCTGGCATGGATCTGACCCACGATTCTTCCTTCCCCCTTGACGGAAAGTTGTCTGAAACCCTAAAATCGAAGCAAATACACGCCGGCGCTATGCACTAAATCGGATCTTCCCCAGTTCGATGGAACGCTAAAATCGTTAGTATTTTAACTCTCTGTTTATCTTCTGCTTCATTTATTTTACGTACGTGCTCTGTCCGGTCTGAAATTTGATTTTTGTCATTTGGGTCCTGATTTATTTTGGTGATTAGCTTAAGCTATTGCTGTATTTTCAGAATCTGAGGATAGCCCGTCTTCTATCTCCCAAGACAACGCCGAGTACTCACTCTCTACGGTTAGATGACAACCAAAACACTATGATTTTGCTTTTATTTTATTGGAAATGATATATGAAATCTTTTTATTGCATTTCAATTTCGATTGTTTTTTTTAATCTCCTTTTAAAAGAATTTATAGTAATAAATTTGAGGTGGATCTTTTTATTGGAAATGATATTAATGAGCTGATATTGGAGATCCTCTTACTAAAATTTAGAAAATAAGAATGGATACAAAGCATATGAGGATCTATCATTGGTTAAATAGAGGCAATATATTAGAGTCTATTCACAGAAAGCTCAATGAGTATTAGTTTCCTCTCCCTTTGATGTGGGATTGCTGCATCATATGAGTTGTTGGAGGTTTAGTTCTTTTTATTGTTGGAAGAAAAAATAAATATCAATGAAATGTAGTTGAAAGTTGTGTGCTACCATCAATGCACTGATCCATTTGAAAATGCAGAGTGATAGGGAGCTGTATGGTGGAGTGCTGCTAAATTTTTTGTATCTAATCAAATGGGATAAGATATGCAGGCCATTATCTTCCGGTGGCTTGGGTCTAAAAAAATTAAAACCTTCAACTAGTCCCTTCTTGGTAAATGGTTATGGAGGTACAATTTTGAACTGGAAGTTTTATGGAAATTGGTAGTTGACTGCAAACACAGAGGCCTATGAGGAGGATGGTGTACTTGAGAGGTAACTGGGGCACATGGAGTGGGTTGTGGAGACACATTAGACAAGGTTGGGAGGTTTTCAACCGCTATACAAACTGGTGTTTGGTGAGGGTTCAAGAATAAAGTTTTGAAGGGACATATGGTGTGGTGAGGAACCTTTAAAGGACTCCTTTCCTACTGTTTTTCGATTGGCTTGTGATCAAGAAGCTTCTGTGGTAGACCTTATGTTTCATTTGGGGGACCAAGTTCAGTGGAATGTCACTTTCAGTAGAGTGGCCCAAGATTGGAAAGTTGACAACTTTGAGACTTTTTTTAGCCTTATCTATTCCATGAGGCCAAATGGTAGGAGTGTTGATAAGCTTCGGTGGATACCCATGGGTAAGAGTGCTTTCTCTGTTCGCTGTTTTTATAAAGCCCTAATGCTTTCACAGAATACTCACTTTTCTTGGAGGAAAATTTGGAAGAACAAGGCACCTCTCAAAACTCTTTTCTTCACTTAGACAGCAGCCCTGGGCAAAATCCTTACCACTGATAATTTGAGAAAGCGTCGGGTTATTATCACAGATTGGTGTTGCATGTGCAAGAATTCTGGAGAGTCTGTGGACCACCTCTTGTTACACTGTGAGATAACTAGACATCTGTGGCTAGAAGTTTTCAGTCGTTTAAGTTTAAATTGGGTAATGCCTGCAACCGTGGTTGACTTATTGGCTAGTTGGCCCTCTCTCGGAGGCGCTCCACTCATCAAATCAGTGTGGAAAATGATTCCTAGTTGCATTTTGTGGTGTATTTGACGAGAGTGCAATGATCATACCTTTAAGGATAAGGAACGGACACTGGAGGAGATTCGATCTTTCTTTTTCCATACTTTATTTCTATGGGCCATAGTTATAGATTTCAATGGTCTTCAACTTCATGATTTTCTTGTATCGTAAAATCTATGTAAGAACTAGATAGGTTTTGTCTATTGTATAGATTTTCTATTGTGTACTTGGATATTGCCTTTTCTATCAATACAATTGTTTACTTATCAAAAAAAAAGTTTTATCGAATTCAGAAATAAACAGGGTCTTGAAAATTTGGGCAAAGGTAAAGCTTGTTCATCTGATTTGGATCACCTGAGTCCTAGTATGGGGAAGTTGGAGATTCGGAGTTCAAATAGGGCTAGAAGCAAGCCCATTAAACTGAAATTTGATGAAGCCAATTCTTTTTGGAACCTTAGGGGTGTTCGTCCATCTCGAAAAAGGTTGTGCTCGTTGGTGAGAAAGTTTTTACCTGGTATTATTGCTGTGGCTGAACCCTTTTTACCATCGAATTGGATGGCCAAACTTTAAATATGTTTGAATATGATTGGTAGTATTTCAAATGAGGAAGTTGGAGGAAAAATCTGGATTTTGTGGGCGGAAGGGGTCCAAGTATCGGTAGTAGATATGACTAATCAGTCTATTACCTTGACTATGACAGTAGGGACTTCTTGTATTTGTATCTCTTTCGTTTATGCAAAGTGCTTGCGCATAGAAAGAAGGGAGCTGTGGCAGTTTTTATCAGATAGGGCTGGTCAGTCCTTGCCTTGGTGATTTTTGGTGATTTTAATGTGATTAGAAATGACTCTGAGAGAAGGGGTGGCAGACCTCGGCCTTTTGCCGCGTGGAAGAGTTCAATGATTTCATTGAGGCTTCGGGTTTAACTGATATGAAGTTTGAAGGAAATCAGTTTTCTTGGTGCAATGGATGGGCTGGAATAGTTTAACTGCATATTTAGCAAGAATTCATGAATTGTTGCAGTGCAATAGTTAGCAAGAATAAAAGAAAGGTGAATTAGCGGTTAATACGTTGTAATTGGATAAGTTATTAGGATTATGACAGAACGAAAGACCAAGGAAAGAAAGAAGAATGCACCAAAATGCAGGTGCTGCACCAAACGGTGGTGGTTGTTTCTTGTAGTAAGTGAAGGCAACGAAAAGACCCAAAATAAAGAATAATGAAACAATTCATATATTGACAATTCGTACTCATTTCCAAATTTCTGCATTGTTATTTCCATCATCCGGTAATCAGTAGAAATAATGCAGTATGTAAGATTGATAAAGTGAGTTTAAGTGAGGAGTTGTCTTACCCTCGGCGACGGTAGTGGCAAGAAATGCAACGGTGAACGACAATGGGTGACAAGTCCAAGACGTCGCTGGTCGGAGTTCGGCTTTAGTTCTAAACTTCGCACGTAGAGAGAGAGACAGATAGACAGAGAGAGCTGAAGAAGAAGCCCTAGCAATGTTCCATTGAGAGTGCCTTCATTGTCTTATCGTTGTTGACAATGAAAGAAACATAAATTGAAGTTCACAACAAATCACATTAATCACATTGTGATTGTGGATGTAAAAGAAATTACATTTAACAAAATACATTAATCACATTAGTTTTTAGATTTTAGTTTGTTGAATAAAAAGTTGTCTTTTGTAAGAAGGGATCTTCGTACAGGTTGATTAAAATGGATTAAAAAGTTGTCTTGTAATCCAATCTGTGCAACTTTCATCCCTAAAAGATAAAAAGTGAGTAAGAAATACCAATTGCGAAGGAGATGACCATCTGTGGCAACCAAAAAAGATAAAACCAATGAGGATATGAAAATAGTAGGAAAACAAATGGAAACGATGCTGCCTAAACTAAAACCAAATGCGAGAGAGATAAACGTTTGTGGCCCTTTCGGACAAATGCGAGAAAGATGAACGTGGAGATGAAAAAGTCTTACCAGCTCAGTAAAAATGTAGAGATGAACCAGTGATAGCAAATCCAGCGAGAGATGGAAGGCCAGCAAGAGAAAAAAAGAAGAAGAAGAAAAGCAAAATGGAGGGAGAAATGAAGTGTAAAAGACACTCTAGCATTTTGAATTTTTATTATTATTATTTTTTTATTGTAGTAACTTATCCACATTAACACTTCATGCCTTCCATGCTATACAGGGGATTTCCCCGTAACATTGCTCTATTTACAATGTAAGTTGTGTGTTTTGGTAGTAAAGTCATGTAGTACATTGCACCAAAGCTATATTTATAATCATTTGGTAATGCATTTTCTGTGTGTCTGAAAGCGGCATGGAAACTTCTACTTCAATTGTTTTACCTGTAAAGAGCGCTAGAAGAAAATATTAACCCCTTTACATATCATATTACACTTCTTGAATGTATTAAAAAAAATATTACACATCCATTTTCATATCTGGTTTATCCCTTTTACAAATCCAATGCTGAAATTACATTTAAAAACAATACAAATCACAAGAATACCAAGTCAACTGATTTCACAAACACATATACACATAATGAGCGTCCAATCTTCCTTTCTGTATGCTGAAAACATCAATCCTCTGCTCGCCCATATCTGATTTGACAAACACATACACATAATGCACGCCCATTATATGGTTTATACTTGTACCAACAATTTAAACTTCAAAGAACTAAACATAGCACGAATTAACGGCTTAGAAAAATCAAATAAATTGTTAGTATTTATAACCGTACGAACAAATTAAAAATAAAATGCTAATTGAACATAAGTCTAACTAACTAACAACTATGTAAATGCATGTTATTTTAATACTTGAGCCATTTAATACATAAAACCAATTAACTATTTTTTTTTTTAGAACAACAATTAATATCAGCAGCCAAACCAACTTATACGTGCAGGAGTACACGATTAATGTCACATTCAACAAAAGGCTCAAATTAGATCTCAATGACAATGTATAAAAAAAATGAATGGAAAAAATTATCAGCATTTGGTCCAACTGATGATTTGGAAATTAACTAGTATATCATTCAGCTTCTTTGGAGTTGAAAACTTCACTTCAACTGCACTCTTATCAAACAATCCAGATATTCAAAGATGATTTCTTTGCACTAATCAATAATTCATTTTACTTGCAAATAGAACCTTTGATTGATAATTATCTATATAGAGTAGGAGTACCAGACAATAAACCTGTCCGCATTAGGCTGCAAGTTGGCAGCTGTTTTAGAAAACTTGTAAGCTTGTTGAAAAATAAAAAAGGGTGCAGTAACCATTATCACTCAACTAGGAAGGAAATTAGCCTATTCAAAAAAGGAAGAATTTAATAAAAGAAAATAATTCAATATTAGGGATTCTAGATGAGCTTCCATTAGTTTAGGGCCACAAATTCACTATATTGTTTCCCTTTGTCAAGGTGAACAATTATAGATCCACTACTTATAAAAATTCTCAGAGAAACTCTAGCCAACATCTGGCTGGTATAAGGGGAAAAGGGTAGGACCAAAAATTAATGGATCAAGTCTATCACATGTTCTTCTCAAGATCAATCAACATTAGTGAAACAATACATATCTACAAGATGACAATATAAAATATAAAATCTTTTCAACAGATCTTAAACAATGAAAACAACAAACTATAAATCTTTCTTATCAACACATCAAAAATCATAATCACATTTTTCTTCCTCATTTTCTTCTCGGAAACAATGAAAACAAATTTGTTTAATAAAACTAAAAGCAACAATCCAAAAAAGACTTGAATTTTTTAGCAGAGAGAAGTGACCACCAGGTGTGTCGCCTCTTGGTGCGATTCCTATTTAGGGTTAGGGTTTTGGGGTTTTGGGGCTTTGTGGGTAGGAGTGAACACCCAATCTGACAAGGCCCCTTCCATCCTGACCCGACCTGATAAGACCAGCATTCTGATTGACCAATTACCCAAATTGATAATTTTTTGGGTAATCGAGTATTCAACCGGGTTTTTGAACTTATTATATAATAATTGAAAATCACGCTGTTTAAATTAAAAAATATATGTTTTAGCTGAAAAATTCTAAGGATTTAATCAATTCCACATTATTAAAGTCCAAAAATCGAGACCTTAAAAGTAACAATACTTCTAGGGACCCCCGGGATGGATCCTCGCCGCGGCTTCACGCTACCACATCAACTGGTTATTAGAAAATTAAAAAAAAACTAAAAAAAATATTTTGCATTTTACTCCATTTTCTTCTCATTATCGTCTACACCTTCTCCTTTTCCAAGCTTTTTTCTTTCGTATTATCTTCTCTGTGAAAAAACACAATATCTACCACTTTTTTTGATCAGATAAAAATTTTCTTTATGTTAACAATCCTGCGAGTGGAGATGATTTTCGTGCATTCCAACAAATAAGAAAAAGAAATCGAAATTGTCATTTTTTGTGTCTTGAGGCTTTCTCAGAAACAAACACAGCAAAATTTAAAATGTCAAACCGCACTCCTCCCTCTAGAATCAAACCAATGTTTTTCTCGAAAAATCTACCCACCTATTTAGCCAAACGGCAAGCAAATTCCTATCACTTTCACATCCAAAAGACCCATCAAGATTGAAATGTTCAACTGTACTAGTAAATAGCTTCTTGCTTTGGAGATGAGAAAAAATAAAATGCAGCCAACTTTTAACTCTCCATCAGATCTGTTAATGATTTTCACATTCAATTTAAAAAAAAAAAAAGAGCAGAAGGGAAAAGATGAAGACGATGAAGTCGATAGGTGATTCGGTGGAGAGAAAATGAAGATGATGAACTGATAAAGTCAATGGGGTAGACTGTTGTGGTTTGCTATTCAAATTAAAACGGCAAAGTTGAATGACAACAGCCAAGAAAATAAATCCCAATGTGCAAAGGGAAAGAATTTCTCACAGAAAAATAAAGGAAAACAGAGGAGAGATCAAAAAATAAAAAAACGATGTTGTTTTTTATCCAAATAAGATGCGAAGCCGCCCCGAGATTATTACCACGGTGACATATAGAGTTTTCCTAAAAGTAAAGCTAAAAACCCAAACATTCATTATTTAGGTCTTAAATAGTTTTTCTATTAAAAAAAAGTCTTAAATAGTTTAAGATATAGATATATTCGAAATAATATATATTAACTGATAAAAATAATTTTTATAAAAAATAAATTAATATCTAATAGGTCCGAATCCAACTTAGGTGGTAGGAACACGATCAGCATAATTAATAGATATATTTAATTTATTAATCTGATATTTATAATCACATTTTTAAACCTAATATAGATCAGGCCCTTAATACGCAAGAGATATATCGGCCCTCATTCTGCAACGCGCAAGAGAGATTTTCGCGTGCGTGGACGAAACCGGATTTCATCGTCAAAGTCACCTTTTAAGTTTTGTCTTCTGGGAAATCTTACCAGTTACCAGTTCGATCGAGAGAGAGAGAGGGGTAGCGGATGAGAAACGTGTTTTAGTACTCAGTTTTCCCTAAATCGGCTTATCGGTATTACCCGTTTGGAAAACAAACGGGTCGGTATCGGAAGAGATATTTCCGCTTTTAGGCTAAATGGTTCGGGTCGGAATAACGGACGGGCATCGGAAGCGACTATTTTGTGCACCCCAATTGTGGGAAAGGGATTTCAGATCTTGTTCGTGTGGATTCGTGTGTGTTCGTGGGTTTGTTGGCTCTGATTCGAGGATGCAAGCTGGTTCGTGGCATCATGGGGGAAGACGATGGGGATGGAGCCATGGAGGTTTGGGGGGGAGGGAGGACGATGGGGATGGAGCTTCGTGGGGTTCATGGAGAAGAGAAGAAGAAAACTGAAGGAGAGGGAAGTCGAGTTCGTGAAGAAGAGAGAGCAGGGAGGGATTTTGAAATAAAGAAACGACGCCGTTTTCTTTATTTTGCCACGTAGGACACGAGGCTGCGTCGACGAGGCGAGCCGGTTGTCTATATCATTTTCGGATTAAAAAACCCCCATACAAAACGCTCCGTTTTGTCTGGGGGCTTTTAAAATCCTCCGGTTCCTCCCTCCTCTTCTTCAGCTCTCTCTCTCTCTGCGTGCGAAGTTCAGAACTGAAGTCGAACTCCGACCAGCGACGTCTTGGACTTGACGCTAATTGTCGTTCACCGTTGCATTTCTTGCCATTGCCGTCGTCGAGGGTAAGACAACTCCTCACTGAAACTCACTTTATCAATCTTGCATACTGCATTATTTCTACTGGTTACCGGATGATGGGAACAACAAAGCAGAAATTTGGAAATGAGTACGGATTGTCAATGTATGAATTGTTTCATTATTCTTTACTTCCGGGTCTTTTCGTTGCCTTCACTTACTACAAGAATCAACCACCACTGTTTGGTGTAGCTCCTGCATTTTGGTGCAGCTCCTGCATTTTGGTGCATTCTTCTTTCTTTCCTTGGTCTTTCGTTCCGTCATAATCCTAATAACTTATCCAATTACAACGTATTAACAGCTAATTCACCTTTCTTTTATTCTTGCTAACTATAGCACTGCAACAATGCAAGAATTCTTGCTAAATATGCAGTTAAAATATTCCGGCCTGTCCATTGCACTAAGAAAACTGATTTCCTTCAAACTTCATATCAGTTAAACTTGAAGCCTCAATGAAACCATTGAACTCTTCCATCGCGGCTAAAGGCCGAGGTCTGCCACCCTTTCTCTCAGAGTCATTTCTAATCACATTAAAATCACCAAAGATCACCAAGGCAAGGACTGACCAGCCCTATCTGATAAAGACTGCCACAACTCCATTCTTTCTATGTGTGAGCACTTTGCATAAATGAAAGAGATACAAATACGAGAAGTTCCTACTATCATAGTCAAGGTAATAGACTGATTAGTCATATCTACTACCGATACTTGGACCCCTTACACCCACAAAACCCAGATTTTTCCTCCAATTTCCTCATTTAAAATACTACCAATCATATTCAAACAGCTTTTAAGTCTGGCCATCCAATTCGATGGTAAAAAGGGTTCAGCCACAGCAATAATACCAGGTAAAAACTTTCTTACCAACAAGCACAATCTTTTTCGAGATGGACGAACACCCCTAAGGTTCCAAAAAGAATTGGCTCCATCAAATTTCAGTTTAATGGGCTTGCTTCTAGCCCTATTTGAACTCCAAATCTCCAACTTCCCCATACTAGGACTCAGGGGATCCAAATAAGATGAACAAGCTTTACCTTTGCCCAAATTTTCAAGACCCCTGTTTATTTCTGAATTCGATAAAACTTTTATTTTGATAAGTAAACAATTGTATTGATAGAAAAGGCAATGCCCAAGTACACAAGTTGTTATAAAATAGACAAAACCTATCTAGTTCTTACATAGATTTTACGATACAAGAAAATCATGAAGTTGAAGACCATTGAAATCTATAGCTATGGCCCATAGAAATAAAGTATGGAAAAAGAAAGATCGAAACTCCTCCAGTATCCGTTCCTTATCCTCAAAGGTACGTTTATTGTGCTCTCGTCAGATACACCACAAAATGCAATTAGGAACCATCTAACACACTGATTTGATAGGTGGAGTGCCTCCGAGAGAGGGCCAATTAGCCAATAAGTCAACCACGGTTACAGGCATTACCCAGTTCAGACTTAAACGGTTGAAAACTTCTAGCCACAGATTTCTAGTTATCTCACAGTGTAACAAGATGTGATCCACAGACTCTCTAGAATTCTTGCACATGCAACACCAATATGTGATAATAACCCGACGCCTTCTCAAATTATTAGTGGTAAGGATTTTGCCCAAGGCTGCTGTCTAAGTGAAGAAAAAAGCTTTGAGAGGTGCATTGTTCTTCCAAATTTTCCTCCAAGGAAAGTGAGTATTCTGTGAAAGCATTAGGGCTTTATAGAAAGAGCGAACAAAGAAAGCACCCTTACCCGTGGGTATCCACGAAAGCTTATCAACACTCCTACCATTCGGCCTCATGATATAGATGAGGCTAAAAAAAGCCTCAAAGTTGTCAACTTTCCAGTCTTGAGCCACTCTACTGAAAATGACATTTCACTGAACTTGGTCTACCAAATGAAACATGAGGTGTGAGATCCCAGATTTACGTGTATTTTTACACGTTATTTTATTCTCGGTATTAATTATTTTAATAATATTATTAATCGTGTTTTATTTATTTAAGATATTTATTTGAACTATTAATTAGTTAATATTGAGTTACGTTGCTTTTCTTAATTATTTTAATGAATTAATTATTTTAATGAGTGGAATTAAATTCCTTTATTTTATTATGTGAATTTATTTTATCTGCTTTCGTTATATTAATTATTGTTTTATAATTAATATTGCGCTTGGATTTAATTTATTTCTGTTAATGGGTTTTAAATATTTTATTTTATTGATATTAAAATTATAGTATTTAAAGCCTGCTTTTATTTAATTTGTTGTGTTTTTCTGGTTGGACTCTTTTTCCCTTCTTTTTCCTTTTTCTCCTTTTTCTTTTCTTTTTCTTTTCTTTTTCCTTTTTCTTCTTCTCTTCCTCTGCCTTCCCGCGTGCCCAGCCCCTCCCCTGCCTCCCTTTCCCCTTCGCCCGCCCTTCTCCTTAGCCCCAGGACCGCCGCCGGCCACCCACCGGCGACACCGCCCAGCCCACTACCTTCCCCTCACGCCGGTGAGCTCAACGACACCGGTGGTGTCCCCTCCGGCCACCCCACCGCTCCTACACGGCCCCCTACCCGAAATGGCCATTTTTGCTTCCCTTGCATTTTCCGGCCACCGCCGGCCACCCCTTGGCCTCCGACCACCACCACTAGACTCCCCAACCTCCAGCGAGCATAACCCACCGCCCAAAGCCACCCATCGCCGCCGGTTACCCCCTCCACCCGAAATGAGCCTTAAACGGGTCGTTCTTCGCCACGCCGCCGTCCGGCCACCGTGCATCTTACCTCCGCCACCATTCGGCTCCCCTCACCCAGCCGGTCAACCCCCTAGCTCAGTTTCCCCAACCGCGGCCTCACCTTCCCGGTACGACCCCAAACCCGAAAATGGGTTTTTACCCCTTTTGGCCCCGATCCGCCACCTTCCAGTGGTTGTGCCGCCACACCACCACCTCCATGAGATTCCCCACCCTTCAATGAGTACCTCCCTAAATTTTGGTGTCAAACCGAGTGTTTTAGCCTAACGTACATGTGACCGCTACAAACACTGCAGATGGGAGTTGTTCAAGGAAATACGTTTTTACTGCTGTAAGTACTTTCCAAACGAGTTTTAAGATTTAAATATATTTTTGGCATCAACAATTGTGGTATTTGATTATTGCTGCTTTGTGTTGGTTGATGTTGGTATTTGTTGGTTGATTGGATTAATTAAATGTTGGATAATTGCTGCATGGTTGTCTGCATTGTGTATTTACGCGCATGCTCATGAAAATATTTAGAAAGTGGATTTTGGCATGATTTTGGATATTTATGTGTTGAGAATGGAAACTGAGATTTAAAGTGAGTTTAATGGATTTTAATGGTTTTGGGCTGAGTCATAACGGGGACGGCGATACGTAACGCCCGTTGTGATCAGCGTGTGTGTGTGGATGACATAATGGGGACGGCGATACGTAACGCCCATTATGGTCATTGGGTGTGCATTTCATATCGGGGACGGCGATACGTAACGCCCGGAATGAAATGAGTGTGTGTGGATCGTAATGGGGACGGCGATACGTAACGCCCATTATGATTTTGGGTGTGTGTGTAAATCATATCAGGGACGGCGATACGTAACGCCCGGTATGATTGGTTTTGAGGATATTATTTTATGGAAAATGATGGGTGATTTTATTGTGGATTAAATTGGGATTTTGACGAGTGTGGTTATTTCATTGACTTTGAGGAAGATGATTTTAAGCCTTATGCATATGGTAATTGCTCATGATTGTTGTTGTGGCATTAATGTATTTTTGTCTTTTGGTTTGGTTGGGTTGTACTTACCTGCGATGCCATCTTGGCGTCGTAGTTTATTTTGGATGCAGACTTTGGAGAGGCCGAGCCTGAGGAGACAGCTCCGCTATTGAGGTGTTATTATTAATTGATATCTCGAGGGAAATTTATTTTCCCCTTTTTATAATTATGTATTTGTTTAATTTGTATTTTTGGATGACTGTATTAAATCTCCTGCTTGAGAGTTTTTATTAAATTGGTTTGTAAAATATTTCTAAAAATTCTGGTACTTAGATATTAATTTATTATCCGTTGCGACCTATATTTTTTATGTATGTCACGTGTGCACACACGTTTGACACTTGTTGTTGGGATATGTGATCCGTGTTGTCATCATCCCGACGCCTCGATTCTCGTGTTATTTTAAGGGAAATTTGGGGGCGTCACATGAGGTTTGCCACAGAAGTTTCTTGATCACAAGCCAACCGAAAAACAGTAGGAAAAGAGTCCTTTAAAGCTTCCTCACCACACCATATGTCCCTCCAAAACTTTATCCTTGAACCCTCACCCAACACCAGTTTTTTATAGTGATTGAAAACCTCCCAACCTTGTCTAATGTGTCTCCACAACCTCACTCCATGTGCCCCAGTTACCTTGTCTAATGTGTTTGCAGTCAACTACCAATTTCCATAAAACTTCCAGTTCCAAATTGTATCTCCATAACCATTTACCAAGAAGGGACTGGTTGAAGGTTTTAATGTTTTTTAGACCCAAGCCACCGGAAGATAATGGCCTGCATACCTTATCCCATCTGATTAGATGGAATATGGAATTATCCCCCATCCCACTCCATAGGAAATCACGATAAATTTTTTCAATCTTTTTCGCCACTGCAACAGGAATGGAAAATACAGACAAAAAATATGTAGGTAAGTTGGAAATGGTACTCTTGATCAAAGTCACATTTCCCTCCTTTAGATAAATACAACCTCTTCCATCTCGCCAACCTTTTCTCTATCTTCTCAATCATTGTATCCCATATAGTTGAAGCTCGTGAAGCAGCCCTCAAAGGTAACCCCAAATACTTCATAGGAAGAGAAGCAACCTTATACCTTAGAGTGTATGTAAAGTGCTGAGGATTGATAACATTCTCAATAGGCACTAGTTCAGATTTATTAGAATTGATTCTCAAGCCTGAAGCTGCCTCAAAGCACAAAAAAAGGGCCTTCAACACTCTGAGTTGGTTCTGATCTGTCTCACAGAAGATAATAGTGTCATTAGCAAAAGGTAAATGAGAAATAGAGATGGTGCCTCTTATGGGGTTGCCGACAAAAAAACCCGACATAAAACCGTTTCTGACCACAGCCAACATCATCTTACTAAGAGCCTCCATGATAATCACAAAAAGAAGTGGAGATAGAGGGTCTCCTTGCCTCAAACCTCGATAACTACTGAAAAAATCAACTGAACTGCCATTAATCAAAACTGAAAATTATGCTATTGAGATGCACTATCTAATCCACTTGCGCCATCTCTCCCTAAAGCCACATCTCTCCAATAAATAAATAAGAAAGTCTCAGTTTACATGATCATAGGCTTTTTCCATATCTAACTTGCAGATGATCCCTGCTACCCCTACCTTTAAGTTGCTATCCAGACACTCCTTGGCTACAAGGACTGAATCCATAATCTGACGACCCTTGACGAAAGCATTTTGTGGTTTTGAAATGATTTTACCTAGAGCCTCCCCAAACCTATTAGCAAGCACTTTGGAGATAATTTTGTAAACTCCCTTAATAAGGCTAATGGGTCTAAAGTCTTGTACCTCTGAAGCACCATTTTTCTTTGGAATCAAAGCAATGAAGGAAGTGTTGAGACTTTTCTCGAACTTTCCGACCAAAAACAATTCTTGAAAAAACCTTCATTATATCCTTTTTTACGATCTCCCAACAAGTTTGGAAAAAGCCCATCGAGAACCCATCTGGTCTAGGTGCTTTATCACTCACTATTTTTCTTACTACCTCTAAAACCTCTACCTCCTTGAATGGTCTCTCCAACTTAGATGCGGTCTAAGAATCAATAGAGTCAAAATCAAGGTCATCAGGTGTAGGCCTCCACCTCTCTCGCTTGGTAAACAATTGCTCATAGAAGTCCACCACATGGTCCCTTATCAAAAAAGCCTTTGAGCAATCTACACCATTGATTTTTAGCATCTCAATGGTATTGTGTCTCCTAAGGGAGTTAGCCACCCTGTGAAAAACTTTTTACAATGGTCTCCTTCCTTTAGCCATAACGCTCTAGACTTCTGGCTCCAAGATATCTCCTCAAAAGAAAGTATTCTCTCCAACTCTGAAGCCAACTCTGACTTACGCTTTACTTCCTCTTGAGAAAGGGCTCAATCCTCAAGGATACTCTCGAAGGCTTGAATCTCTTCTGCCAAGTTTCTCTTGCGTTCCCCTATGTTGCCAAAAGTTTGAGAGTTCCAAAGTTTTAAGTCCATCTTCAAAGATTTTAGTTTTGCTGCAAGAATAAAAGAAGGGGTACCTTGAAATTGATATGAAGACCACCAACTTCTTACCCTTTCCACAAAGCCATCACTCTTAAGCCACATATTTTCAAACTTGAAATATCGGCTCCCTCTTTGAACACCGCCGTCATCCAACAAAATGGGATAGTGATCCGAGCAAAGGCGAGGCAACCTTTTTTGGTACACCTCAGAGTCATGAGTCTCCCACTCTGGCAAGATGAGGAATCTGTCCAGCCTAGACCAAGTCTGAGAATTTGACCAAGTGAAAGAGCCCCCTATTAGTGGAAGATCCACCAAATTCAAGTAAGAAATGCACGCTGAGAACTCAGCCATCGCTGGACGCATCCGACCGTCTCTAGATCTTTCACTAAGGAATCTTATTAGGTTGAAATCTCCACCAAATGCACCAAGGGAGATCCCACCAACTATGTAATGCAACAAGCTCGTCCCATAAGAAACATCGATTGCTATCGATATTTGGCCCATAAACACCTGTAAAAACACACAAGAAAATATCTTCCATTGCTTTAAAAGAAACTGCCAAAGAGTATTCCCCTATAAAATCCACCACTTTCTCCACTACCCTTTTATCTCACATCACTAAAATGCCACCCGAAGCCCCATTCGAAGCCAAGTACACCCAATCCACAAAAGCACAACTCCAAATACTACGCACTAAGTTTCTAGAAACTATTTTCAACTTTGTTTCTTGAAGACATACAATGTCCGCCTTCCATTCCCGAAGCAAATTATTAATGCGTGTGATGGCTTTTTCTGAACTACCATCATTCAAGGACCAAGTAAGTCGCTTGAGCTCTCTATGTTGTTTGGACTCCGATTTCTTGGACTGATTGTCCCCGTGTCAATGGCTGTGAAAAGAGCCTTAAACTGATCTTCATACCCCCACACACTTCATGCCGATACAATGCTGAATAATTTTTACACTGTTAAGAACCCATTCAGACTCACTGAAATCAGGGGATAACTCACAATTCAAGGGAAGAGGATCACTGAGTTCGGGACCCCCTAGAGAAGACTGCCCCTATCCTCTCCCCCAAACAGATTGTTGCCTCTCCATTCCACCATGATAACTTCTAATGGTAAGATTTCAGGAGTCATCTTGTCTCTATCATCTAACTAGACAGACTCCTCGGCCCTACCATCAAGAACAGAGCCCTCCGACAGTGCCTCAAGATCCACTTCAGCCGAACGAATCTCCTCTGCCTGGGTCGGAAAAGAAACAGGGGTAACTGTTGGGGTTTTCTGACCACACCGAGCGGTCTTCGGCGAGTTTTGACCACACATAGTGGTTATCGGTGATTTCTGGGCTTTGGGACAGTACAATGGCAGAGTCCGATCCTCCATCTCCATCTCCATCTCCATCTCCGGCTGCTAGGTCCTCGTCGAAATCACTAGCAAAGCCGAAATGGGTTGACACAGATCCGGATATGTCGTTTGTAGGATGTTTACGGGCACCAATTCAGGCCCATCACGCTGAGAGCCCACGGATACACTCTTCTCCCTTGTCTCCACCGAGCCTGGTCCCGGGCCCAAATCCAGTCCCAAGCCCAACTCCTTATGATAAGGAGTTTGAACGCACAATTTTAGCCAAACTAAATTACGGTTTAAAACATCTATCTGCTTCTCCATGTCGCCTATCATCCTCAAGATTATTTCCATATTAAGGCCAGCAAAATTGACACCGTCATCTCCACTTTGACCCCCGGCATCAGAAGGGACAACCCTTGTGGCAGGCGACCCTCGAGCTCCACCCGCCTGCTACAATGCCTCTCTAGACTACCTGAAAGACCTTGATGGAGGTTCCGACCCCTGCAACGAAATAGGAAGCTACCTTGGTCCCCTGTTGCTCATCTCGATTCCCCTTGAGCCAACTACAAACTAGAATCCCTCCTAGATGAAACGAAAGCATGGTTTTTTCTCAAGTGTACGGAGAGAAAAAATGCCTTCATAGGGAAGAATAAAATAAGACGAATCGCTTTGGAATTTCACGTTCTTGTCAAACACGTCAAACTCCCAGTTAATCCATACAAAATCATTTCAACCAGCTTTTGACAAGCTGAATCCAGTAATTGCTACTAAATGGCAGCAGGGAGGCTAACAGACTAAAATCATCCTCAAAATTACATAAGAACTCTTTCTGATCACATCACAGTATTGTCATGAGCATCCTCCTGCAACGTGTCCTCCTCCACTTCAACAATCTCCCTTGTTTCAATCACATCACAAATCCCATCCCTTAAATCTCTAACTTAAGTAATTTCTTCCATTGCACCAGCACCCTCAAGATTCACAGCAACCTCCTCCTCCACAGCTCAGGACGGATTACTATATTGAGGAAAAACCAAACCATCTACCTCCTTATCAGCATTCTCCTCAACAATCTCCATATTATTCTTTGCATTCCCCTCATTAATCAATGATTCTCCAATTTTATTCTCCATTTCACAACCCTCATCTGTTACTACATTAATCACATCCTGATTAGCAACACCCGTCAGACTTACTTCTTTCTGAGAATTAGAATTAACCAACTCAGCATTAACATTCCTAGGACCAACCTCTATGTCAAAATTCTCCTCTACCACTTTATTCTTTCTGGAAAATGGATTCCACGAGATATACTTTTTCTGTGTTCCAACTTCCAATAGTTTTCGTAATGTCCTGCCTTGTTGAATGCCGTTGTCCTCACATCTGTTCTACCTTTTCCTGTACAATAGCTTCAGAAAAATTTTCACCTTTTCCCCGTATCCATTCAAGATTTCAAATGAAACTCGACAACGATGATGATAATTATAAAGATGATGCTGTTTTTTTATTTAGATGTATAGGTAAATGTCTTTTTTTGGTAAGAATAGAAGGTGGGCATCCTCTTAATAAATGAAAAAATGTAAACCATATAAACCCAGATTACATAATTTCCTGATATTCATGAGTTGAAATACCCCAAATTCATCTTTATATTCTTCTATTTTCATTGCAAGTAACTTTGTTTTTTCTCTCTTTCATTACAATTTTGCTATGGGATCAAAAAAGTACTGCTGCTCATGCTGTTGGATACTGCTCTTCCTGGTTGTCTACATCTACTGGGGCATCTTCAATCCCATTAATGATGTCATGTTTCACGTGACCGACGCATCCCTCACCAAATTCAGTTTCATCAATGGCAAGAACAGTACCACCCTTCACTATGACCTAACCCTCAACATCTCTGTTAGAAACCGCGACGAGAAAATCAATATTTTCTATGACCACATTGAGGCCAATGTCTACTACAAAGGCCAGCGGTTCCACGCCGCAAATTTAACTCCCTTTCCCCAGGGACACTTGAAAACCACTGTTCTCAGCCCTGTGTTTCGAGGCCAGCAGCAACTGTTTGCATTGCTGAACGACAAGAGCTTCAAGTCCGATTCAGAACAGAGTCCCAATGTGACTTTTAGCATCACTTTGAGGCTGAAGCTTCAGTTTAGAGTGAAGCTGGGTTTCATCAAGACGAAGCTACACTTCAAGCCGGAGATCAAGTGTGGCTTGGAGGTTCCTCTTCAGTCAAATGAGACATTATCAGTGGCAGATTTTGAGATGACCAAATGCGACGTCGATCTCGACATCGATCTCTGATAATCTTTTCAGCGTTATTTTATAGCAGTCGGTAATAATAGTTTGTTTTCATGATATTGTAGATTTGATTTCCATTCTTTTAATTTTAATTTTGTACATAAATCCTCCAACTGATTTAGGAACCCTTGTAGTTTATACCTTGAACAAATATTTCATTCTTTTAGCTCTCTTTGAAGAGTAGATAAGTCAAAATAACATGAGTTTTAATTTTTTTTCTGCATCAGCTACCTTGTTGTTGCTGTCAGCTTGCAAAGGAGAATCTCCAAAACTTATTCATGGATAGACTACTAGAAGTTGTTATATCTATGTTTAGGGCCTCTTAATGATCAAATGTCATTTTTTGAGCAACAAATATTTCAGACATGTATTATCTTTCTTATACACTACTTGTTCTGGATTGTCTTGAAAATGATATTTTCATTATGGGGTGTTCCATCTGGAAAATGGTAATTATGGTTGTCCTTTTCTTGGGTAGATTTCTATATTGGAAGGTTTTTTGTTTGCTAGTGGTGCTGAGCTGATGTTACTGTGCTGGAAAACATACAATATTTGGTAGGGTTTGTAGGGGAATGGAGATAATCAAAAGACTTGGCAGTGTCCAAACTGATAATAATGACAGGTATGTCTATCTTGGATCTGTCAAATTCCTTTAAGGGCCTTGATGTGGGATACCTCGAGTTAACTGTGGCATTCTTATCTGGATATAATTTGTATTTTTTGGGGGGCGGTAACTAACTGTTTGATAGAGAGCAAAACATAGATATTAACAATCACCCAAGGGTACCAATGTTACTCCATAAGTTACTGGCAAAATGTGGCCAATTCATCTTCATTTACTGAGAAAAAAAATGTGGCCAGTTCACTTGGATTAATCCAAAGAACTCATCACTGCTTCATTAGCCTTGGCTTTGAAAACTGAAAACTGAAAGAATAATTATGGTCTCAAAAAAAGGTGGAAGATATGATATGAGTGTTGTTGAGATGGCTCAGCATGGTAACTGATCTATTTCGTTGCCAGGCGCATAGTGAAGTGAACTTCAAAGATAATGAGAGAGTAGATGATTGTCCCATTTATAGTGAGTAAAAAATTTAAGGTAGGGGATTCAAAGATAATGAGAGAGTAGATGATTGTCCCATTTATAGTGAGTAAAAAATTTAAGGTAGGGGATTAAGTCGAGTGTTGGAAAAAATCCTTATTAATCAGGTCAAGAGTTTGATGTTATGTTGGTATACAACTCGTTTCGTCAAATGAAAATTTTGGGCTCAAAACTCCTCATCCTCTCGTATTAGAAAATGTCAAAGCATTACACATAATCTTTAACCTAAAAATTATTGGTATTTTTTTTTATATTCTAAAATGACTATAATGTAAGTTATTAACTTGTCCATAGACTTGTAATATAACTTATCTTAATTTTCTCAATATTAAAAAAAGGGAAAAGATTATATAATCTTAGATTATGTAAATTCCGTACACCCTATTTAAAAAAGGTTAAAAAATCAGTCTACAAAATTTTTATATTATAAAACTATATCTAGTATTACTATAAAAAAATATATAATTTTCTTTTTGTCTTTTTTTATTTATTATTATTATTGAAATAAGTCAAGACTATCCATTTGTTTTTTTACATAGGAAGGGAAAAAGCCCAGGCCTGTGATAGCTAGAAGCCCAGCCCATGGTTTTAATCATGCCTATTTCGGTCGAGCTTTCTACATCATTCTTTAGGCCCGACAATTTCATTGCACAACAAAAGCAAGTCCAATCCTACAACTGTTGAACTTATAAACTAGCCATTTCATGGGCTTAGAAAAAGGGAAAATCTGTTTGTAGACCCAAACAGGGGCCTGCATACGCACGCTTTATTTGGATTAAACGAGTCATTTCATTTAAGTCCAGATGGACAAGCACACGGCGTCGTTTCCTTAAGACAGTCACCTTACCCCTTCCTCATGAGACTGAGCGTTTTCTCCCTTCGCTTTTTTCTTTTCCCGTTGTCGATGGAAATGGGATATCTATGATGAATTAAGAACTTTGTTTATGTTTTTTTCTTTTTAAATTATGAAGTTCTCTTCAATTTTACCTCATTTCCGAATGATAATTAGAATACAAGATTATCGGAAAACATTATCTATTGGGTTCTAAAATTTAAGGTACTGATTGCGATTTTTTTTTTTTTTAAATTATGAAATTCTGCAATTTTTTCCTTTTACCTAATGATCGAAAAATGAAATTAGTGTTGGGTTCTTTAAATATTTAGCTCCAGATTATACTCTACGTTGGGATTATTATATCTATAAAGAACGTGTCTCGTCTGCCTCTTGTGTCCATTTACCTTCAAGAAAAACTGAAAAGGGTTGGCGATCTCCGCCTGGAGAAACTCCGATGCTTAAGTCAGTAAACTATTTATGAAGAACCATTCAAGAATCCAAGAGAAGAAGTCCCCCTATGGTGGAGGTTTACCTGGTTTATATCTGCCTCGAGACGAAGTGTAACGATTTCTATAATTGTCGTGATCATGTATCTGTATGAGATATCTTTTTGAGCCTAATGTGATCACATATCTGCATGAGATCCCGTGAATGGTAGCCATGGATTAGTATGGATTTTAGACTAGACTCTATAGAGCTGGGCCCACCGTATATCTTCCCTTTTATATGGGCTTTTATCCTTGGTGGGCTTCTGGGCCAAAACAGACCCTACAGCTACCCCGCGAATTCCCTTCCCTTTGAGGCGTAGGGAATTCAATTCTTTTCTGCTTTGGTTTCCCGCGAAGACAAGTATGGGAACTCGTTCCCTTCTGCGAATCATCAAATGTGTGCCGCCCTTTCATCTTCTCATCTGACGGTTACGCTTCTGCTTTTATGTTAGGTCATAATACCCCCGTCTGTTGGCGTGCCGCACTCGTTTTCTTTAAATACTTCTTCTCTCTTTTTCCCCATTCTTTCTGTTCATTTTGCTTTTTGGCATTCTCTTGCTTTCTACCTCCTCCTATTCTTGCTCCTTTCCCGTTCTTGCCTCATGTTCGTACTATTTCTTTCCCTCGCTACTCCTATGGCTGACCAAGGCAGTGGATCGGTTCAACCCTCTGACATCCCTGAGGGTACGACTTTTGACGGTTATTTGTGGCGTTCTAACGTCTGAAAGAAACATTTGGCTGGGATTCGGGAGGAGTTTAAAATTGCGAGCTCAGTTGTGATGAAGGCCCCTGAATCGGGGTGTTGCGATGACGAGGGGTTCTTCGGTTGGGTAGCCATCTTCGTTGCTATGTTATCGCACAGTTTGAAGTTTCCCTTCTGTCACCCTCTTCGCGACATTCTGGACCTTCTGGAGCTTGTTCTGATTCAACTTCACCCCTTTGCCTTGAGGGTGTACTTGTGTGCCTGCGTTATCTTTCGAATAGTGCCAGAGCCCCTCCGCGATCCTTATCCTGATCTCACTGCTTAGGAATTTCTGGTCTTCTATGATGTGAGGGCGGCTACCAAGGAATGTGTGGCTGGGTTTCGCAAGAAGGAGAAATGGCAGTCTCTGGCTCGGTTTGAGGGTAGGTATTCTAATGCCAAGGAGTGGACCACGAAGTTTTTCTTCATCAGTGGCCAAGGGTGGGAGTTTCCTGCACAAGAAGAGGTCTTCAGGGACTTTCCAGTTAGGGCCATCTGGCGCCCTCTTCCTGAAGGCCGATGCCTATGGTCAACCATGCCACCGCTATCCCGCCGAGAACTGGCTCGGATTATGCCGTCAGTGCTTGGGCCGCGGACCATCTGGAGGACCTTTGGACTGACAAGCTGCTATCGCCCGTACATATAGATCAGTTCTTGACGTCTCCGAACCATTCTTTCATTCAAGGGCGTGACTTCATGATTACAGATGTCATCCCCGCCCCTTTACCAGCACTTTCTGAGAAGACTGCGATAGGTGCTCTACTCGTGCGAGAAGTGGAGGAGAAGCCTAGGGAGACTGAGTGGTTAAAGACCACCGTGGTTGAGGGAAAAAAAGAAAAAATGTCCAAAAAGAAAAATGACGAGGGCCAGAAGAAAAGGGCTTGCCCAGAGGGCTCTTCCGTGATCCCACCTTCAAAGAAACTCCAGGCGCCCACTGAGGAGGATCAGGACTGGACGCCCGTGGCCCCAACTTTAGAGAGGAACTTGGCGCCCACTATGAGTGCCCATGAGCCAACGCCCCGAGAGAGTGGGGCCTCTTTTGAAGGTGATGGGGATAGGGCTCCCACCCCGCCAAAGGCGTCTACCCCTACAGGGGTCCGAGCTAGGGTGCCCACCTCGTCCATGAGTACTTCTCCTGTGAGGCCAGACTTTGCTGGTTTAGGGGATTGGGAGAGGCTGGCTAATATAACTCTCTTTGAGCTCGCCGCCACCTTCCAAGTCCATGCCCCGTTCCTGTGTTTATGGCACCAGATGCCGAAGGGCCAGTGAGGAGATACGATCTTCCACTATGTGTCGCAGTCGCCCTTCACTTGGAAAGGGTCGCGGGTTCCAGTATCCCCCTGCAGTCGCCCTCAAAGGTCGCTTCTAGGGAGGCGGGTGCTCCTTTCTTGGGTGAGGAGGAAAAGGGTCATACTGGCGCTCAGGCTTCCGGGCAGGAAGGCTTTGCGTCTCCCGCTCCTAGGGGCACCAGTGACGCTTTGATTGTTAGCCAGCCCAGCTCGGAAACTCCCCCAACCACTGTGTCTAGAGGTAAGACTCCATCTTTGGTCGAGATTGGGGAGCACTTCTCTCTGCCTCCACTTCACGCCTCTTCGTTTGATGGGGGTCCGGATTCCCTCACTGAAGAGAAGTTGGATCATATGCTGCAGGAAAATTCCCACGCCGCGTGGGAGGAATCGGCTCATCCAGAGTTATTGCCCGAATCTGGGCATGTATCGGATCCGGTGAAGGGCACTGCTCCTCGGGGTGCCTTCTCTCTGCCTGCCTTTGCCCACACAGAGGCCGCTACCGAAGTGGCCAACTGGCTAAGGGATTGGTTTTCCACGGTATTCTCATTGCTTATGCTTTTTTATTGATATCCCCCCCTTTTTTTGTTTTTCATTTGGGTTTTCTTCCTCTCTTTGCAGTGCGTTGAGAGTTTGGCAGCCCAGATTGCGGCTGATTTTTTTGAACAGGAGGAACGAATTACAGGGAGGTGGCAAGCCGACAGGGTTGAATTGGAGGCCTTGGTCGAAAGGAATAGGGAGCTCAAGCTCCGGTTTAACCAGGCGGAGGGGGTCGCTGACTCCCTTCAGGGAGAGCTCGAGTTGTGCGAGGGGGCAGTTCTTGAGCTCCGGGATGCTGTTCGCCTCGCTCAAGAGGCAAAAATCAGGGATGACTTCTCCCACCAGGTCCTGTAGTCGAAGAGGGATCTGGCGATGGTGCGTCCCTTATTGCATTAGGCCAGTAATAGCCTGCTCTAACTGCCTTCTTGGCCAAGGCTCTTGCTCCCGAATGATTCCCACATATTTCTTCGTATATCTCTGCTAGGATATATTATGCTTCTTGGGGCGAAACGCAACGCAACATAGGGGTGGAGAGTTCTCTTTTGTAAAGGATCCCTTCGATAAGTACGAATCTTGCCGCTTTACTTCTCACTTTCCGTGCTTCATCTCTCTCTTCCAAAAGTTTGCCCGCTGCCAAGTATTCTACTATCCCATTTGCCCGCTCAGGGAGATTGGGATTTAGCGCCTCTATCTCCACGTCAATGGCTGGTGTTTCAATGATTCTTCTTTCAACTTGCCAAGGAATGGGCGTTTCTTCCATCCCAGATGCCGCCCGGGCCAACTTGTCTGCCACTTCATTATCCACCCATGGGATCTTAGTTATGGTAAAATATGAGAAGAGATCACGCACTTCCCACACCCGTTCCAGATATTTCTTTAACTTCTTGCTCTTGGTGGCGTATAGTCCCGATACTTGGTTGGCAATGACATGTGAATCTGACTTAGCCTCTACCTCAGTTACTCCAATCTGGGCAACTACGGAGAGTCCGGTTATTAGCGCTTCGTACTCCACTTTATTATTTGTCACTTTGAATGCTACCGTGGCCATGTAATGCCTCTCTTCGCCGCTGGGACTTATTAAATGTACTCCCAAGTTGCCACCGACCTTGCAGGACGACCCATCTATGTGCATCACCCATGATTTTCCTGTTGGTGACGTTGCGGCGTCCTGAGTTTCCTGGGGGAAACCTGTGAATTCTGCCACAAAATCTGCCAACGCTTGCCCCTTCACCATCTTCCTGGGCTCGTACTTCAAGTCAAATTCGCTCAATTCGATTGACCATCCTATCACCCTTACTGTATAGGCTTACTGTATAGGCTTGAAAGCCTCCTGGCCGCCGTTACTAAGGTGAAGGCTAGCATTTCGATCTTAGGGTATCTTACTTCTGCTCCCCTGAGACCTCACCTTACGTAATACACGGGGTGTTGGCTCGCCCCATCTTCTTTTACCAGGACAGTAGATACCGCATACGGGGAGGCGACTAGATACGCGTAGAGTACGTAGCCCTTTTTTGGTTGCTTTAGGAATGGTGGGTTGACCAGATATTGCTTCAACTTCCTAAACGCCTCGTCGCATTCTTCATTCAAGAGATGTGTCTTGCACAACATATGGAAGAAATGCATACACTTATCAGTTGACCTGGCTATGAATCTGCCCAGGGTGGCCACTTTCCCTGCTAACCACTGTGTCTCATACAAGTTCCTCGGCGGCTTCATATTGATTATGGCCTCTATCTTTTCAGGGGAGGACTCGATTCCTCTTTCAGATACGATGAATCCCAAAAATTTTTCTGATTCGACTCCAAATGCGCATTTGGCAGGATTCAACTTCATCTTGTATTGGCGTAGCACATCAAATGCTTCTCTTAGGTCAATGATGTGTTGGGCGGCCTCCTTGTTTTTTACCAAGAGATCATCTATGTAGACCTCCATGGTTCTTCCATTTGTTTCGCAAACATCCGGTTGACTAATCTTTGGTAGGTCGCCCCTGCGTTTTTTAACCCAAACGGCATTACTTGGTAACAGTACAAACCCCGGTCTGTTATGAACTCCGTCTTCTCCTTGTCTGTCGCGTGTATCTGTATTTGGTTATACCCTAAGTAGGCGTCCATGAAACTCAGCATTCGGTGTCCTGCTGTCGCATCCACGATGAGGTCAATGCGCGGCAGGGGGAAACTGTCCTTTGGGCAAGCTTTATTGAGATCAGTGAAGTCTACGCACATTCTTCACTTCCCGTTCGTCTTCTTTACCATGACAACAATGGATAACCACTTCGAGTAGTGGACCTCCTTGATAAAACCGGCAATGAGTAGTTTCTCGACTTCCAAACCGATGGCAATATACTTTTCAGTGCTGAACGACCTTTTGTTTTGGCGTACGGGTTTGTGGGTAGGGTCTACACCCAATCTATGCTCGATGATGGTGTTATCTATACCAGGCATTTCTCCGTGGCTCCAGGCAAAGATGTCTCTGTATTCCATCAACAGCTGTTTTAGGCTCTCTCTATCTGCAGGAGAGGTGTTTGTGCCAACGCACACGGTCGTCTCCGGGCGGTTAGGGAATAGAGTTATGAGCTCCAAAGGCTCATTGACCTTGGCGTGTTGTTGACTCTGCTCATTTATGACCTTTATCCCCTCTTGCTGTGCTTCTACCATGGGTGGCAAAAATGGTGGCACGAACGTCTCTTATACTTCCTCTGAGGTGCAGACATCGTTTTCGTTCTTCCTTAATTCCTATACTTAACATTATTTAGCCAATGCTTGCTCTTCTCTTAACTCTTCTACCCTGCTATCGGTCGGGAATTTCATCTTGAGATGATATGTGGAGGTTACCGCACTGAAATGGTTAAGAGTCGATTTCCTGAGTATAACGTTATAGGAGAAAGGGGCTTTGACTACCAAGAAGTCAGTCATGGTAGTTGCCATTTATGCTCCACTCCTGGCAGTAACCGGTAGTGTGGTGGCCCCGACAAGCTGGATTGCTTCACCGGAAAAGCCCTTTAATGGTGTCGAAGAAGGTCGTAGCTGTTCGGTATTGATGCCCATTCTGTTAAACGCGTCCCAAAATAGTATGTCCGCTAAGTTTCCGTTATCAATCAGTACCCGCCTGGTCATGTAGTTGGCTATTATGAGGGTGACTACCAGAGTATCGTCGTGCGGATACAATATCCCCTCCCTGTCTGCTTCTCCGAAGGATATCACCTCTCGGTCATTGTTGAGTCTCTGCTGTTTAGGAGCCATGTCCGCTATATATACCTCTTCATATTGCGTTCTTCGTGCATGCGCCTTGCGACTGGATATGGATACCCTGCCGCCAACGAATCCCTCTGCTATTGTTCTGATTTCCCCGATAGATGCTCTATTATTGTTGTTTCTCGGGGGTGATCTATTCCTGCCGCCTCTGGTAAGGGTTCGGTTTCCATTTTCGTTGCCTCTGTTGGTCGCCCAGTTGCCACAGTTCTGGGGGTTGTTGCCTCGGTTCCTTCTTTCAGGGCTGATGCTCCTTCTAACTCCTCACCCAGGCTCTTAACACCTTCTGGGTTTTGACCGTTCTGCCATCATTAGTTCCAATTCTCCTGTTCCTGCTAGATCAGCGACCATCTTTTTCATGGTCGTGCAGTCCTCGGTCCAATGTGATGCTGTCTGGTGGTATTTACAATACCGACCACCTATTTGGTGTTGGCCCCCTTCGCTTTTACCTTCCTCCTCCTCCTTGACACTCAAGTTGTTATGTATCAGTTTGGTGTTTCGATCTGGATATCTTTCTTGTCTCCTTTCCTGCTGGCTTGTTCTAGCTCTCTTATCATCGCGTCTGCTTCGCCGTTCAGCCTTTTTGCTTTCCTTCCAGGGGTCTACCAACGCTTGCAACGTGTCATCGGCATTGACAAAATTGTCTGCTTGGTCCATGAATTCCCTAAGGGTGGAGGGGGTCTTCTTTGCTAGATCGATCATGAATGGACTTTGCAGCCAGATTTCGCCCAGTAGGGAAGCCAGGGTGATATTTTCATCTTGGTCGTCCGTTGTCAAGTGCTCTTTGTTGAAGCGAGTGAGGTAGGTCTTGAGGTTTTCGTCCTCTTTCTATTTAACCGTGAGTAGATAGGCAGCTGGCCGCCGATGTATTTTGCTCGGCATGAACTGGGTTATGAATTGCTTGGCCAACTCTTCGAAACTATCTATCGACCTTGGCTTGAGGGTTCCGAACCATCCCCTTGCCGTCCCCTTCAGAGTTAGAGGGAAAGCCCGGTAGGTGATCTCGCTTGGGAAGCCATGAAGCGTGATGTGGGTTTTAAAGTTCTCTAGGTGGTCTATTGGATCCTTAGACCCGTCGTATGGGTCGATTTTGGGGACCTTGAACTTCGACGGTAAAGGGATTTCCATAATACGTTCACTATATGGTAGGTCTGTCTGGTTCAGCAGGCAGTCAATCGAGGAAGATCCTTCCATCTTTTTTGATATTTCTTCATATTTAGCTGTGAGGTCCTTCAATTCGCGTGCATTTTTTGCTTTTCTGTGTGTTCAAGCTCGGCTCCAACATTACTGTCAGCTTCCTGCTCCCCTTGCTCATTGTGAGGCGGCACAGCGGTGTTGTTGGACTTGGCATTCTTCCACCGCAAATCCTCATTCTCTTTCTGTAGCGCTTCTAGGGTGTCCAACACCGTCTTCAATCTCTCATCCTCTGCTGCTAACCGCGCTTCCATTGATGCACCTGTCGTCCGGCTTGCTATGGAACGAGTCACAGTTAGCATGCGAGAGCCACGTTAATAGTTTGTAATGCCCCCAAGATCCCACAGACGGCACCAATGTTAAGGATGTGTCTCGTCTGCCTCATGTGTCCATTCACCTGCAAGAAAAATTGAAAAGGGTAGGCGATCTCCGATTGGAGAAACTCCGATGCTTAAGTCAGTAAACTATTTATGAAGAACCATTCGAGAATCCGAGAGAAGAAGTCCCTATATGGTGGAGGTTTACCTGGTTTATATAGGCCTCGGAGCGAAGCGTATCTTGCATAACGATTTCCATAATTGTTGTGATCACGTATCTGCATGAGATATCTTTCCAAGCCTAATGTGATCACGTATCTGCATGAGATCCCGTGAATGGTGGCCATGGATTAGTATGGATTTCAGACTCTACAGGGCTGGACCCGCCGTATATCTTCCCTTTTATATGGGCTTTTATCCTTGGTGGGCTTCTGGGCCAAAACAAACCCTACAATATCTATTCTATCTAGAGCGATAGTTGTTTAGGGATTATACTCTATTTAGGGATTACACTTTCTAAATTCCTGATCTCCACTTTCCTATCTTGAGAACTGGAGTACTGTCCCCCGAAAATTGTTAAAAAATTGTTAGAAATTGCATCCAGAGGGCATTAGGTGTTTGATCTTCATTTGTTTTTTTTTTAATTATTTAATGGACTAGATCTTAAAAGGGTGTTTGGTAATTGATCTCGATTTTTTTTTTAAAGATTTTTGGCACTAAATATCCTTAGGATTTGGTTTTTATGGGAGTAGATGGCTTATCCACTGAACGAGAGACTCTGTACTTGTGTTTTGAGGCTGGTTTTGGTTTTGGTTTTGATAGGGGTGAGTTTGGTTGGCTTCACATTTGGGCTATCCATGTTATGTTGCTTAACAGGGAATTACTACTCAAGTTTCATGTCCTTAATGTGTTTGTGATTGTTGTTCAGAGAAAAAATGGGAGTAGGGGTGAGCTGGGAGAAAAAATAACTAAATAAATTTGTGGGTCTATGTTACCAGTGGTGGTAGTGGAGGAACATAGGATGATGGGTGGTGGAAGAGCTTACCTCAATGCTACGAACAGCATAAAAAGAAACAAGAATGCGAGATCTAGGCAGTGGGAAAATTGAAGTTATTTAACGTATATGATTTTTGGGCAAATTGGGAGTAGGACATTTTGGTCATTTTACCTACACTGATATGTAGGAATGTCAAATCGTGTCAATGAGTCATATTCGTATTGTGTCAAGATATATATATTATACTATATAAATCAATCTTAACCTGACCTGTTAAACTTATCGTCTCAAAATGTCAAATTCTTACACGACCCGTTAATATAACGTGTTGTGTCGTGTTAACCCGTTAAGATCCATTAGTGAATATTACGATATATATTAACACGATATAATATGATCCGTTTCAACCTATTTATATAAATGAGTTGAATATTCCAAAAATTAACTCGTTTGATTTGATTAAATTTAACATTTATATCAATGTTAAAATCACAATATTTATAAAAATTATAACACTAACTACAAATCTAAAATTACAACCTAAACAATAAAAATATCAAAATTAAAATTCTATCAATTTTACTTTTAAATACAAGGGTATAATTGTAATTTTAACTTTCTTAACATGTCATAACGAATCAAAACAGGTTGACCCGTTATCAACCCATTAATCAATCGTGTCATAATAGATTAATCCGTTTTGATTCAAAATCCGTTAAGACTAAATCCTAATCCGTTATTATCATGTCGTGGTTGTGTTAGGTTAACAGCTCGTGTAACAAATTGTCACCCTTACTAATATGCACAAAAGACAAAAGAAGGCAGTAAGTGGGGCCTAAATATAAGGATAGTACCTAGCACCTCTCTTAGAAAAATGGATCGAATGTATGGTAGCAATAAGTGTGAATGCTTATTATCTCTACATTACAATTTTACATATCTTTCTTTAATCTTTTAAATTTTCTTGTCTAATATATAGTATATAGATGATAGGTAGGAGAATTCCAATATAAACATTATCTGCAAGAGCTTTCAAAGTTCAATATTAAGAAGAATGCTGGAGTTTACAACATTGACATGAAGCTCTATCTCCGGATTAAGGTCAAGATAGGAAAGATCAAGACAAGGTGTTTCAAGCCCAAGGTCAAATGCGAACTAAAAGTTTCTTTGAATGCAAACAAAACTTCAGTAGGTGGTATTGAGACTATCAAGTGCGACATCGATTACTGATTGACCTGGCCACCTTTTTTTCTTATTTGATATTCGATCAGTCTTCTATTTATTTATTTATTCATTTAAGTTTAGGTGATATTCTTATTATATTTTTTGCAGACCTCATGATGACCAGATGTATATGTTTGTTTATGAGAGATCATATGATGTAGTAGATTATTATGTATTGAGTTGTTATATTTGATTATTGTTGGTTTATCACATTTTATTAATTCTTTGCTTTCGTTGTGCATGTAAATAAATAAATTATTAATATAGTCACCATTTTTGAGTTTATTTAGGAATTATGCGTTCATAGTTTATGTCTTCAATATATTTAAGCTAAAACAACGGGTATTAATATTGATACATTAATTGTTTCCTCGGGAAAATGTAATGGTTTCTACAAAACTGTGTGTGCAAAGTGAAAACATGCATATTCGAGTCACCAATTTGTTCTTAATGTTGACAAGTCGGACTTAGAGCCACAACATGATGAGAGTACTATGAAAGGCATAAAATCAATCACAAGTTGCAAAACTCATTTCAAAACTGGACTCAAGTCCTAAGTAGATATATTCGGAATTGATCCTTTATGCTTTCTTGGGTTCAAACCCGACATCTATATAATTTATGAGAAATCCTAGGGGTCGGTCGGGCCGACCCCCGTGTAAAAGGCAGCCCGCCGCCCCCGGTGGCAGTGGAAGACACCGCCCACCCCATTGGGCGGCGAGTTGAGGGCTGCAACGGCAGCCTCCAGCAATCTACGGTGTGCCTGCCGCAGCCCTCAACCCGAAATGGACCCGCCGGTTCCAATGGGGTGGGCGGTGTCGCCCACCGCCACCGGCACTGGCGCCGTTGGACTGAGGCCGAACTCTAATAAAATTCATCTCTATTTTATTTTTTTATTGTATTTTTTATTATATTTTTATATTTTTATTGTGTTTTTTATTATGTTTTTTATTATATTTTTTATTATATTTTATTTTTTATTATCTATTTTATTGTATTTTTTTATTTTTTTATATATATTTTAAATTTTTTATTGTACTTTATTGTATTTTATTATGTATATAGGAAGGGGCTGTTTTGGACGCTGGGGACAGCCCGACTAGTCCCCAGCGTCTGTCATAATTTATATATGGACTTTCAAAAACAATTCACCAATTGTTCTAAATAGATCTAATGAAATTTCCCTTGCACAACCATTTTTTTTAAATTATTCGTTATCTTTTCATCCTTGATTCCTTTCTTGACGTAATATATAGCATATTAGCATATAAGTGGAAAAATAACAAATATAATTATTTGATATCACATCAAAGAATAGTAAAAAAGAGTAAGTGTTATTAGGATGGCAAATAGTATTTTGAAAAAATTAATTACAAATAATTAAATAGGTGCCTCGACAAGTAAATGAGAAAAAAATTTATAGGAAACGAGAAAATCATATTATTTGAAGTGAAATTATTGGTTAATAAAAAAATTTGAGAAATGCTAATTGAACCAATGTTTTGGTCCATAGTATCAGATTACGCGTACAACGCTTCAAAATGAGTATGAAATCTCGCACACAAAACCTACGTATGTGGGAAGCGAACAAGAAACCTCCTAATGGAACAACCGAGTCTCAACAACCAGATCAAATTCAACAAACAGATAAATCTCAACAAACAGATAAAGCAAGAGGTCGAAACAAACCATATCAAGAACATGAAGATCATGATCAAGATCAAGATCAAGGGATGAAATCTAGGAGATAACAAATTTTTGTAATTTTGAAATGTTTTTGAAATACTTGTGACAAAGATTTAGATTATCGGAAAACATCTATAAATAAAACATGTGATCCTATTAGTAAAAGATAACTAATAATATTAGAAAAAATTGGTGGTGCGAGGGAAATTTCATTATACTAAGTTGGACAATTGTTGAAGTGTTTTTGAAAATCCATATATAAATTATATATATAGATTTCGGGCCTGCACCCAAGAAAGCATATAGGATCAATTTCGGATATACGTACTTAGGACTTAGGTTAAGTTTGGAAACGAAAATTTCTCAAATATTTTGAAATGAGTTTTGCATGTTCATGTGTTGATTTTATGCCTCTCATAGTACTCACATCAAGTTGTGCGCCTAAGTATTGACTTGTCAACATTAAGTACGGATTAGTGATTTGAATATGCACGTTTTTACCTAGCGCATAGAGTCTTGTAGAAACCGTTACATTTTTCCAAGGAAACAATGTATCAATATATTACCTATTATTTTTTAGCTTAATTATATTGAAGAAGTAAACTAGCCAAAGTTAAATATATGAACGCATAAACAAACTCAAGAATGGCAACTATATTAACGATTTATTTATTTAAATGCACAATGAAAGCTATGAATTAATAAAATATGATAAATCCAAAAATACTCAAATATAAAAACTCAATATATATAATAATCTACTACATCATATATATGATCTCTCATAAACAAACATATAATAGCTAGTCATGAGGTGATCACCTAAACTTAAATGAATAAATAAATAAATAGATCAAGACTGATCGAATATCAAAATAAGAATATAAAAAATAAATAAATAATAAAATATAAAATTAAATTAAATTAAAACTAAAGAATAAAAAAATATATATTAATAAAATTAAAGAATATCAAAACAAGGAGAAAAGGTAACCAGATTGACCAGTAATAGATGTTGCATCTGGTAGTCTCAAAACTAGCTGCTGAAGTCCCATTGGCACTCAAAGGAACTTTCAATTCGCATTTGACCTTGGGCTTGAAACGCCATGTCTTGATCTTTCCTACCTTGAACTTAATCCAGGGATAAAGCTCCACGTCAATGTTGTAAACCCCAGCATTCTTTTGTACATTGAGCTCAGAAAGCTCATCGGTGCCAAGCACTAACAAATATTGTTGGCCTTCAAACACTAGGCTCAAAACATTCGTATTCTTGTGCCCTTTGTAAAACGGCCCCAAATCACTTGAATCACATTGGTCCTCGTAATAAGCCCTGGCCGAGATGCTTTCATAGTAGACTCCAATCTTCTTGTTGGGGATTCTGGCAGTGACGTTAAGCGCAAGGTTGATATTGGAGAATGTTGGTGGCGCTTAAATTGAACAGTGTAAGCAAGGCATCCATGACATGGAACTTGATGTTATTGAGACAAAAGATGAGTCAAAAGAAGAGGATAGCAAGGCCAAAGGTGACAATCACAAAGACTATGACACTAAAAAGGAATCTAAACAGGCAACCGCCACAGCTGCTACCAGGGTGGCCAGGGTGGTAGGATTAGTGTGGTGGTGGGACTGAGGGGCTGTAGTATGCCCCATTCAAATGAGCTTGTTTATTTGACGACATGATTTAAGCGCAACAAAGTGATTAAGTGAGACAGTTATACATATGAGGAATATTACTACAAGATGATGTATGGAAGTGAAAGAATGTGATGGGGTATAATGTGGGTGTATATATAGCGTGGAGAATGGAGTTAGAAAGCCCGGTGGTATTTACCAAAGCCGTGGACCGTTGTTTTTTTTTTTTTTTTGTCTGTGTAATTATGGCATGGCTGCGAAGCCAGCATTTGGTTTGAAATCAACGCGCTCGCTTTTGAAGATTAGGGAGCAGAAAGAATTATAAGTAGACAAATGATGAGAAATGTTTTGCTCTCTTGCTTTTACTAATAGGATCACATGCTTTATTTATAGATGTTTTCGGATAATCTAAATCTTTGTTACAAGTATTTCAAAAACATTTCGAAATTACAAAGATTTGTTATCTCCTAAATTGCATCCCTTGATCTTGATCTTCATGTTCTTGATGTGGTTTGTTTTGGCCTTGTGCTTTATCTATTTGTTGAGATTTATCTGCTTGTTCAACTTGATCTGGTTGTTGAGACTTGGTTGTTCCATTAGAAGGCTTCTTGTCCGCTTCCCAAGTTCATAGGTTTTGTGTGTGAGACTTCGTCCTCATTTTGATGCATTGTACACGTAGTCTGATACTATAGACCAAAACATTGGTTCAATTAGCATTTCTCAAATTTTTTTATTAACCAATAATTCCACTTCAAATAATATGATTTTCTTGTTTCGTGTAAATTTTTTTCTTATTTACTTGTCGAGCCACCTATTTAATTATTTGTAATTAATTTTTTCAAAATAATATTTGCCATCCTAATAACCATTATTCTCTTTACTATTCTTTGATGTGATATCAAATAATTATATTCTTTTAAGTGTTTTTGAAAGTCCATAAATAAATTATATAGATGTCGGGCCTGAACCCAAGAAGGCATAAATGATCAAATCTGGATATATCTACTTTGGACTTGAGTCCAATTTTGAAATGAGTTTTGCAAGTTATGCTTGATTTTATGCCTCTCATAGTACTCTCACCATGTTGTGGCTCTAAATTTCACTTGTCAACATTAAGAACGGATTGGTGACTCAAATATGCATGTTTTCACTTTGCACACACGGTTTTGTAGAAACCATTACATTTTCCCAAGGAAACAATTAATGTATCAATATTAATAACCGTTATTTTAGCTTAAATATATTGAAGACGTAAACTATAAACACATAACTCATAAATAAACTCAAGAATGGCGACTATATTAATAATTTATTTATTTACATGCACAAAGAAAGCAACGAATTAATAAAATGTGACAAACCAACAATAGTGAAAAATAACAACTCAATATATAATAATCTACTACATCATATGATCTCTCATAAGCAAACATATACGTCTAGTCATCATGTGGTCTGCAAAAAATATAACAAGAATATCACCTAAACTTAAATGAATAAATAAATAAATAGAAGACTGATCAAGTATCAAATAAGAAGAAAAGGTGGCCGCATCAATCAGTAATCGATGTCGCACTTGGTACTCTCAAAACCACCTGTTGAAATCCCGTTTGCACTCAAAGGAATTTTCAATTCGCATTTGACCTTGGGCTTGAAATGCCATGTCTTGATCTTTCCTATCTTGAACTTAATTCGGAGATAGAGTTTATCGTCAATGTTATAAACTCCAACATTCTTTTGTACAGTGAACTCAGAAAGCTCATCGGCTCCAAGCACCAACAATTGTTGGCTTTCAAACACCGGGCTCAAATACACTTATATTCTTGTGCCCTTGGTAAAACGGCTCCAAATCTTTTGAATCGAAACGATGGTCCTCGTAATAAGCCCTAGCCGAGATGCATTCGTAGTAGACTCCAATCTTCTTGTTCGGGTTTCTAGTGGTGATGTTGAGCGCAAAGTTGTATTGAAAATTGTTGGTGGTGCTTAAATTATATTGAGTAAGCGAGGCATCCGTGACATGGAACTTAATGTTGTTGGGTCAAAAGATAAGCCAAAAAGAAGATGATAACAAGGCCAAGAGTGTCAATCACAGAGACTATGACACCAAAAAGGAATCTAAACATGCATCTATAGCCACGGCCAGGGTGGTAGGATTGGTGTGGTGGTGGGACTAAAGGGTTGTAGTATACCCCATTCAAATGAGTTTGTTTCTTTGATGACATGGTTTAAACGTAACAAAGCGATTAAGTGAGACATGTATTTGCAACACTTTAATTATAATTAAAATATTATTTACGATAAAAATAATATGTTTTGATCGTAAATGGTCATTCTTATTGTAATTAAAATATTACAAATACTTATTTTTCTTATAGTATTTTTGCATTGTCAATAAGAGAGCTTATAAATAAATTATTATTTAGTTGAAATTGATAAACTAGTTAAGCTATTAATCCATCTAATAATTTAATAAATATAAAATATGGGTAATTTCCAGATACGAGTGACTTAAGAAACTTAAAAATAAAAATCTTCTTTTTGGTATAAAGGCATTCATCTGAAAATATAACAGGAGAAACAGACTAGGAATATCTGGACTTTGGTGATGGTCCACAAATACCAGTCGGAAATTCCAATTATTTTATTGGGGTGGACACTTTAATGCCACAGGCACTCTTTCCTCGGCATAACGTAGCACACGTTCACATCGTGGTAGTCGGGCACAAGACGCATGTGCCAAATGGCAATCAGTTTGGGCACCCGTGGTGAGTATATCTACCTTTCAATCCTATTTTTACCGCAGAAAGTTATTAAGAACAAAATAAAAGAAAGAAAGCTTTGAATCCAAAATACCCAAATCCAATATCCCATCATTATGAGCCGGAAAAGGTTAACGGACACAAAAACTCGATGGCTTATTTATATAAGAAATCAAAAAGAAAAAGAATGGAAAATTGAATGTACAATATCACCAAAACAATTGTACACCAAAACAAATTATTATTACCAATTGCTACATAAGATTGCCTAGAAAAAACAAAACAATGAAATAATGGTAGTAACAGGGGAAAGATGAAATATCTGACAACTCGTGCCATTAAAGAAACAAGATTTGCTGCAAAGACAATCAGAGATCGAAATCGCATTTCGTCGTCTCAAAAGCAGCCGCTGATAATGTTCCATTAGACTCAAGAGGAACCTTCAAGCCACACTTGAGCTTGGCCCTGAAGTGCCCAATCTTGATCAAACCCAGCTTGGCTCTATTCCGAAGATTTAGCCTTAAAGAGATATTGAAAGTCCCATCAATATTTTCCGAATCGTCAAGCTTAAGCAATTGCTGGCCTTGAAACACCAGGCTGATAACGGTTGTATTCTTGTGTCCCTGGTAAAATGGCGTCAAAGTCTCAGTGTCAGAGCGCTGGCCTTGGTAATAGGCGCTGGTTTCAATGCGGTCATAATAAAAACCAATCTTCTTGTTGGGTTCCTGACGGAGACATTGAGAGCTAGGTTGTAGTGAAGAGTGTTGTCGCCAGAGGTGAAATTGAATTGGGTAAGCGAGGCATCGGTCACATGGAACTTGACCTCGTTGGGGCAAAAGATGAGCCAAAAGATGAACTTAGTGAGGGCGATGATGATGAGCAACGTTGTTGAGATGTGGCTTGAATTGAGTTCAATCAAGCACATTTAGGGTACTCTCGATCGACCCTTGGCTCGAGCAAGTCTCAACCCGTAAGTTCGCTCAACTCTCACTCAACGTACAGTTCGAGCGAGATTCCAACCCGAGAGTTCGCTCGAATCTCGCTCGACTTCCAGCTCGAGCGAGTTTGACCTAGAAGTGTTCGCTCGAGTGAAACTTACGTTCGCTTGAGCGAGATCAAAGAATTATAAATATCGCGAACTTCATTTCATGCGAGCAATGGACGAAGTAGTAGAGGAGCAGACGGCCCCCTATTTCGCCTCTGACGAGCTGAGCAGCTCCAGACCATGAGGAGCTCTATTTCTCTGGTTAGATTTATGTTTTCTTGAGCTTTGTAAAGGTTGAGAGTATGGGAGAGAGATTTTTGCAACTTGTAAGTGAGATTGAGTGATTTCTAGTGTAAGAATCTTGTGATTCAATCTCTGTACTCCATCTCTGTTCTATAGTGACTCATTGAGACCAACCCAACAGTGAATGTAGGCTTGTGTTAAGTCGAACCACTTCAAATTTTGGTGTCCATTGGTGTTCTGTATATATTTGTTTTATATCTCTTTGTTGCATCCTCTGTGTTACTTCCTATTTACTATATGTCAAATAGTCCATCCCCAACAAACATGAACAAGATCTGGAAAATAAGGCTGAGAAGGCAACTGAATAGGCATCCGCATAGACAGCTGCAAAAACCGCACCCCTTTTTTGATCCCATGGCGTATAGGATGGAGAGGAAAAAGAAAGATGCTTGCGATGAAAAAATTAAAGAAGCAAATTCAAGGAAGGTGGAATATCTTAATATGTCTCAGGTAGAAAGGAGGATACGGCATATATATATAGATGGAGTTTTCAAAAGCCGCGTTGGCGGTTACATTACAGAATTTCAGAAAGAAAAGCATAGCAAGAGGACGGCACTTTAGAAGAGCGTGAGAAGTAGAATGTCGGGAAATGAGGTGACTGGTTTCCTGGTAACTTCCTAATAGTAATAGGCTAGCCTATTCATTGAGTCGAGCGTCGGTCAACTCAAGGAGACAACCAATCTAATTAAGTAGCGTGATTTTTCCTCAATAATATTCCAGCTAGGAGTAAACATGGACAACGCTTCATACATAATCCTACAAGAAGTCGCATTTCAGATTCTTAGTATTATAATTGTGTTAGAATTATTGAGGGGCGGTGCATGACCCCCCTCCTCCACTTAATATGTTTTTTTTTCAATGTGTTTGTACAGTAATTTATGCTTATAAATACGAATGTTTTCGATCAGTTTGTACATACACGCAGAAGAGAAAAGAAAATGAAAGAAAGAAGAGAAAAGAAAAGAAAGAAAAAAAAATGAGAAAATTTTTGTTCTTGAATAAAAGAGAGTTCTAAATATTTTTCTCTTATAAAATCTCTTGCAATTGTAGTTATTATTTTAGTTTTATAACACGTTATCAGCACGAAGTTCTACCGACACTAAAGCTAGTTGTAATCTTCTTCAAGTAAGTTTTTCAATATATTATTTGCAATCTTTGAGATAAATATTAAATATTATATTGCTGATTATTACTTGATAAAAATTGTATTTATTTTTGCAAATATATTTTTCAGATACACATATTTATTTCATTATATATATGTGTAGAAAAATGACAAATCTTACAAAGTTGGAATTCGTTGCTCTTGATATTTATGGGAAAAACTATTAATCCTGGATCCTTGATGCTGAAATCCATCTAGATGCAGAGAACCTGGGAAAAACAATTAAAGAAAGAAATCAAGCGTCCCTGCATGACCGCGCTAAAGTAATGATTTTTCTTCGCTACCATCTTCATGAATAATTAAAAACTAAGTATCTTACAGTAAAAGATCCATTTATTTTATGAAATAATTTAAGGGAGAGATATAAACATCAGAAGACTGTTATCCTCTCAAGAGCTTGTTTTCAATGGTTACACCTGAGGTTGCAAGATGTTAAAAGTGTCAGTGAGTGTAATTCTAAACCTTTTAAAATTAGCTCAATATTAAAATTAAGCGGTGAAAATATCACTGATGAGGATATGTTAGAGAAGACATATACAACTTTTCATGCCTCGAATGTGTTCCTGCAGTAACAATATCGAGAGTGAAAGAGAAATATTCTGAACTTCTATCTTGTCTTCTGGTAACTGAGCAAAACAATGAGCTTTTATTGGAAAATCACAAGTCACGTCCTACTGGCTCAACATCATTCCCATAAGCGAATTGTGCATCTTTTCGAGGAAATCAGTGGCGTGGACGTGGTAAGAGAAATTATAGAAATATTGGTCCCAGAAATGACAACAATAAAAGGGATAATAATAATAATAATATACAGTATCACCAGAAGTGGTACAACTCAGAAAGGGGTAAAAGCCCCAAAAATAATTCTTCAAAAAGAAGTGAAGAGGTATGCTATAGATGCTGCATGACTAGACATAGGTCACGTACGTGTCGTATGGCCAGGCATTTAGCTGATTTATATCAAGCATATATTAAAGGGAAAAATAAAAGGTTTGAAACAAATTTAATAGAACCATCAGATGATGATTTATTACATATAGATATCACTCATCTTGATATTTCTGATTTTTTTGAAGATCCTAATGACAGAATTGATTATCTGAATAGGGATGGAAGTGTTCCTTCCAATTAATGTATTCTTCTCTTTAATATTTGTAATAAAAGTTTTGTATATTTTGTAGAATCATGGATCACACTGATGAATTTTTTATCTCTGAGTTGAATGATAAAGATGTATGTCTGGCTGACAGTGCTACAATTCACACAATCCTTAAGGATAAGAAATATTTTCAATATTTAACACTAAGTAAAGCCTATATCCATATCTTATCAGATTCATCAAATTTAATTGAAGGCTCTGGAAGAGCTTATATTGTGTTGCCTAATGGCACTAAAATTTGTATTGATGATGCTCTATTTTCTTCACAATCTAAAAGAAATTTATTGAGTTTCAAATATATACGACGTAATGATTATCATATTGAAACTATCAATGAAGGCAGTAAAGAACATCTCCTCATTACTAAAAAAGTATCGGGCCAGAAGCTCGTATTAGAGAAACTATCTGCTCTATCTTCTGAATTGTATTATACAAAAATGAGAACAAGTGAATCATATGCGGTAATGCACCAGAAGTGTATTGACCCCAAAGTATTTATGACATGGCATGATCGCCTTGGACATTCGGGATCAATAATGATGAGACGAATAATTGATAATTCACATGGGCATCCCTTGAAGAATCAAAAGATCCTTTTACCCAATGAATATCCGTGCTCCGCATGTTCTCAAGGTAAGTTGATTATCAGACCATCTCCCTCAAAAGTCGTTGTTGAATCACCATTTTTTTTACAAAGAATTCATGGAGATATATGTGGGCCTATTCATCCATCAAGTAGACCATTTAAATACTTTATGGTTTTAATTGATGCATCAGGTAAATGGTCACATGTTTGTTTGCTTTCCATTAGAAATGTTGCATTTGCTAAACTTCTTACTCAAATAATCAAGCTACAAGCACAATTCCCTGAGTATCCAATTAAAATCATTCGATTGGATAATACAAGAGAATTTTCATCACAAGCTTTTGATAATTATTGCATGTCAATAGGAATAGATGTTGACCATCATGTTGTCCATACACACACTCAAAACGGTCTAGCTGAATCTTTGATCAAAAGACTTCAACTAATCGCTAGACTTTTACTTATGAAATCAAAACTACCTGTTTCTACTTGGGGACATGCTATACTACATGCAGCATCACTAATTCGAATTAGACCATCTGCATATCATAAATATTCTCCATTACAGCTTGTTTTTGGTCAACAACTAAATATTTCTCATCTTCGTACTTTTGGATGTGCTATATATGTTCTAATCGCACCTCCACAACGTACAACAATAGGTCCTCAACGTAGACTTGGGACATATGTTGGTTTTGATTCTCCATCTATTATTAGATACCTTGAGCCTCTTACAGGAGATATGTTTAAAGCAAGTTTTGAGGATTGTCACTTTGACGAATCCACTTTTCCATTACTGGGTAAAGAAAAATTGATGCCTGAAGCACGACAAGAAATTACTTGGGATAATAAAACACTGTCTCAATTTGATTCTCCTACAAATAAATGTAAACTGGAAGTTCAGATGATTATTCATTTACAAAATGTTACAAATCAATTACCGGATGTATTTTCTAACACTAAAGGTGTAGTAAAATGAGATATTCCTGCTATTAATGCTCCAGTAAGGATTGAAATCCCTGAAAGACAAGTTATCAAAACAGCAATAGATGAATCTAAGACATACTTGAAGCGTGGAAGGCCTATTAGTACAAAAGATAAAATTCTCTTAAGGAAAAATATACAAAATGAATTTAGTATTCCTGAATAACCTATACCCATAATATAGGCTACAAACATAGTTAAAGCTCCCGAAGAAATTAAATCTTTTATTTCAAAATCTCCTGAAAATGGACCTCCTGAAGAGGTGTTTCATGAAATGTTTTCTCTCGAAAAGGAACAGATATTTGAAAATAATGAGATCTCAATACATTTCATGAGTACTGAAAAAATTCTGAATAGAAATAAAACTGTTGTCGACAACATATTTTCATATAAGAAGACATTTGATATTACCAGAAGTAATGAAGAAAGTGAGCCAAAAACTGTCGAAGAATGTCGACGTAGAAATGATTGGCCAAAATGTAAAGCAGCTAATTGAAGCTGAATTAAAGTCGTAGCAAAGCGAGAAGTATTTGGACTTGTTGTCCAAACACCAAAAGGTGTAATGCCTGTTGGATATAAATGGGTATTTATAAAAAAATGCAATAAGAAAAATGAAATTGTGCGGTACAAAACACGATTTGTCGCACAAGGCTTCCTGCAAAAACCTACGATTAATTATGAGAAAATATATTCTCTCGTTATGGATGCAATCACATTCAGATTTTTTATTAGTCTGGTTGTTACAAAAAGATTAGATATGCGATTGATAGATGTTGTTACTGTATATTTATATGGATCCTTAGACCATGACATATATATGAAAATTTCTGAATGATATAAAATACCTGAAGCATCTACAAGTATATCTAGAAGTATGTATTCTATCAAACTTCAAAGATCTTTATACGGGTTAAAGCAATCCGGACGCATGTAGTATAATCGCCTAAGCGAATATTTATTGAAAGAAGGATTTGAGAATAATCTTATATGCCCATGCGTTTTTATTAAGAAATCAGAATTCAGATTTACCATTATTGCGGTTTATGTTGATGATTTAAATATTGTGGAAACTCTTGAAGAGATCTCAAAAACCGCTATATATTTAAAGAATGAATTTGAAATGAAAGATCTTGGCAAAACAAAACTTTGTCTCGGCCTGCAACTTGAGCACTTGTCAAATGAAATTTTTATTTATCAGTCCATGTATACAGAAAAAGTCTTGAAACACTTATATATGGACAAAACTCACCCCTGAATACTCCAATGGTTGTTCGATCACTTGAAGTGAAAAATGATCCGTTCCGTCCTTGTAAAGATGATGAAGAAATTCTTGGTCCTGAAGTACCATATCTCAATGCAATTGGAGTTTTGATGTATCTTGCAAATTGCACTCGGTCTGATATTACATTTTCAGTTAATTTGCTTGCAATATATAATTTTGCACCAACTCGAAGGCATTGGAATGGTATTAAACATGTCTTTTGTTACCTTCGATATATGGTTGATATGAGATTATTTTATCAACGTGGATCAAGTCCAAAATTGATTGGGTACGTAGATGCAGATTATCTTTTAGATCCACACAGAGCTAGATCTCAAACTGGATATTTATTTACTTATGGAGATACTGTCATATCATGGAGATCTGTCAAGCAGACACTATCTGCTACATCCTCAAATCACTTAGAAATTATTGCAATTCATGAAGCAAATCGATAATGTAATTGGCTGAGATCAATGATTCAATATATCCAAGAAAAGTGTGGTCTTCCCATGATCAATGATGACCCAACAATTTTATATGAAGATAATACTGCTTGTATCACTAAAATCAGATGAAAATATATCAAAGGTGACAGAATCAAACATATTTCACCAAAATTCTTTTATACTCACGAACTTCAAGAGAAATGTGAAATTGATGTCAAGCAGATACGATCAAGTGACAATCTGGCAGATTTATTCACGAATGCATTACCAACTGCGACATTCAAGAAAATTGTGCAGAATATTGGAAAGCGAAGACTTAAAGATCTGTAGTCATGCACTTTCCAGGGGAGTAAGTGTCTTGAAGACTTGTGCTAATTGTACTCTTTTTCCTTTGCTAAAGTTTTGTCCTATTGGGTTTTCATTTGGAAGGTTTTAATGAGGTAATCCTAAAAGCACTTGGAGGTATATAAGAATACTGTACTCTTTTTCCTTCGCTATTGATTTTTCTTCCCACCTGGGTTTTTCCTTGGCAATGTTTTTAACGAGGCAGATTTTTTATGGGTAGTCATTCAAAGAGGAGTGTTAGAATTATTGAGGGGGGCAGTGAATGACCCCCCTCCCCAACCTAATATGTTTTTTTCTTAATGTGCACAGTAACTTATACAATAATTTATGCATATAAATACAAATATTTTCGATTAGTTTGTACACACACAAATGAGAAAAGAAAAGGAAAGAAATAAGAGAAAAGAAAAGAAAAAGAAAGAAAGAAAGAAAAGAAAGAAAAGTGAGAAAATTTTAGTTCTTGATTAAAAAAAAAAATTTAGTATTTTTCTCTTATAAAATATCTTACAATAGTAGTTATTATTTTAGTTTTATAACAAATTGGTATTATTTAGGAAGCATGACATGACTACACTACTCATAGGCGTTAGAATGAGTTAGTCTTCCACCAAGGAAAAATCATTTGTGTTAAGATTATGACCTTTTTCATAATCATTTTCAAATACCTTACAAAATACATTATTGTAATTTGAGATCGAACTAATATATGGACAATCTAATTCTTAGATTTTTTTTTTCTTTCTTTCAGGAAAATTTCACGAAAAGGATGTGACGTGCTCAGCTAGCTTAGTAAAGATGCCGGCCTTTTTAAGTAATCCAATTCTGACTTTAATATATATCAACCGGCCACGCTTTGTGTTACAACTCATGTATGGGACAAATTAATAGGGTAATCACTAGCTAATACCACCTCTTTTTTTTTTTTTTTTTTTGGACAAGAGCTAATACCACCTCTTGAAAACAGATTTCGTATGCTAAATATTATATTCTAAACTTATATTTATTTTATCGGTCGATGTAGGATGATAAGCATTAGCATATGAACAGGGTAAGATTAGAATGATATTATATATATATAAATATAAATATATATATATATATATTATATAGAGGAGCAACGTCGAAAATAACGTTTTCTTAATTTAATGAAGTGATTATTTTTAAGAAATAATATATCTTTTTATAAAGAAATAAATTTCAATCAATAATATAAAAAAATATTAGTATGTCTACCCATTTTGACATCTCATAAATTATTTATTTATTATTTATTATTTATTATTTTGCTTAATGATTAAGGAAGTGATTATTAGTATAGATATTTTTTCATATTTTTTAAAAATCTTTTAAAATGATAAAAAAATGAATAAAAAAAATAAAAAACAAGTTTGGCCTAGCGGTCCGCTGCAGGGGTAAGCTACAGTGGTATTGCTAGCACTGCCCATAATGTAATGTATAGAAGAAAAAAATGTAAGTTCTAATAAATATTTGACGGATAATAAAATGAAAACATCTTAATAATAATATAATTATATAAAAGTAAATCATAAACTAATGTGAAGTGATGAAAGATAATTATTTATAATTATTATAATTTTATTTATAAAATATTATTATTTGAATTTAATGTTTCAAATGAATTTAAATTGAGAAATAAATAATATTTTATTCAAACAAATATATCTACAAATGTAGTTGACAAACAGATTTAAACTTAATTATTTTATATTTTTTCTAAAAAAGAAATAGAAATCTTAACTCATATATAAATTTATATATAATAGAAATTATAGTTTATATAAAATAATATTATATTATAATTTGTAATGTGAAGTAGGTTTACTAATGTTATAATATTATATTTTAATTTGTATATTATATAGTTTATTATTAATAAAAGTTAGTAATTTATAATTTGTATGTTATATAAATTATATATAATTTATGCTATTTAATCTGAGTTTTAAGTGAGTTTTAAAGATGATGGGAGGAAGGGTAGTGTTGATTATAATGAGATTGAGTTGAGTTTGAAATTAGGTATTGGTTTCAATCTAAGAATCCATTCAAATTATAATTGAAGGATAGTCTAAACTGATTCGAGTTGAAGGAAAGTTTTGGATAATAATTTTTTGGAGAATAAGAGTTTAAGTTTTGAATTTGGCTATATTTCAATTTGAAGTATTTGATTTAAGAGTTTGAATCAGGAGACTATATTTCAAAAATCACATTATTTCAGAATTCAAATGGAGTTAAATTTAACAAAAACAAAACAAACCAAAAAAAAAAAAATCTAAAAAAAAAAAAAAAATCATTAAATGGCGTTAGATATATATTACCATATCTATCCTCCACATATTCTAGTAGTCCTCTATAATTTTTATTTGAATTTTAAGACATGATAAAATAAAAAGTAGATAAATACATAAGATAAGCCTTATTATAATTAATAAATATTTAATACTAATTATTTGATAAATTTATTCCAGCGGTCATATGTTATAAGCATAAATATGCCATGCGGGCCATTTTATAGTTAGCAAGAGTTGCAATGAGCAAGTTGATTTTAGTGTTGTGGGCCCGCCTGGAATGATTGGTTATTAGATCTGTCAAACTTCCATATCATATGATGATGGTTATCCATCGCAATTTGATTACACCTTATAGTTTATTGAACTGGATACCAATTTATCCAAAGTTTTGTGCTCCCAATATAAGAAAATTAACTTTTCGTGACATTAGATCTTATCACAAAAAGTAAAAAAAATGCTTTAAAAAAATATTTACAACAAAAATAATTATTTTAGCTGCAAATAAAATGTCACAAATAGTTATTTTTCTACTGTTTTTATAATACGGTTCCGCATGTATCCTATAGGTTATATATATTGACCTTGTTTTAATTTAATGGCACTCTTTAATGACTACTACTTTAATTTCATGGGTACCACCATATTAATTATTACATCATAGTGCAAACTGACGTGTATTCAACAATATAATATGAAATATATATTAAAATTAATTAATTAAATGAAAAATAATAACAAATAGAATGAGTAGATGGGTTGCCCGGCCTCATCCCAGACAAAAAATGGAGTCCACCGAGTTGGGAGATGATCTCTCGCGCGTGCATGCCCTGATTTAATGGAGTTGGCAAACCTACTTAGTCTTTCTGATCGATGTGTTATTTTCTTTTCTTTTCTCTTTTCCGTGACCAATACAAGCATAGAAGCTTTTTAGTGGCTCCCGTCCTTTCCACCCTTGACTAAAAATTTTGAGCATCCACTCCGGATCTTTAATTATTATTTTTTTAATTTTAATTAAAAACCTCACTTTTTTTTTTTTTTTTAAATTTTACTCATTTTTAAAAAGCTTTCTACATTCTATTTTTTATATTTTTTGCATCTATTAAAATAATATTATTACATTCTTTTTATCACTTTTTTACTATTTTATTTCACATCAGAATACTATTTTTAATAAAATATAATAAATAAATAAATGAATAGTAATTTAAAGATGAATAATAATTCCTCAAATATGAAAAAGCATCTCAATTGATCCCTCAAAATAAGAAATTGGATGTGAGAGTATTTTAAGATAAAAGCCTAAACATGATCATTGAAACTAAATATTAAGGAGTTTATATCCTTAGAGGATTGGCTGCTTTAAGGAGTTTATGAGAGGAAAAAAAAAAGGTTACACTCGTGACTGGAGTTGCTTTGCACGAGCCAGTAGATTTGAGCCAATTCATCTATGTTTAAATATTAAGAATATCTCACATCATCTATAAAATAATGAGAAAATTTATAAATGATAATAAAATAATATCAAATCTTTTTCAAATATGCTTAGAGGACGTTTGGATATAATTTATATTTTTTTTTCAAAATTTTAAAATAAAACAAAATAAATAAATTCAAGATTTTTTAATTATAAAATTCAAGTAATTTTTTATATAATTTTTTATATCACCTATTTTATGTAAACTCATTATCAATAAATTTTATTGTATGCATATTATTTTCTTTATCAAGAAGTGATATACACACAACATAATTATATAATATATTTTATAATAAATTTTAAATGAAGAATAAATCTATAAAATATTTTATATATATACAACATTTTATAAAAATATTCTTTATTTAATACATTATTATAAAATATATTATAAATTATAAATTTTATCTATATCATTTTTTTTTATCAATATACATTGTGGGTGCATGGCATTACATATTGTCCATCAAAGCTCACTTTCCACGGATCAATAATTATTTTAGTTATTTTATCCACGTGGCTGATCCGGACGGGATAAAGACTCACTTTCCACGTGTTCAAAGCTCAAGACCAGTCCGTAAGTGAAAGAGAGAGGTGGCTCATAACTGAAAAGAGAAGCCAAAAACAAATAATAATAAATGAAAGAGAGAAAAAGAAAAAGAGGAGGAGGGCGCCGGGAAAGGGGGAAAGGCCGAAGGGGTGTAGACATTGGATTAATTAAAATTTAAAAAAAAGTATAAATTTTGTATATAATTTAAAAAATATTTATTATATTTGATTAATTATAATAAAAAATATAAAAGAATAAAAGTATCTTATTTTTTTAAAAATAAATAACAACTTCAAAAAAAAATTTAATTTAAAAAAATTTTAAATTTAAAAAAAAAAATTTAATTTACTATTTATTTTTAAACAATAATAGTACTTTTATTTTTATTTTTTGTACTTTTTTCTCTTCACAAATGATCAAATATGGCTAAATTTTTTTTATATGTGTACAAATTTATACTTTTTTTAAAAAAAATTAACCAATTCAATGCCAATACATTAAGATTTTGTTTATTTTTAAAGATGTATGAGATAAAAATAAAAATAAATAAAATATTATTATAATATTTTTTCTTAATATTAATTATGTTTTAAAATTTAAAAAACTGGTTTTGAAATTTAAAAAAGATAAATTTTTTATTATATTTTATATAAAAATTAAAATAATATTAATACATTTTTAAAAAAATTAAAAAAATTTAATTTTATATCACAAAACAAATCAGGCCTAAGTCATTGCATTACCATTGCCCCTTCCAAAACATATTAAATTTCAATGGTGGAAAAGAAAGCTGAATAAAATAAAATAAGTAATGTTAGGTAATACTCCAATTATACAACTTTTTCATAATTTTTTTTTAATGATTGAGTTCAATTCTTTATAAAAAGCCTTAAGCAAAATTTGTACATTTAAAATTTATATATACCATTTCTAAAAATAAAATGCTCCAAAAAAAAAAAATTAGGGCTTAGGCTATCTGGAAGGCTGATTCTTTCAATTATATATAGCTCCACAGTACATATCGGCTTTAACAAGTAACGCACTCTGTATTCCGGAGTGCGTACATATTATTCCATTCTTTGCCTCATATTATGATTTGACAAAACACTAATTTAATTGGGCTAAAGTCTTCTAGTAAATAAAAAAGAAATATGGTCCATTGATTTAAGACATGCACACAATAATGAAAGATCCTTTCCATGATCAATTGCTATTAATATTAGGTAGAACAGGTGAGGTGAGGACCACCACCACCAACAACAACATCAACCCAAGCCCATGTGGGCAGATGAATCCTCCCCAAACATGCCAACACTCACCATTAATTCATTGAGCTAGACTGCTATATTATGTTATTCTTTTACATGCGTAGAATTGGATTGGCCCCCTTTTTCTCTTTTTTATTGAAATTTCTAATACGAGCTTCTAGCCCGATATTGTTTTAGTAATAAGAGGATGCTCTTTACTGCCTTCATTGATCGTTTCAATATGATAGTAATTACAACATATATATTTGAAACTCAATAAATTTCTTCTGAATTGTGAAGAGAATAGAGCATCATCAATACAAAATTTGGTGTCATTAGGCAACATAATATAAGCTCTTCCGGAGCCTTCAATTAAATCTGATGAACCTGATATAGTATGGACATAGGCTTTACTAAGTGTTAGATTTTGAAAATATTTCTTTTCTTTGAGAATTGTGTGAGTTGTAGCACTGTCAGCCAGACATATATCTTTATTATTCAATTCAGAGATAAAAAACTTATCAATGTGATCCATGATTCTACAAAATATACAAAACTTTTATTACAGGTAGAAAGAAAATACATTAATTGAGTGAAACACTTCCATCTCCAATTAAGTGGTTAATACTACCTTCAGGATGATTAAAAAAATTAGAGACATCAAGATGAGTAACGTCTACATCTACTGAATCTAATAAATCATCTAATGGTTCTACTAAATTTGTTTCATGCATTTTATTCTTTCTTTCAATAGATGCTTGATAAAAATCAGCTAAGTGCATGGCCGTACGACAGGTACGCGACCAATTTCTAGTCATTCCACATCTATGGCACACCTCTTCACTTTTCTTTGACAAATTATTCTGGGGATTTTTACCTCTTTCTGAATTGTACCACTTCTGGTGATACGGTATATTATTATCCATTTTAATGTTGTCACTTCGGGGACCAACATTTCTATAATTTTTCCTACCACGTCCACGCCTCAAATTTCTTTTAAAGGATGCACCATTCACTTCTGGGAATGATACAAACCTATTACCATTCACTTCAAGGAATGATATTGAGCCAGTAGGGCGTAAATGGTGGTTTGTTAATAAGAGTTCATTGTTCTGCTCAGCTACTAGAAGACATGATATAAGTTCAGAATATTTCTTGAACTTTCTCTCTCGATGCTACTGCTGCAGGAGCACATTCGATGTATGAAATGTAGTATAAATCTTCTCTAACATATCATCATCGGTGATTTTCTCACCACATAATTTTAGTACTGAGCTTATTTTAAAAATTGCGGAATTATACTCACTAACACTTTTATAATCTTACAACCTCAGGTACAACCAATCAAAACAAGCTCTTGGGAGGATGACAATCTTCTGATGTTCATACCTCTCCCTCAAACTGTTCCACAAAATATAGGGATATTTTATTGTAAGATATTCAGTTTTCAATTCTTCGTAAAGATGGTGGCGAAGGAAAATCATTGCTTTAGCACGGTCCTGCAGGAACGTTTGATTTCTTCTTTAATCGTTTCACCCAGGTTCATCGCATCAAGATGAATTTCAGCATCAAGTATCCAGGATAAATAATTTTTCCCAGATATGTCAAGAGCAACAAATTTCAATTTTGTAAGATTTGCCATTTTAGAGGAATAAGATCACTAGTTTCAGAATTGGTAGAACCGTCGTGCTGATAACGTGTTATAAAACTAAAGAAAGAAACTACTATGCAAGAGAGAAATATATTAGAAACTCTTTGGAACTCTTAAGAACTGAAACTTTCTTCTCTCTCTATATTTTCTTATGAATTTCATTACAAACGAAACCCCTATTTATAGGTCTTGAAATTACTATGTAAATTACTATGCAAGTCACTATGCAAGTCACTATACAGGATTTAAAATAATAGTGGTGAGGTCATTCACATAATTTTAGTGGTGGAACAAGGGGTGGCAGCCGTCCCTCCTATCGTTTAATTTCATTATAAAATGTGAATAAACAGAAGCCAAGATAACCAAAAAGAGGATGGAAAGGGAAAGTAAAAATCTCCTAACAACTACTATCCATTCAAGATAGGCTCTTTATAATAGTAGTAATATTACATACCGTTATAAAGTATGCAATCTATACAATCACTTCAGAAAAACTAAGATCTACTGTTACTAAGTTTCCTATTTATTTACTTTTATAGAAATTGTTCAAAAAAAAAAATTTGATAAGTAGAAATTGTACAATAATTACATACTTTAAGACGGTAAATATCATTTCTTATTATATAATATAAAGTATATTGCAATAAACATAATGAATTAATACTCCACAGCTCTATAACACAGTTCATATCATTGCATTTATACATTCGTTACAATCTTCATAATTTTGTGCAAAATTCTAAAACCAGCATCTGAGTATTAAAATAGATTTTTAGGTAAATTTTCAACTACAAGCATATTTGTGGATTCTATGATTTTCCATTTCCGTATAAAAAAATATAAAATACCTAGTATATAATAAGTGAGAACAAGGTCTTCACTCGCCACTTAAACCACGATCAGAGGCTCTTTTTTCTCACAACGTGAAGAAGTTAAGAAAAGGCTTCAGTCCATAAAGATGAAGATTGTACTAACAATCACCTTTCACCCCCAATAGACCTTATCTTTCTATCAAAAGCTGGGCTGTTAACTCTTAGAAATTCAGCTGGCATATTAAAATTGATTGTTTTGTTCAATTAAACTTGATTGTTCAACTAAAGAATGTTGAATGGAAAATAAGACTTGGATAACATCAATACTCAAGCATTATATATGCTATCTATTAATAGCATTAGCCAGATGCTGAAAATTCATAAAAATATGTAAAAAAAAACAGCGGCTTATAATAACACATTATGCTAAAGTGACATAACACTTCATTACCATACCTGGATATTATGATGCGTATGATTAAAAATTTTCTAAAGAAAGGGGATAGCATTAGCCAGAAAAATCTTCTGATATAAACAACATTGAAGGCTAAAGAACATGATAGAGAAAGTAGGACAAATTAATGACCAAAGAAATAATATATTTTAGTAGCAACAATCACATAACCAAAAGCACTAGGGAAAATTAAGATGAACAGCAAAATATTGAAATCAAACTAAAGAACCTCAGGAAACAGTTTGCAATGACCTCAGCTAGATATCTTAATTCTTCTGATGATTTAACTACAAAATCATATGAAACGAAACAACATTTATTTTTCAAAAAAATAGACAAAAGGAGATCCCTAGATTATTATCAATTTGGGACAAATTACATAGACATAATTTTCTGTGATGTTCAAAATTCATTAGAATTATTATTTACGATAAAAATTATCCTTTTTGCGACAACTTAATGTCGTCAAAAATAATCCTAAAGAAAATATTTTTAAAAAAAATACTAGTACTAGTATTTTGTTGCAATTCATTATAGTAAGGGATCTTGTGATAGCTGATCGTTATTTTAAGTAATAACCACCAGAACTAAATCATGTGATAGAAACAAGAAAGTTTGAGGAGACGTCTTTGCACTTCATAGAAGTTCAATACATTTCATGCAACAAAGACTACTAAACTAAATTTTTAGATGCGGTATTTGTAAATAAACACAACATAGAAATCAATAGAGTTTTCTGATGACAAATTATAAGAAGTAACTCATTAGTATAAACCAGAATGTATTATTCATATGCATAAGGTATTCATCATTTACTAGATGCATTATAAAATAATCTTCTACCAGAGTGTATTGTCTCCATTGTTTAATCACTAATCATCCTAGACAAGATTAACACGTGAGAGGTGCCTGAAAGAAGATTATCACTCATAATTTTAGCATGTGAAATTGGAATTGTAATCCTTAAGTAGAACTATTGTTTTTGGTTCTCTCTTTTTAATTTCTACTTCACATTGGATTGGTTCAATTTCTACAACCAACTTCATGCTTTTTTGCTTGCTACTGATGGGCTTCATGGGAGGAGCTTTTTCAGGTCATTTTCTATTTGCAATCAGCTTCTATAACACTTCAATGCACTTTTTGAACTAAATTTCACCTATAAAAGAATAAAAAACAATTTATTAACTAAAATTTAGGGCACAATACACTTTACAAGTGAAATTCAATCAAAGTTATATCTAGGAAAGACATGTCCTCTTTGTTTAAGTTTCAGGTGCTTTTTTGCTTGCTACTGGTAGGCTTCATGGGAGGAGCTTTTGCAGGTCATTTTCTATTTGCAATAAGCTTCTCTAACACTTCAATGTACTTTTTGGAATGAATTTTACCTGGAAAAGAATAAAAAAACAATTTATTAACTAAGATTTAGGGCACAATACACTTTACAAGTAAAATTCAATCAAAGTTATATCTAGGAATGACATGTCCTCTCTGTTTAAGTTTCAGGTGACTTGAAAGTTGAATAATTTGTACCCAATCATTCAAAAGCACCTTTCATATGGACAAGAAATAACCATATGAATGACATGTCCTCCTTGTTTCAATCTTCATCTTGGCTTTTAAATAACATGATTATTACTAAATATATAATATATATACTGATCATTATGTTGACCACATCAACAAGAATATCTAAGATCTATAAGCCAAAAAGTCAATAAAACTATTATTGTAGGTTGTATCTGGCTCAACCAATAAATTAACGAATGTGTCTCCACCATACATGTTACTATCCTAATTTTTACTTAAAAACTCCAAGACCAAAATTGAGGCATGTATGTGTAGATAAATATACAATTTGATAGGATATACAGATGCAATGAGACTTGCTACGAAAGTCAAGTTAGATAATCGTGTCCTATTACATTAATGGGATACAAGTTGACAGTATATAGTAGAGACAGTCATAATTCAAAATGGATAATAAAAGCATTCTAATAGACCAAGACGTATGCTAACAGACCAAGCTGGTATGATATATGTATTGTTCTGAAAGTTTATGGTTGCATCTTGATCTTTATCATCATTATTTGCGATGAAACAGCTTGATTTTCCATCCAAAGTGAAGATGGTGACATGCAATTCATTCAAATTCATGCATATTAATCAAACACGTATATAGATATATGTACAATTAATATATATATATATATATATGCGTGTGCATGTGTATGTGCGTGTGTGTGATTATATATTCAATTCAGTTTCAAAATCAGAACTAAAAGAATAAATATGGTTTTCCATTGTGTTAGGTTCACACAAAACTCTTACATAAAAAAAGTTACACATGATTAAATATCTTCTAACCACTGAGGTTATCACCACCGATTGCTATAAATGAATGTTGCACAGATGATCAACGATCGATGTCGAGATCGACGTGACATTTTGTCGTCTCAAAATTTGCCACTATCCCATTCGAGTTTAGAGGAACCTCCAAGCCACACTTGACCTCGGGCTTGAAGTGCACCTTAATCCTAATGAAACCTAGCTTCACTCTATACTGAAGCTTCAGCCCCAAAACGATACTAAAAGTCACATTAGGAGACTATTCTAAATCTAACTTGAAGATCTAGTCGTTCAGCAATGTAAACAATTGCTTCTGGCCTCAAAACACCGCGATGAGAATAGTGGTATGCATGTTGTTGGGGATGAGCTGGACAACAAACAATAAATATGGAGCCAGGCAGCGGATGCAACAAAGAGAAATGAAACTAAAGACACAGAACGGTAATAGACACCAAGATTTGAAGTGGTTCAGCTCAAACTAAGTCTACATCTACTGTTGGGTCGATTTGAATCACTGTAATATCAGAAAATGGAGTACACTTTAGAGGTTACAAAGTCTCTCTCACTCAAAGCTCTCAAACCCTTGCTAAGTGGCTCTCAAATCTACAAAATCAAACAAGAGGAAAAGGAAACGGACTTTGCTGTGTTCGTCTTCTCGCTCGAGTGAGGTCATCTCGCTCGAGCAGAATCTTTAGCTCCTCACAGCCCTCAGCTGTTCAAATGCACGTGATCCTTATATAGGCGGTATCTCGCTCGAGCGAGATCTTCTCGCTCGAGCAGAATACTATTACAGACAACGCTAACCCTAATTCCTAGAAGCGATGCAACCCTAGAATTGATTCTCGTTCGAACAGGAGGTCGAGCGAGAGTCGAGCGAAGTCTCTGCCTGGATCGAACTCTCTGTCTGATGTCTCGCTCGAGCGGCTATCGAGCGAGGGTCGAGCGAAGTTACGGGTTGAGACTCGAAGTGCAATCTGATGTGCTTTATTCAAACCACATCTCAACAAATCTCCACATTGGCTTGAATTGTCACAAGCCCCACAAAATCTTAAGACCCACAAATCCTTCAATCACAGAAGGAATACCCAATACGAAATACGAAGTCTATCTTTGAAGAACTCAATTTCCACACAAAAGTCTTCAACACCATAGACAACATCTGAAGATTTCCTATCTTCACACAAACGGCAATGCACCACATTACAGACTGCTTACTTGAACAAACGGCTTCTGAATACAAATGAAGACAACCAAATATTCTTCTGCCAAAGTAAGAACCAACAAAAGCCTGCATGAGCATACACAAAAGGTGGCTAAACTGCCTCCTCTATCTACCAACTGTAAACCCGCTCTCATTGTGCACCAATACCAATAAACTAGAGTACCACCTGTATTCCGCTATGAAGCTCTCTGCAACTGCACCTTCTTGCTATAACTCTCTCTCCTTTCTTGTGGAATAAAATAAGAGAATGTTCATCAAATAGCAAGATGCATTGTCCGCTTCATTGTCGATCTATAAACAAGCCTGGCAAACTAAAAGCAAACTGTAGACTCTGTCGCTCAAAGCCCACCTCATTCCATTCAGTTACTTCATGGAGTGAAACAAAACTGTATGGTCTGAGTAACGCTCTACCTTCTTGTCTGTAGATCATTTATCTTCTCAAAAAATCAGATAAACAAAACCAAACTCTTCAATGATCATTGAAACAAATATGAGTTTAATACAAAACAAGACTTTACACAAGATGTATCTTGATCAGAAATACTGCAGGAACCCTGATTCTACACTGCTTCCTAAGAATATAATGCAAACAAAAAACCAAGATTACTGTCTTCTGATCACACCAAGCAAAAGCTGCTGACTCATAAATGACCATCATGTCTGGCGCACTCGCATGTGACACATGCGAATGATATCTGAATCTGGAGCATGTGAGGATACTCCACCTTATTACCATACTGCCCTCAAGGAAGTAGAGACTAACTGTCATCTTCTTCGCTGTCATCACTACTAGAGGAACTTTCCTCTTCCTCCACATTTTTCAATTGAAGACACTCACTTCTGTAATGACCCAACTTATGACAGTGGTAACACTTCACTTTTCTCTTGTTAGATCTAGAGCTACTGGAACTAGAACTACCTCTATTCTTCCCTGAACATCCTTCCCCAGATCTATCACTAGATAAAAATTTCACAAACAAACCCTCGGCTTGATCGTTCATGCCTAAACCTCCAAATTTTGTTCTCAATTCCTTTGAATTCAAAGCAGACTTGACATCTACTAAGGAGATTGTCTTTCTACCATACAACATTGAGTTTACAAAATTATCAAACGAAATAGGCAATGAACACAAAACAATTAAGGTTTGATCTTCCTCATCAATCTTAATGTCTATATTCTTCAGATCCATAATAATATTATTAAATTCATCTAGATGTGCAGAAATAGAAGTACCTTCCTCCATTTTGAGAGTGTATTACCGTTGTTTTAAAAACAACCGGTTAGTGAGAGATTTCTTCAAGTACAAGCTCTCTAGCTTGTTCCACAGATCAACCGTGGTCTCCTCCTTTGCAACTTCCCACAAAACTTCATCTGATAGTGACAGTAGAATAGTACTGTGACCCAATTCTTCCTCATACTTTGACGATGCAGGAGACTCACCAGTCACTCCTTCTACAACCTTGAACAGACCTTGCTAACGCAACAAAGCCTTCATCTTCAAGCGCCAAAAACTGAAACTGTTCTGACCGTCAAATTTCTCTACTCCAAAATTTACTAAGGCCATCCTTTCATATCTTCACAGAGCTCAAGAACGCTCTGATACCAGTTTTTTAGGGATGAGCCGGACAACAAACAATAAATATGGAGCCAGGCAGTGGATGCAACAAAGAGAAATGAAACTAAAAACACAAAACAGTAATGGACACCAAGATTTGAAGTGATTCAGCTCAAACTAAGTCTACATCCACTGTTGGGTCGGTCTGAATCACTATAATATCAGAAGATGGAGTACACTTTAGAGGTTACAAAGCTCTCTCTCGCTCAAAGCTCTCAAACCCTTACTAAATGGCTCTCAGATCTACAAAATCAAACAAGAGGAAAAGGAAACGGACGCTGCTGTGTTCGTCTTCTTGCTCGAGCGGAATCTTCAGCTCCTCACAGCCCTCAGCCGTTCAAATGCACGCGATTTATATAGGCGGTATTTCTCTCGAGCGAGATCTTCTCGCTCTAGCGGAATACTATTTCAGACGGCGCTAACCCTAATTCCTGGAAGCAATGCAACCCTAGGATTGATTCTCGTTCGAACGGGAGGTCAAGCGAGAGTCGAGCGAAGTCTCTGCCTGGATCGAACTCTCTGTCTGATGTCTCGCTTGAGCGGCTGTCGAGCGAGGGTCGAGCGAAGTTACGGGTTGAGACTCGAAGTGCAATCTGATGTGCTTTATTCAAACTACATCTCAACACATGTGTCCCTGGTGAAAAGGAGATAAAGTCACAGTGTGGAACCACTGGCCTTCGTAGTAGACGTTGACCTCAACGTGGTTGTAAAAAATATTGATCTTCTCATCACGATTTTTGACAGAGATGCTGGGGCCTAAGTCGTAGTGAAGGGTAGTATTGTTCTTACCATTTGTGAAACTGAATTTCGTGAGGGACGCATTGGTCACGTGGAACGAGACATTATTAATGGGATTCATGAAGGCCCAGAAGATGTAGACAGTGAGGGGGACGAGTATCCAACTACATAGGCAGTACTTCTTTATTGATCCCATAGCAAAACTGTAACGAAAGAAAGAAAAAACAAAGTTACATAAGATGAAATAGAAGAAAACATGGCTCAAGTAGAAATATCATAAAGTGGGATATCTGTATGAATGCAGGATTACTGCATATTACATATATGAATGCATTGTTGCAGCTCTTGGAGGATCTCTCTTTGTCTACGATCTAGGCGTTTCAGGTGAGTTTTTCGTTTAGTTTTTTTTTTTTTCACTATTAATGTTATTCTTCTTCTGCCTGTATTTTATTTTGGAAAATTTGGGATATTTCCACTTATGAATATCAAGAAATTTTGTGATCTGAGTTTATATGATTTAGGTTTTTTCATTTATTAATATGATGTCAACCTTCTATTCTTACCAAGACAAAAGACATTTACCCATACATCTAAATAAAAAAACAAACATCATCTTTATAATTTTCATCATCGTTGTCGAGGTTCATTTGAAATCTTGAATGAATTTTTGAAATACGAGAAAAAGGTGAAAATTTCTATGAAGCTATTGTACAGGAAAAAGTAGAATAGATGTGAGGACAATGGTGTTCAACAAGGCAGGACATTAGAAAAACTATTGGAAGTTGGAAAGCAAAAAAAGTATATCTTGTGGAATCCATTCTCCAGAAAAGTAGGTTTGAGTTAATAGGTTCATGATATGCAACACCTCCAAAAATCTTTTTATAAAAATTTGAATTCCTCTAAAGATCTTTCTACCTGAATGGCTTTTCAGGTAGAAAGATCATAAAGTGAAATATCGGTATGAATACAGGATTACTGCGTATTTCGTATATGCATGCATTGTTGCAGCTGTTGGAGGGTCTCTCTTTGGCTACGATCTTGGCATTTCAGGTGAGTTTTTCATACAATTTTTTTTATTATTAATGTTATTCTTCTTCTGTCTGTATTTTGTTTTGAAAATTTTGTGGTATTTTCACTTATGAATATCAAGAAATTCTGTCTGTTCATGTTTCTGATGACAGTTCCCGTTACTAGCTATTATGTTAGGCTATAATTAAATTCATGAACAATTATAAAGTAAAATGTCTTGTATAATGCTATTGATGCTTCTGATGACAATTCCCCTTGCTTGCTTGCCATCATGTGAGACTATAAGTAATATCTACGAACAATTATAAAGTTAGAAAGTTTTGGTGTATATTAATGCTTTTGATGATTAGGTGTTCTTTGTTCGCTTGTAAAGTAAAATAGTTTAGTGTACAAAACATACCTAAGATTATTGCAACAATATGCTTTTGAGAATGCAGTTGAAATGCATTGACCAATTTCTCTTTAATTTGATAGATAAAGACTTTACATATTTAATTCAAGTTAGTATCTCTGATGTTAGTATTAAATTTACCAATTTGCAAGTCAAAGAAATTATTCATGGACTTGGATTCTCCTCAATTCTGGCCCATTTGCTTTTCTATTTTGTTCACATTTGTCTGATCTGTTATTTTATATCGATTGAAAGAGAACAACTAAGCTCCAGTAGCCTGAAATATCTGCCATCTTTTTTCTGTCATTATTGTATCCCTTGTTAAATTTTTTTTTTTTTTTTTTTTTTGGTGTATACCAAAAGAGTAGACAATTCTTGATTTTTTTATTTTGTTTTGTCCACCCTTATTGGTAGTTTAAACTGATAATATTTTTTTCGATTGTGAGATCGTTGATCCAATAATGTTACACATGTTGAGTTGTGCTAGACCATTTTGATTTGTTCTATTGACCATTATTAGTCATAAATAATGACACTCGACAAGGCATGTTTGTTCCACAGATGTTGATCTTGAAAAGTGGGAACTAATGACCCAAGAATTTGTTTCCTATATAGAAATTTTAATGGATCTTGCTTTAATTTATTTCCAAAGAGAATAATTCAATGGTTTCTAATTTTCCTATAATATAATTGGTCAAAAGAAAATTGGAGAAGTGGGGGCTGATGAGTTTACTTCAAAAGGCACCTCCTCTCCCTGATCTTGGAGAACATATGATCATGGATTCAAGTTCGAGTAGGTGCTTATGTAACTTGCCATAAGAAGTAGAAATTGACTGAGTTGATATGTTTGGTAGCAGCAAAAATGATTTTACCTATATTTTATCTACAAATAACATCTGCAGTAGGCCCATTACTTTTAATAACAACACCATAAGGTAATGAAAATTGATTTCACTGCAACAAAACACAAGAATTCACCGTAAAAAACTCATAAATTCATCACAATTAATATTTTCGGCGATTTATGTTGCGTCAAATGTTGTCACTATTGAAAAGCCTATTATAAGTTGATGCAGTGACTGAGTAAATTACTGCAAATAATGGTACTACTGTAGCAAAAAAATCGCTGCAAATAAGTGAAAATCGAGCCGCTGCTATTAAGTCCTATATCACCACATAACATCGCTAGGAGTACCTTATTATAGTAGGTGAAAATCGCAGATAAAATACTCAAATTTGCTGCAACAAAAGACTGCAATAAAATATTGAAATTGATACTTTTAGCAATTTATGTTGCAACGAATGTTCGACGCTATTGAAAAACTCATTATAAGTTGATGAAGCGAATGAGTAAAATCGTTGTAAATAATCGTACAATTATAGCAAAAAAATCAATGCAAATAAATGAAAATTACCCCGCAATTGAGTCATGCATTTACACACAACATCACTGGGACTACCTTATTACAACGGGTGAAAATAACCTCTAAAAGCCTCAAATTTGCTGCAACAAAATAACTACAATAGTCTCGAATTTATTTTTTGGTGATTGAAATCGTCGTAAAATACATTTATTTGCAACAAATTATGTTGCGCTAAATGTTCGAGGCTATTTAAAAGGCTACTATAAGTTGATGCAATGAATAAATAAAATTGCTACAAATAATTGTACAATTGTAGTAAAAAATTTAATGCAAAAAGTGAAAATTGCGTCGCAGTTGAGTCTTATATTTGCACATAACATTACTGGGATTGCCTTATTGCAACAGGTAAAAATCGCCTTTAAAAGCCTCCAATTTGTTGTAACAAAAAACTGAAATAATCCTGAATTACTTTTTCAGGGATTAAAATTGCTGCAACTGATATTTTTAGTAATTTATATTTCGCCAAATGTTCGATGATATTGAGAAGCCTATTATAAGTTGATGAGCGAATGAGTTAAATCGTAACAAATAATTGTACAATTGCAGCAAAAAAAATACTACAAATAGGAATTGCGCTGCAATTGAATCCTACATTTGTACATATTATCACTAGGATTACCTTATTGCGGTGGATGAAAATCATCACTAAAAGTCACAAATTTGATGAAACAAAATACTGCAATAATTTTAAATTTTCTTTCCCGACGATTAAAATTGTCACAATTGATATTTCTAGCTATTTATGTTGCGTTGAATGTTCAGTGATATTGAAAACCTCGAATGCCTTTTCTAGCAATTAAATCATCGTAAAATATATTTATTTACAGCAAATTTATTTTCATCGCATAAAAAGGCAAGAAAGTCTCACTTTTTGTGGTGTAAGAAAATCGCTGCAAATAGTCAATCTCAGCAAATTAGTTGTTATTTAGGAAAAAAATAGCATCACGTTATTTTCCACGATGCACAAAATTCGTTGCAATTATTATTTGCGACAAAAATTATCCTTTTTGCTGCAACTTAATGTCGCCGCAAAGAATCCTATAGAATTTTTTTTTTTTTTTAAAATACTATTCAAACTGAATAGTTTCACTAGTATTTTATTACAATTCATTATAATAAGGGCTCCTGTGATAGCTGATCATTATTTTAAGTAATAACTATCAGAAGAACATTCACAAAAAAATTGCTGAGTATCGCATAAAAAACTCATAGAGATATGAAGCAAGCCTATGTAGAACCAAGAAAGTTTGAGAAGACTTCTTTGCATTTCATGGAAGTTCAATACATTTCATATAACAAAGACTGGTAAACTAAATTCTTAGATGCAGTATTTGTAAATAAACATAACATAGAAAGGAGTAGAGTTTTCTGGTGACAAATTATAATAACTCACTCATTAGTATAAACTAGAATGTATTATTCATATGCATAAGATATTCACCATTTACCAGATGCATTATAAAATAATCTTCTACCAAAATGTATTGTCTCCATTGTGTAATCACTCATCATCCTAAACAACATTAACACATGTGAGAGGTGCCTGAAAAAAGATTATTACTCATAATTTTAGCATGTGAAATTGGAACTGCAAGCTTTAAGTAGAACTCACGACAAATTTTTCAAATTGAAGTGCATACAAATATTTACAATGTCTAAAATCAATATTGTATATGGCAATGTTTGACCTCTTCTTCATATGGATTGTATTTTTTCATACAGAATGTGTTTGATTTGATAATCGATAGATGCCAGAAGAAAACCAACCTCGAAGTATCTGTAGGGGCCATAACAATTACAATTGCTTCTAGTAGCATAATCTACAATGCACCACAAAGAGATCCAGTCGGCAGAGTAAAAATACATAATAACAACAGGAACCTATGGGAAACGAAACAAATATGCAAATCTAAAAACAATTGAACTAGTTGGTGGAGAAAAAAATTCACCAAATAACTAATCCCGACGTCTGCAAGCCTACGAGTTGTTGGATGCAAAAGTCTGACTTTTCAAACAACATTCCAATAGTTCAGAGCAGAGAAAATAATGAGCATGCAAAACTTAATGAGAAGTCATGTTAACAACAAATGGGCATCAGAGTATCACACATGTGAAATATATAAGACATACACCTATAAATTTTAGCTGCCTCTTTTCTCTATGCTTTCAAGCAAATCACATAGAAGAAAAATAGTAATTAAAAAATACAATGAAGGGGTGCACCTCATAATAGTGAAGTTTATACAAGCGCTTTAAAGAAAACCACAATAAAAAAGTTAGTGATACCTAAAAGAAATGAAGAAATCTTGGCAAAGGAAGTTCAATTAAATCAAGGATATTTGAAATTATTACTTAACACGATCTCTATTAGTATCAAAGGAAGTTTAAAGTGCTTGCTACCCCATCTCATCGGTTTAGATACTTACATGTTTAATATTACCAATGCCAACACATCCGGTTTGGATTGAAAAAATTAACAATGCATACCTTGAAGGGTTATCAATAGGTCACCTTTTGCTAACTAAAAATTTGTTCCTCATTCTAGGTTTCATCAGATTCCTACTCAACGGGAACAAGTTAGAATAAAAAAGCACACCAAACTTAAAATCCAAGCTTAAAATTATCAAAGTTTAAGTAACTTACCATCAATGCTAGTAACTCCTTGCATGTAACCAAAACAACATAAGAATTTTGGAACTTAGTGATGGACAGATAGAGACCCATAAAGATACGAAGAAAGACCGGGAACAAGAAGAGGAATAAGAACTACTAGTTACCACTTGGAACAAACTCAGCATCTCAGATGTGTCAATTCAAATTATGTGACACATCAAAGATAACAAATCAAAACAAAACAAATAAAGGGTTATTACCAAAAAAAAAGAGTAAAGGGTTAATAGTGTCTGTTTAGAATTTAAACAATTAGATTTACCTCTCTTTTCAAAAAGTTAAGCTTATCGGGGTTCCCTCCCTTCTTTACAAGACCTTAAAAGAAAAAGATATAGCATATTGCATTATTTTTACTAGTTCTTGCTAACTATAGCACTAAATATAAATAAACTGAAAACATATTGTATAATGGGGAGTGCTATTCACCCCGATGGAAACTGTCCTGATCCCATCCCATCCCGTTTCTTCTTTTTTTTTTGAGTTTTTTTTATATATGATTTTTAAGTAAATTTTTTTAAATAATATTGTGATTTTTTTATATTTTTAAAAAATATTTTAAAATGTTAAAAAAATCATGTAAAAAAATATGTTTTTTTTAATATTTTTTTATATGATTTTTTTAACATATTAAAATATTTTTTAAAAATATAAAAAAATACAATATTATTTAAAAATATTTACCTAAAAATCATATATAAAAAAAAATCAAAAAAAAAAGGAACGGGATGGGATCGGGACAATAACCATCGGGGTAAATAGCATTTTTCATTGTATAATATAGCTCTTTGCCCTTGCACATATGAAAGTTTGAAAAATTCACCATAGTTACCAAGATATCCACTTTTTCCCTTGCCCATGTCAGAAATTTCATGATTTTTCACAATAAATAATAATAATAATAATAATAATATATCTCTACAACCAAGCTCTCCAGCTAAAATTAAAAAAATAAACTGTCTCCACAATCAAGCTTTCCAATAAAAATTTGAAAAATAAACTATATATACATTAAAGGTAACCCAACCTAAACTTGTGAGTTGCGTAATATGTAGACCTGTATAGGTAACCAAGGGATGCTTTTAAACTAAACAGGCTCTAAATTTCCCACTTAATTTCTATTAACGGCAACAACACCCTGTGGGTAGTGACTGCATAGTTTGCCAAATGTTTAAGAAAGTTAATATTGACCACAGGTATGGGTGACCACAGAGACTCCAGGGTTTACCAGAAAAAAAATAAAAAATAAAAAATTGAAGAAACACACACGTTCCCAATCACAAACACACCTGTTCCCAATCAAAAAGTTATATGAATGCACTTAAATGGTTTCCCCATTACCTATAGGCTCTAGCTCTATCTATCAGCAAAAAAAGGCTCTACCTGCAAGCAAGAAAAGCACAATAAACAAGAAACATCCATAGTTGGTCTAAAGCACAATTTTTGAATATTCATATAATATGTCATTATATATACACCTGTGCATTAATGGAGAGCAAGTACAAAATATGCTATATATCAAGTTTTTCATGCTATATCATAGCCTAACATATTTTTGCACTCCTCATAGAGTCAAATAACAATACCTTTAGTTAAGTAGACAGATGATAGGCAGCTATAAATACCAATGCAACTATTTCCATTTAATACCACTGTCATAGACATGCAAACATCAATTTGCGTATATAAAATGCATCGGTATGCACAATGTTTTATAGATAAATCGCATGTTCCTACCATTATTCCCCATAACAACAAATAACATTGGAATTTAATATCACCTGCAAGATGAAAAATCCTAAATTCACACCATTATCAATCAATTTCTAATCTCAAAGGGTTAGCCCAAGTTGAAACCAAGTGAGAGTTGCTACATATATTTAAATATCTATAGGTACCGTATGATTTTAAAGAAATACTTTGTACAATAATAGGATATGCAAATCTCGCACATTCTCTTTAATGTTGGACTTCACTACTTTTTAAATGAAGTATGCAGGGTTTATATTCAATTGCTAGATCCAAGCTCTAGCTTTGGAAATATTTTTGAAAGTCAAAATAGAATTGAAAGTGTCAATCTGATACGAACACATGTCTAGTGGCTTGCTTGGTCAATAAAAAAGAGAAGTTCTACTCTAAAAGAAAGATAATAGTATTTTAACTGATGAGTTTTGCTATGTCACAACAAAGATAGGTTCCTAATTTTTATTTTTATTTTTGCAATAAATTGAATTAAATGAATTAAATCATTTTCTACATCCTTAAAATACCTAAACATTTATTAAAAAATAAGAAACATTATATGTTTTGTTTAGTTACATATCTCATATTATTTATAAGCACTTTGAGACTATTTAGTAGTCATTTCTACTCGTAGCCACTAGAATTGGAAATTTGTGGGACTTTATAGAGCTTGATGTGATTATAGCCCTTTTCTACAAGCAAATAGATATGCGGTATAACAAGGTAGTACAAAAATCATAAACATTGGTGATTCTCATTTTTAATTTTATGACACTCAACAACACTCTCAATTGAGCCCTAGTACAAATAAATGCAATCCACACATGGATTGTACTACACCTCACGCCCACACCTTGCGACAAAAAAGAAAACTTTCAATATAGAAAACAAAGAATTTCAATAATATCTTGATGAGTCTGTCAAGTATTCAATAGGCTTAGAGAAATATGACTAATTTTCACGATTCATTTTAAACTGTGACTTAGGCTACTGTCCCTTTACCATTGTTTCTAGTATTTCTGCTGCTCAGCTAAATATGATCCTAGCCAGTCTTTGAGCAGTTGTACTATTGTTCCGTTATAATCCATTTAGAAGCACAGTAAGAAGTTAAAAAAATATATATATGAAGAAACTATAATTAACTACAAATTAAGGGAAAAAAAACAAACCAAAAACCCAAAAATTCCAAGTTTTTAAGATTAGCTTCCAGAGAACCAAACGCAGCATTATGATTTTCTTTCCGTCATAGCTATAGCAACACATCAATCAAACGAACCAACGCTTATGACAATCAATCATAAACTCTTCGTCGAATGAAAGCATTTTCCTATGAAATTTAGTGGTCCAAGATAAACTAAGAAATTTTCACTCAACTTCACGGGTCACACTACATTAAAATCAACACTCAAATACAATCTACGCAAAGAAAAAAAATGCATACAAAACAACCTATATTTCTCTTCTCTGTCTCGATCATCTCTGCAACCAAATACGACGGAAGAAATTACAAAGAACAATTGAAAAAGAAAAGTACTAAACACTGAAAATAAAGAGTAAAGAAACTGACTAAGGTCCTGGATCTTGGATTCGAGCTTGAATGAATCTTCAAGCCCGTGGGAACCAGTGGATTGAACCGTCTCATCTTTAGTTTTTGAGATTAGATTATTCTCATCTCTGTTGATTTTAGGTTGGGCTCTAACATGTGTGAGAATCAGAGTTAGAAAGATTGATAAAATCACGAGCTTTTACAATAACCAAGAACCAAGAAACTGGGGTGGGTGGGAGATCTCGATAGTTTGAAGGTCGAAGAACTCAGAAGCTGTCGAAGAAGAACTGGGGAAGAATTGAAAATGTCGAAGGGTGGGGGAAAAGGTGGAGGTGAAAATTATGAATTAATGTGGGCGTGTTGCTGCGGTTTCATGAAAGGACCCATTCCCAGTGATTAAAAATGCCGCAAAAAATGCAGACTAATTTTGCATAATAAAGAGCGGCGATTTATTTCGCCAGCAAAAAGACAATAAATCCGCTGCAAAAAGGCCCAGCCATAAAGCCATCATTAAATCACTCAATTGCAGTGAAACAAATTGCCGTAAAAAGGCAACTCTATATTTGGTCTTTGCGTTCCACATAAATTGGCGCTCCTTGAAAATCTTGGTCACGGATTGTCATTAGAAGGTGGTGGGAGATTGACAAGGATGATTGTGAATGACTCGATTTTTGAGAAAAATATATGGAATATACTGCCATGACTGCAAAAAAGTTGGAAATTATGAGACAACTCTTTGTCAAAGTTAATATGTTTTGAATGTGTTTAAGATCTTTTCTGTCTAGAGGTGAAGGCCGGGTTGTGCAACAATAGATGAGATGTTTAGGGGCAATGGACAAAGTCTCCAAAGTATTTGAGGGTAAACACATCTTAGAAAAAGATGATCACCGGTTCCTTCTTCAATATGATAGAGAGGGTAAAGTGAGTCATTGTCTGAAAAAAGAATGGGGGTTTTAATCTAAACCTTGCTGGGAGGATATAGGAAATAACCTTCCCGTGGAATAATTTCAACCTATCTTGGATCTTGGTTTTTCAAAAAAAAAATTCAATCTGTTTTTGTAAAAGAAGGGTTTTGAGGAGTTTGCTTATTTTGTTGTGATATAATAAGGTCATAGGCTGAGTTTAATAATGTTGTGATTTTTTTTTTTTTTAAATGTTTAAAGATGTTAAAAAAACATGTAAAAAAATAATCAAATGCACTAGCGGAGCTCCCAGCCGGATCCCCCAGCCTAGCAGCGCCCTATTATCTACCATAATAAAGACTAGCTAATATTTAGTAAACAATACAAGCTGTTGTTCAAAAGTCAGTTTCTAAATGCACTGGTTATGGTGTTGCACGCTTTTTGCATTGTCAATAAGAGGGCTTGTAAATAAATTATTATTTAGTTGAAACTGATAAACTAGTTAAGCGATTAATTCATCTAATAATTTAATCAATATAAAATATATGTAATTTCAAGATACAAGTGACTTGAGAAACTTAAAAATAAAAATCTTCTTTTTGGTATAAAGGCATTCGTGTGAAAATATAACAGGAGAAACAGAGTAGGAATATATGGACTTTTGGGTGAGGGTCACACAAATACTGTTCGGAAATTCCAATTATTTTATTGGGGTGGACACTTTAATTCCAATTATCCTCTTTCCTCGGCATAACGTAGCACACGTTCACGTCGTGGTAGTCGGGCACAAGACGCATTTGCCGAATGGTAATTAGTTTGGGCAACTGTGGTGGGTATATCTACCTTTTAATTCTATTTTCGCGGCCTAAAATTATTAAGAACAAAATAAAAGAAAGAAAGCTTTGAATCCAAAATACCAAATCCAAATTCCCATCATCATCACCAAAACAAACTATTATTACCAATTGCTACATAAGAATGCCGGGAAAAAATAAAACAATGAAAGAATGGTAGTAACAAAGGGGAGATAAAATATCTGACACCTCACGCGATCAAAGAAACAAGATCTGCTGCAAAGATGATCAAAGATCGAAGTCACATTTTGTCGTCTCAAAAGCAGCTGCTAATAATGTTCCATTAGACTCAAGAGGAACTTTCAAGCCACACTTGATCTTGGGTTTGAAGTGCCCAATCTTAATCCAACCCAACTTGGCTCTAATTCGAAGATTTAGCCTTAAAGAGATATCGAAAGTCCCATCAGTATTTTCCGAATTGAACTTGGAGACCTCGCCGCCATCAAGCATAAGCAATTGCTGGCTTTGAAACACCGGGTTGAGAACGGTCGTATTCTTGTGTCCCTGGTAAAACGGCGTCAAAATCTCGGTGTCGAAGCGCTGGCCTTGGTAATAGGCGTTGGCCTCAATGCGGTCGTAATAAATACCGATCTTCTTGTTGGGGTTCCTGACGGAGACGTTGAGGGCCAGGTTGTAGTGAAGGGTGTTGTCGGCAGAGGTGAAATTAAACTGGGTGAGTGAGGCGTCGGTCACGTGGAACTTGACTTCGTTGGGGCGGAAGATGAGCCAGAAGATGAACGCAGCGAGGGCGACGATGAGGAGCAACGTGAACAAGATCTGGAAAATAAGGCTGAGAAGGCAACTGAATAGGCATCCGCATAGACAGCTGCAACAGCCGCACCCAGTTTTTGATCCCATGGCGTAACGGATGAAGAGAAAAAAGAAAGATGCTTGCGATGAAAAAATTAAAGAAGCAAATTCAATGAAAGTGGAATATCTTAATTTGGCTCAGGTAGAAAGGAGGATACGGCATGGCCGCATATATATGGATGGAGTTTTCCAAAGCCGCGTTGGCGGTTACAACTAGGGACGGCGTGTTAAAAGAGCGTGAGAAGTAGAAAGTCGGGAAATGAGGTGACTGGTTTCCTGGTAACTTCCTAATAGTAATAGCCTATTCATTGACTCGTGCTTCGCTCACCTAACTAAAGGAGACAGCCAATTGAATTAACTACAATGACCTTTCCTCAATATTATTCCAGCTAGGAGTAAATTACATCGTCCAACGCTTCATACATAATCCTACAAGAAGTCGCATTTCAGATTCTTATTATTATAATTGTTATTATTTTGGCAGCATGACATGACTACACTACATACGCGTTAGAATGAGGCTCATTTGTATTCGTAAGTGAATTGATTTGATTTTATTTCGAATTTATTATTATATTTTTTTATATTTTTATATAAAATATAATTTTTTAAAAAAAAATTCTTAATTTTAATATAATTTTTAAAATAATTTTTCAAATTTTAAAATAATAATAATATTAAAAAATAAATTTATCTCAACTCATCTTATTTAATTTAAATAAGATCTGAGATAGTCTTCCACCAAGGAATTAAAATCAATTGTGTTAAGATTATACCTTTTCTTTCTTTCAGGAAAATTTCACGAAAAGGATGTGACGTGCTTAGCTAGCATAGTAACGATGCCGGCCTTTTTAAGTAATCCAGTTCTGACTTCAATAATAATATATATCAACCCACGCTTTGTGTTACAACTCATGTATGGGACAAATTAGTAGGGTAATCACTGTAGCTAATACCACGGCCTCTTGAAAACAGATTTCGTATGCTAAATATTATATTCTATACTTATATTTATTTTGTCGGTCGATGTGGGATGATAAGCAATAGCATATGAACAAGATAAGATTAGAATGATAATATATATATATATATATATATTAAGGAGGAGCAATGTGTAAAATAATATTTTTCTAGTTTATTGAAGTGATTATTTTTAAAAAATGATATAATTTCTATAAAAAAAATAAATTTTGATAAGTAATGTAAGAAAATTGCTAATATGCCCACCCATCTTGATCCCTTATTTTGACATCTCATAATTTATTTTTTTTTTTTTACTTAATGATTAAGAAAGTGATTATTAATATATTGATATTTTTTTATATTTTTTAAAATATTTTAAAATGATAAAAAAATGAATAGAAAAAAATAAAAAACAATTTTGGCCTAGTGATCGGTTGCAGTGGCATTGCTAGCACTACCTATAATGTAATACATAGAGAAAAAAAAATGTAAGTTCTAACAAATATTTGACGGATAATAAAAGAAAAATATCATAACAATAAATAATTATATAAAAGTAAATTATAAACTAATGTAAAGTGATGAAAAATAATTATTTAATAATTGTTATCATTTCATTTATAAAATATTATTATTTGAATTTAATGTTTCAAATGAATTTAAATTGAGAAATAAATAATATTTTATTCGAACAATTGTATTCGTAAATATAATTGAAAATAGATTTAAATTTAATTATTTTATGTTTTTCCTTTTTATAAAGAATGAATAGAAATCTTAAATTATATTTTATATAAAATAATGTTATATTATAGTTTGTAATGTGAAGTAGGTTTACTAATATTATAATGTTATATTATAATTTACATATTATATAAAATATGCAAATTAATTTACATATTATATATGGAAGGAAGGATAGCATTAATCATAAAAAAAAATTAATTAATTTTGAAATTATGTATTCATTTCAATCTAAGAATCTATTCAAATTATAATCCATGCGGGCCATTTTATAGTTAGCGAGAGTTGCAATGAGCAAGTTGATGGGCCGGCCTGGATTGATTGGTTTTATTAGACTTGTCAAACTTCCATATCAAATGATGGTTATCCATCGCAATTTGATCATACCTTATAGTTTATTGAGCCGGTGACCAATTTATCCATATATAGTTTTGTGCTCCTGTTTTTAGAATACGGTTCCGCATGTGTCCTATAGGCTATAGAGTAGTAATAAGGGTACAACCCTTATTACTACTCATTTATAACTTTTAGTGTATTTAAATTTTTTATTTTATTTTTTATCATTTTTAAAATATTTTTTTAACATTCTTAATCATTAAAAAAAATAAAAAATATCTATAACTTTATTAATATTTATATTCTTAATCACAAAATAAAATAAAAAATTATAAAAAAATAAAAAATAAAAAATTATAAAATTATAAAATAATTATAAGTCTCATTTCTCATAGGCTATATATTGTCCTTGTTTTGATTTAACGGCACTCTATAATGACTACTGCTTTAATTTCATGGGTACCACCATATTTATTACATCATAGTGCAGACTGACGTGTAATCTAGCTAGCTAACTATATATAAGACATATGATCCACATCAGCCATTAAACTGATCGATGTCTTTTCAACAATAGAACATGAAATATATATTAAACTAAATAAATGAAAAATAGTAACAAATAGAATGGGTAGATGGGTTGCCCGGCCTCACCCCAGACAAATATGGAGTCCACCGAGTTGGGAGATGATCTACCCATCGCGCGTGCATGCCCTGATTTAATGGAGATGGCAAACCTACTTGGTCTTTCTAATCGATGTGTCATTTTCTTTTCTTTTTTTCGTGACCAATTGAAGCATAGAAAGTCTCATTTATTTTTCTTTTCTAATGGCTTTTAGTGGCTCCCGGCCTTCCCACCCTCAACTAAAAATTTTGAGCATCCACGTTCGGATTTTCAATTTTTTTTTTTTTAATTTTAACTAAAAATCTCATTTCTTATATTTTTTTTTAAAATTTTATTCATTTTCAAAAAATATCTTACATTTCATTTTCTATATATATTTAACATCTATTAAAATAATAATATTCTATTTTTTTATCACTTTTTTACTGCTTTATTTTACATCATAATACTATTTTTAATAAAACATAATAAATAAATAAGAGAATAGTAATTATGGATAAATAAGAACTCTTCAAATATGCATAAGGAGATATTATAATATATCTCAACTGATCCCCTCAAAATAAAAAATCGAATATAAAGATATTTTGGAATAAAACTCAAAACATCTCCATAATATGAGCGTTGGGTGCTCTAAGGAGTTTATGAGAGAAAAATATATATATATATATATATATATATATATTCATGACTGGACTTGCTTTGCACGAGCCAGTAGATTTGAGCCAATTCATCTATTTTTAAATATTAAGATAATCTCATATCATCTATAAAATAATGAGAGAATTTATAAATGATATAAAAAAAAAATTCAAATATGCTTAGAGGAGGTTTGGATATAAAAAAAAAAAAAATTAACTCATTCTATCATATTTTTTTAAAATTTTAGATAAAAATGAAAATAAATAAATAAATCATTCAAAATTTTTTAAATTATAAAATATAAATAATTTTTTATATAATTTTTTTATATCATCTATTTTATGTGAACTCATTATCGATAGAGTAGTTCAACGGCAATAAACGCCTAAACCTGAATTTGAATCTCGTCTGACATGTACTCCCACGTGGATGACACCTAATTAAAAGGTAAAATAAACAGAAGCCAATTAAAAAGTAAAATTAACTTAAAGTCAAAATAAATAAAACAAAAAGAAACGTAACTAGATAAATCTTGTATGAGAAGTCACTCATTCGTTCTCTCCTCGTGCTTTGTCCGTTCAGCTTCAATGGTTACCGACGTTTAGGGATAGTCTAGCCGGCTGCATTTTTGGCGTCTTCTTCCAGCCATAGCTCCATTTCCAACGACGACCATAAATCCGAAGTCCTGATTACGTTAGTATATCAGGTTCTTCAACAATTACTTATAAATACAATTTCTCACAATACAACAACATTTCTCATTAATTCTCAAATCAAACCCAATACAATACAACTATTGTAACATTTTGTTGAGCACTTGGTGCTCGACAGTCTCTTCATCAATTTAACATCACATTTGCAATAATTCAATCACAACAACAATACAATTCATCCTCACATCACTCAACCACAATAACAATGCAACTTATAATTTTCAAAGGAAAAAAAAAAACCTATTTGGATGAACAAAAAAAAATTGTCAAGATGAACTACAAAAATACCAAATGTCAACTCGCCGATTAGAGAAGGAACATTGTCGGATCTAATGTCCAAAGGGGAGAACGGTTGCTGAAGGCAATGCAAAATCGCCGATCCAATGGGTCAAGATGAACCCAGAAAATCTCAGATGATTTTGCTGGTCCGATGGGTGCATTTGGAGGTGGGTCTCGGCATCAAATCTGGCGTCTCTATCAGAGGCAAGTCAGAAGGATGGAGCTCGAGTTCGCATCATTTGTCGGTGTCGTCTGTCGGCATTGTCTTTCGGCATCTTTGGATAAGCTCCACGACACTTGGTTGAAGGGAAAAAAATGCCACGATTATTGAAGGAAAAACAGAAGGCAGCAGCGAATGTATTTTAGCGAATTTAGAGAGACGATTTTGGAAAAGAAAATGGGAAAGTAGAACGATGATTCTGGAGAAAGAAATGAGAAAGAAAAAATGGGAGGATGAAGGAAAATAATGATGTGAAAATAAAATGATTATTTTAAATTTATTATTTTTATTTATGCCAAAATAAATGATTTTTTTTTTAACTTATGCCACACTAATTATACACGACAGACAAGAACAGAATTTAAAAATATTGGTGGAGTAAGATCATTCTTAATGGAGTAGTTAATTTTTTTTTAAAATTGTATTTTTTACGCAACTTTCCAAAAAATTATATCATATTTGATCAATAACTATTAGTAAAATTGTTGAAAAATGTCAAAAAATATACTTTACTTTTAAAAGTGAATAATAAAAATTAAAATTTTTTTCACATTTAAAGAAAAATTTAATTTAATTATGTATTTTTTGAAATTTTTTAATAATTATTATTAATTAAATATGACATAATTTTTTTAAAAATTAAAAATATATATATAATTTTATAAAAAAAATTTAACCATTGAGAGTACTCTAAATTTAACATTTCTCTTATCCATAGAGATGGTGGATGCATGACATTACACATTGTCCATCAATCCAATCAAGGGTCCAGGTGGCTGATCTGGACGTGGCAACGACAAACTTTCCACGTGTTCAAAGCTCAAGACCAGCCCATAAGTTAAGAAAGAAAAAGAAGAGAGGAGAGGGGGGAATTAAGCAAAAAGTTAGCAGGAATAACTTCTAAAAGTCTTCGTGCATGTTACTTGACTTGGACCGACCTTTACACTCTCGGCCTAACTTCTAGTCATTGCGTTAGCATTGCCCTTTCCAAAACGAATGAAATTTCAATGGTGGAAAAGAAAGCTGAATAAAATAAAATGAGTAATGTTAGGTAATAGTCCCCCATATACAATATTTTTACAATTTTTTTTATGATGAAGTCCAATTTTTTATAGAAGTTTTACACAAAACTTGTACATTTAAAATTTATATATTACCATTTCTCAAAATGAAATGGATACCAACCTCCAACCAACGCAGAAAAAGAGGACTTAGGCAATCTGGGAGGCTGATTCTTTCAATTATATAGCACCCCAGCACAAATCGGCTTTAACAAATAACGCACTCTGTATTTCGGAGTGCGGACATATTATCCTATTCTTTGCCTCATTATATTATGATTTAACAAAACACTAATTTAATTAGGCTAAAGTCTTTTACTAAATAAAAAAGAGATATGGTCCATTGATTACAGACATGCACACAATAATGAAGGATCATTTCCATGATCAATTGCTATTAATATTAGGTAGAGCAGGTGAGGTGGATTGAAAACGACCACCACCGCTAACAACAACAACATCAACCAAGCCCATGTGGGCAGATGAATCCTCCCCAAACACGCCAACACTCACCATTAATTCATTGACTTCGACTGCTATATCATGTTATTCTTCTACTTGCGTAGGATTTGATTAGCCCCCTTTTTCCCTTTTTTTTTTTTTTTTTTGATATTTTTTAAACTTCTCGCACTACAATTCACAACCTTCCAAGATGGGCCAACCCTTCCTAGAGGAACTCTTTCGTCCTATTCAACAACGACACTTGTGTATTTTTCTCCATTTTTTTTTTTCTTTCTAAGGTCGTTCCTGTTTTTCCTCGGCCTTGTTCTTTTATTTATCTCTACACGAAATTGAATTGAGTTTTAATTGTCTATTTATCTCTTTGGTCGCACATGCAAAAATATCTCTCCATTGCAAGCAATTTGATCTCCTCCCCTGGCCTCCACCCCCCACCGAACGCGCACACAAAACTTCTACAAGATTAGGATTAATTAACTTCAAAAATAGCATATCGTTTATGATCGAAGGCTTGTAGCTAATATTTCATTTAAAATATAATCGTAAAATTAATCAAGTCGAGTACTGAACCACGAGTAAGCGACAGTAAGATAATTAAAAGCAAATGACACCAGAACCTCCATGGCGCATAGACATCATCTAATTGACATTCCATTAAAAACAGTTATTTCGCACCAATATAAAATCTATCCTTAAATATCCTATTTTGCTTATAGAAAAGAAAAAACCTTCATACAAACTCTGATTGTAATTTTGCTATTTGTTCCATATATTTCTTTTTATTTTCTCCACTTATTCTTTAGCAAAATGTACAATTCACACTTAAAGCTGACGTATACCTAAGAAGATAGGAGATTAAACTAAACACAAAAAAGAAAAAGAAAATTTGACATGAAGAGAGAGAGAGAGAGAGACTTCAACGTACGGGCGGCGGCGCCATGTTCATACGCTAACCTTACAATTACGTTCTAATTGGTACTTAACGCCGCTATTTTCGACGAGAATACCGTTGGTCCTGGCCGCTCCGAAATTAATCGAGGCGGCCGGACACCTGACGTAGAAATGGTAGCGGCCCGAAACGAAGGTCCCAACTTTCCATCTGACCCGTCCGTCGATCTTGATGTCGAGGATCACGGCCCCATTAGCCTGGTCCTGGCTGAGCAAGAGGGCATTGTTCGGAGCCACCGGCACGGAGTTTCCGTAGATGAAGGGGGACCAGATGTTGACCTCATTGTGGCCCTGATAGGTGGGAGGGATTTGGGTGCGGAGGGTGATCTGCTGTTTTTGGTAGCTGGCGTAGACGTCGAGCTTGTCGTAGTAAACGCCGATCTTGTCATTCGGATTGCGGGAGTAAATGGTGACCTGGAAACTGGACGTAAGGAAGTTCGGCGTGGAGGAGACGTTGAAGGCGTAGACGGTAACGTCCTGGAGTACAAACCTGGGTTTGCTTGGCTGGAGAATGGCCCAGACAATGAGCACAGTCACAAGGAGGATGAAGTTGAAGATGAGGATGCCCAAACAGATTCGCCGGAATATCTTGCGCCGCTTCTGGCCGTGGTTGCCGCAATCCGACGACATGACTACTCCTCTCTGGTTATAATTAGAGCAGTCAGAGTGGTGGTGGCGGTGGGTGGCGAGAGATCAGAGAGATCAGAGGGAGGGAGAGATCAAGGTGGTTTTAAGTAGGTGAATTCTTACCCCGGGAGACCAATATTATATATGAGAGGAGGCGAATGGACCTCCCCTCTCCTAATTTTGTGATGAGGAGAGTGTGGCCTACATTAACGAACGCCTTTTCATGTGTGCGTGTCTTAATATTTCATCTAATGCTTTGGTTTCGGATTTTGAAGAAAATGACGAAGATATATTAAATCTTGTGAGGTTTCGGCCCGTTTTCGTTGAAAAAGTTATTAGATATATATGGTTAACTATTTAGTGGAATTGACGCTAGTCCAAATCAAATACATAACAAAGGATCTTTTACTGAATGTCAGTCCAAATCATATTATAGCAGCTAGCTTTACCCTTATGGTGTAAAATAAATGGTATTTATCTATATTTTATATATACTTAGCTAGATCATATTAGGTGTACGAGAAATCATATACTTCCTAGAAAATGATAGCCACCATGAGAAAGTTATATATATTATTTTCAGCTAAATGGATTAATGTAGGGTTTAATTTATGGAAGACCATATGCATGACGTTATAATTTGCTTAACCTAATCGGATGGGATGATAATTTAAAGTTTGACTATACTACAAGAAAAATTGGCATTTGTAATCAATTAATAATAATTAAAAATATTATTTGCGATGAAAATAATACTATTTTTATTATAAATAATCATTTTAATTGCTATTAATTAATTGCAAATGCTTTTTTTTGTAGTGATTTATTTATCATGATAACTGGTCTAACCTGCACTTAAATCAGTTTTCCCTTTCGATCGAAACTTTTTCTTCCATCTCAATTTTTATGCTTTTGGATGGTTAATTTGGTAAAATTGCTGCGCGCTTAGCTTAGATATGTCATGTGAAAATTTTTAATGATCCGTCTGCATGCCAAATGCCAATGGAAGAATATTGATAATTGAAAAATGATAAATAATAATGTCCCTTAAAAAATACGCAAAACTCTCAGCTTGATGATCAGCGACGTGGTTCGATGCTGATCGAGGAGGTCCTTTGGAGTGGATAGCTATACAAATACATTTAGGAGCCATTCCTAGGCCCACCTATGACAACAGAGAGGTCCCAGCTCGCGGCTCACCGACTTTCTTTTAGTTTTGTTTCCAGGATATAGTGCTCATGCCTTCGATCACCTGCTGAATTATCACGGCATGAAGAGGGAAAAAAAAAAAAAATCAAGATGGACGTATATTTGCACAAATAATTATCGTATGTAATCCTTTTTCTTTTTATTTTCTTGATAATTTTCGCATATTATCGAATTGGGTCTATCACACAAATGGCCGGATAGACTGAAGAAGCAGACCCAAACAGAGAAACATACATGCAGTTGAATTCCAGGTCGAAACACCTCCCTGTTTCTTTCCTTAAAGATCATATAATATTATGCCCACAAGCAAAGCCTAGTCTACAGCACATGACACTCACCGTCCAATTAATCCGGTGCATGCAGATAGACTTAATTTCATGAATTTCACATACGTACTCTTTACTCATTAATTAGTTTTGGCCAAAAATTTCAACACACGCTAGTGTGAAACTATGTCATCAGTCCAGTACCTCCTTTATGAATATTGAACGTGATATAGTTTTCCATTTAAATAATTAAGTGGCCCACACGCTTTAAAATTTCCCAGTCAAAATTATGCTTGCTTAGGATGGTACTCCATCTATCACATTATATATAGTGAGATACATAGATAAGAATAATTCTTTTTACAATTCACATATTAATCTATATATATGAATAGTATTATAAGTCTAAATAAAATGCTCTTATTTTATAAATAAATAAGGATATTTTGAGAGTTATTTATTTATAAATAAATGTATTTTTGTCAAATTTATTTTAAAACGAAAATCTTTCAATCTTTCCAATATTTTGAGTGCGAAGAAATCCAATTTTACGGACTATATGTGTAGCACTCCCGATAGATAACCTGCTACAAGATCTTAAATGTTATTCACAATTAATATCCCTTATAAAACGATTCTGTTAATGATCAATCTACTAATTAATTATATATTCGCAAATATTATATTATATATGTGATTCATCTGGATATTGCTGTAAGTCAATATATACCAGCAAGCCAGTACTATTGTCGGTTTCCTTTTTTTAAATTATTGAATGCTATATTATATATTCATATGTAATTGGCCAAAACCAGTCAAAAAAATCATAGATATTTATTAATCTCCTAATTCATACGTGAAGGCTTATATATTAAACCTTAATGATCTTGGCGGACGGTGCTTTCGATCTGATCAAATGATATGGCATTAAATGTATGTATATATAGTCACCATGCGAAGGTTCACACACACACACACACATATATATAGCAACATAAGTACTGCTAACATACATACAAGAGAGAGATGTGGCCAATTATTAATATAATGAGAACCGCAATATTAGGTGAAAATAATTTTCACCCATATATATATTTGTAATGATTAGATAAAATGAATTAAGTTACCTTTTGTATCCAAATCAGGTCTTAGTAGTAGATCTCTTGACCGGGGTGAAAATTATCTATATACCTTTTTACCACTACAAGAAAAACAGGCTTTTGAGGCCAGTTATATGCTACGAACATGACTATTTGATACGAAAACAGTACATTTGAGACGAAAACAATACTGTTTTTATCTCAAATAGTCATGTTCGTGGCATATAACTGGCCTCAAAAGCCTGCTTTTTTTGTAATGTACCGACATAGTAATCCACATCTATTAGGGAGCTTTTTAACAGATCATGGAGTTTCATTTTTTACCAAGCTTAAACATAAGTACGTATTTGACCCCTTAGTTAATTCTTAATTATATGCGATAACCGCATGCGTACGTAAATACTGTCAAAAGTCATGAAATACGAAAGGCGGAAAAGGAGATTATTTGGCTCATATGTAACCACATTAATGGTAAATTAATTAATAGGACAAAGAAACAACAGTCATAAGTGATTTTTTTTACTTTTTTTTTTAATATATTTTGGGGGTATAAAATATAAATTAAAAAAAGTAGCAAGTAATGTACAAATAGTAATTTAATAGGATGTAATTCCAGGACGCAATTAATGGTCCGAATAGCGAAAAGGAAGGCGAATAAGCTGGTTGATTGGATTTGGATAAGCATAGAAAGGGAAGATGAAGCCAAAAGGATATCCCTGGCCTCCACTGTTCCACATGAGGCGTGTGGTGGTGTTGTGGAGGCGCTGCCCTAAACACCAATATATATGCGCGCTGAAATTGAAGCTGATTCTTCAATATTCTTATATCCACCCATAACCCATTGCATGTCTGCTACAGTACTGACAAAGAGTCCCTACAAAGATCTTCTTCGAACCTCCAATTTACCTCTTTAATCATTAATTCTCTTCCAAATTAACCTGCCTCCGGCTCCAACATATATATATAAATATATATATATATATATATATATATATTCCTACCTTCACCTGATCACTGGCTTAATTACCACATCCAGCTTGGACTTTATATTACTGTTATATCTTTGTTTTTGTTTCTTTTTCAAAACCCATTTCCTATAATATTCCTTGTGCATTTTTGCTTGATTGGGCGCATTTTGTCACATGAATATATAATGATAGCCTTACCACCCCAATATTATTCTTTTTATATTTTTATATTTTAATTTTTCTTTTATTTCATGATTAGGAAAGTAATTATTAGTGAAGTTGTATGTTTTAAATTTTTACTTAATGATTAAGGAAGAGATTATTAGTGAAGTAATTTTTTTTTTTTTAAAAATACTTAAAGATATATAAAAAATAATTGAAATAAAAAAAATAGAAAAAGTCCATTTACCAATCATCAGTCGATTATCGTGAATGGATAATGGGGATTGGAATAAATGGTGGGAGTAGAGAACTCTAGTAGTGGTGGGGAAAAATTCCAAGAAAACAAAAACAAAGTATGAAAAAGAAGGTATCGATTGGAAAATGAAATATAGGGAATTTTTCAGAATCAAACAGTGATATCTCGAGGTCTGTAATCGTATACTAGAATCATAGATGATGTTTCCGTCGCTGTGATTACAAATAGGGGTGAACAAAATTACCGTCAACCCGACCCGACCGATAACCCGAACCGTTTCCGACCCGCAACTTATGTTCCGATTAAGTGCAATCGAAAATGGGGCATTTCGATACCCCTGTCGACCCGCTCGTTAACATTCGGCTAATGTCCGATTAGCCGACATTAGGTTAGGTCTCAATTCGTTTCTTCGCCGCTCTCTCGCTTGATTTCACTGGCCATTTGCTCTTCTCGGTTCGTGATTCTCCGTGTTCGATTTCTGTTGGCCATTTGCTCTTCTCAGTTCGGTGGTTCTCCGTGTTCGATTTCACTCGCCGGTTGCTCCTCGCATTTCTTCACCAATTTATCGTTACGGTAGGTCACGATTTCTTGAGTTTTTGGATTTTGATGAGCTTTTGTATCTGTCTGATGCATCTATGATAGCTATTAGGGTGCAGAGGAGTATTTATTTGGTTCTATGTCATATAACAAGTTAGGTCATGATTCGGAAATTAACCTTAGCTCAATGCTATTGTAATCTGGAACTATAGTGGATTTGGGTCCATACTAGATGAAGCTTATTCGGATCAGATGTTCTTGAGTATTTATATAAAGCATCTTCAAATCTCTATTTTCTTTTTCTTTTCTACGAAGAGGCAGGGGTTATTTAGAGGTGAAGTAAACATGAGTAAGCAAGGGGTTATCTGTTGAGTAAGCAAACTGGCTTATTAGTTTAATAAGAGGGCAAAATCCTAGACTTTTGCAACATGAAGTGCTCTCATTCCTCTCTGATAGAATTCCCAGTGTGTATCAGCATAGTCTTTTCATTCCTCTCTGATAGAATTCCCAGTGTGTATCAGCATAGTCTTTTCATCTCTGCAAAAATTCTAATAATGCAGATTTGGGTTTTATTATTTAACAGATAAAATTCTAATAATACTTTATACCAAACTAATATCATTGGTATATTATATCCAAATAAAAGGAAGATATATTGTGATATATATTATTTCAGGGTGTCCACATTTTTTCTCAGCTCCTCCAGCTTTCTCAATCTCAGTATCTCACTTTCACCCACCAGCTGAAGAGAAAAAAGAATATGAGAACAAAAAAAATGTCAATAATCTAAATATGTGGGTACAAATTTAATTTGGGATTTTTAATTATTAGTTCAAAATGCAAGTATCTAGATATCTGGAATTAATGCCAGATATCTAGATATGCCTAATGCCAGAAAAAATCCAGCCTAAAGCCTTATAACCACTTGCTGCTCTCTCCATTCCACCCATGCTGTCCAACCCATTACTGCTTAATAACCCATTTATTAATGTCTGCCACTCTCTCTCTCCCTCTAGGTGGCCATAGTACTTCCACCACTGCCCTAGGTTGGGTGTGTTATATCAAATGAATTAGGGTCAAGATCCCAATGTACTCTTTTAGATACATCCAAAATAAACATATTACCCCTAGTAGCATGAAAAATAATCATCTCAAAAATTTCCATTGACTTTTCCCTAGGAAGAAGGGCCCGTGATGAACCCTAGCTTAATTTGCTTGGATGAACAAAAGATAAATTTCACCAAGTAAATCAAATTTCAGCAGTTTAAGCTAATTTTACTTGCTCCAACAATAAATTATATTGGTGTATCCAAGGTTTTGTGGCACTGCTGTGAGCTACATGAAAACACCTCAATCTATGTAGTTGTCTATCCATTTCTATCAGATTACAGGACACATAAAGCAGTTATAACTTATAAAGCATAGATCATGAGGCGAAATGCAGCCCTTCATTTTTATAATCCTATATACAACTATTTCAACAGATTTCATTATGAATGGCTTCAATGCTACATAGATGCCGTAGAATACACAACTGTAATTGACATGTGGTCAGTTGGTTGTGTCCTTGCTTAGCTTCTTCTAGGATAGAACTCTAGGAGCCATGAGGGTATATAAGTCCAGAGTTTTTATTTCCTTAGTTAACCTAGATGACAACTGACAAGGTTAAATCATCAAAACATAAGTATATTTTTTCAAATGTAGATTTATACTTTGTTTCCCTCATGCTTGGAGTACATGCACTGATGAAGTAGATTCTTTCCAGTACTTATAATAGAGTTAATATATTTCTACGCAATAATTCTTAGGCCCAATAAAAAGAAAAAAAAAAGGATGCTATGTTCTGATTTCACTTTTATTTAGACTTGTTGGCATATTTTGATTTCACTTTTAGTTGGAAATCATTTCACCGTGTTAAAGCTTGTGAAAGTGTTGATCTATGACTAGGGGCAGCACCAGATGGGGTCCAGATGGTTAGAAAGACATAATTATCTTATAAAACAAATTTAGGACAGCATAGTTGTCATTAAAATTTAGATTAAACTTCAACAAGTGCTTGGTCAAATAGTTGGAACTGATTCATTGTGGTATCATTCCACAGGTACTGCATATGTGTTGCAAACAGTAAGTTTCTTTTTCATATCAAGGAGACAGAGCATGGCAAAAGTGGCTTGGAAGAAGAGCTCAACCAGAGCTGAGGATTGAACCGTTACTCATGGGGTCCTTGAGATTGGCCTTGAGATTTTGGCATGACTAGAGCTGTATTATTATTCTCTACTAACTTTTTTTTGCTTTTCCAGTCACTTTCGCTTTGTAAAGTTTCCATTAGCCAAACACTTTCCACGGCAAAAACGTATAAGACTATTACCACAAGCAGACATTTGCAAGTAAAGACCAAACTGCAACACTTGTCGTTACAATGATTTATTAGAAGGGCTGATTTCTTCAGCCAGCTTAAGATCGATCAGATACAATTTTATTTTTATTAGAAGGGCTGCAACACTTTCCGATATCAACACTTGTCGTTACAAGAGCCGTTTTCTTAAAAAAAAAATAATTTTATTTTTATTTTTATTTTTTATGTATATTCATTAAGTAATTATTATTTTTTAAGAAAAATATGAGAAAATCGTGACTGCAGCCAATCCACAGCCGTTTTCTAATTCTTACTGTAAAAAAAAAAAAAAAAAAAAAAAAAAAAAAAAAAAATAACGGTATACCGATTACCCGATTACCCGATAAGGGTATCGGGTTCGGCTAATCGGCCAAACGGGCTAACGGGCTAACGGTAGAGGTTGATATCGGGTCGGGTCGGAACTGTGTCAATCGGGTCGGGTCGGGTCGGAAGTTCACCCCTAATTACAAAGGCAGTTAGCAGTAGAAAGTGGGTGAGAAAGGAATGTGGAAAAGTCAGCTTCAGGTCTTATTTTAATTAGTATAATGAACAGTGCTTTGTATTGCAATATTAGATTAATTCGTTGTCTTTCCCCTAAAGCAAGACAGCTAGATGGGCCTCCTATAACAATGACATCCACGTTCTTACTAAGCTTAGAAAATATTTCAAGAAATCAGTGCCGGCACCACCACGGTCCAAACCAACTTTCTCTCTTTCATGTTTTATTTAAAGTCCACTCGGAATGAATTTTGAGACACATTTGTGTTTGAGTTTTCTAAAAACTGATGCGTGGAATAAAAAATTTTTTGAAGAAAAAGCTCTTCAGTTAAGATTATTTTGGTATATTTCCTTTTTATTCGCTGAAATTATTTAAAGACACAATGCATGATCAAAAGAAAGAGGGTGAAAGGATTGTAATTTCTATGCGATACACGTTTCCCGGATATTGCGATTGGCCATTTTCCGGCATCATTTGATTAAACAACATCAGTACATGATGAACACAACTGGGGAAAATGGAAACTTCCAATGATTTGTTTAGCCTTCGTAAGAAACAACGAACAAAATTACCTAAAACTATGCAAGTGGCCTCTCTCTCTTTCTCTCTCTCTCTCTCTCTCCCCATCACCAACTTGTAAGAATCTTTAATCATGTTCAATTAAGACAACGCAAGATGGTCCCGCATTTGGTGACTGGGGAATCTTATCGGGTTTGTATTATATTGCAAGCACTACGGCCATTGGAATTTCCATTTTGCATAGGCTTCTAGTTATATATATCCATATCCAAATAATAATGGTGAAGTCAGGTGACATTTTCTAAATGCATGATGCTAATCATAATTCCGAAGGCTTTAAACATTTTAATTTGTGGGCTTTAAACAGCATAGCAAATTGGGAAGTAATTTTGTCTAACAACAACCCAATGTTTTGGTCTTATTCCTTGCTTGTTTTGCGTGTTAATCGACTTTGTTTGTTTTCTAAAACTATCTCATCTCATCTCATCTTATTTCAAATTTATTATTATATTTTTTTCAAACTTTCATATAAAATAATTTAAACAATTCAATTTTTTTCAAATTTCAAAATATTTTTTTCAAATCTTAAAATAAAATTAATATTAAAAAATATTTTATTCTTTTTTAACTTTTATTTCATCTCGTTTCCTCTCATCACATCTATAAAAACAAACAAGCCGGCATGCAGTACTACTTCTAGTGGGAATCTACATGTAGAAATTAAGAAATTAGTAAGTGCCCATCTTCTATACGGTCAGTGTGCACTCCCCTTAAGTGCAACCCACCAATAAGATGGCAACACGTCATTTATTTCATCACTCTCGAAAGAACTCAGATGCATGGGATAGAAGGCTGAATTGAGTTCGGATTCAAGCTTCCTTCGCAATTTCCATCTACTTCGTGCCCTTTCTCACTCCCTCGAACCAAGAACGTCAAACACATCACCAAAAAGCCTCTCCAAGAGCAAGCTCGCTGCTAATGATCTCGGAAGAAACTGCTACCACCGATCCATCATTCCCTCAAACCAAGAACATACCCATTTTCGCCACTCCAAAAGCCTTTTTGTCGATCCATTTCTGGACCTTTCCGTTGGTATTATTGATTTCCGTCGCTCCAAGAACAGACCTTTCCGTCACCTGAGTTCCCCAATCTAAATGGTATTCTTGATTTCGTATATGTTCATTGTTCATTTCGTATTTATTCATTTCTTTACAGACCTTCAAAGCCCACACAACTTTGTGCTTGTGATATTAAATTGATTCGTCATTTCGTGAAAGTTGATTTCTTTATATGTGATTTCGTGTATGTGATATAACAAATGGAAATATTAAGTGAACAAAATATCTTTTTTATTTGAATCCAATTGGAATATCAAGTGAACAAAATATTAAATGACAATGAAATTGGACTAGTTCTACGGTTTGTTAAAACATGGGCTCTGAAATTGACTTTAGGACCATTGCTCTGAATCAATGGATGAGTTTAATCCCCAAAGTTCTTTTCAGATTCTTTTACAAAACATATATTGAAACACGTGAGCTTCACATAATATATATATCTATTGATTTCTTGATTGAGAAAATATGAGTTAACAGGGACAAGCATATTAATGGGTGTGCAATGACAAATATTTGATGTGTGTTATTTGACGTGATTTATTGATTCTTTTAATTCCTTACTTTAAGGATCAACCTAGGAGATCTGATACCGATGAGTTGAATTTTAATGGGACATGCTAGACACTGTGTATGTATACCCTTTGTTATGTTTAAGTTAACTGTCAATTATCGCGTAATTAATTGAACCCGATGTTACTTTAATGTGACAGGGAGCAAGGTGGAAGATTGTGAGCAATGGAAGTGTGGCTTTAAGTTTTTATGCCATTTTGAATTGAATATGCGTATTCAGCAAAGAAGACAATCTTTTGATGTATCTTCCTTAATTATTTTTGGGACTGTGAGGAAGTTGGGATGATGAGGAACATTTGATACAATTTTTTGGTAGAATGCTTCTTTCAGGTTTAGAGAATTTTTTGGGCTGACAATTTATACAAGATGCAACTTATGCAAGATGCAACTTATGCAGGATGTGTTGAAATGAAATTGTGCAGCAATGATGAATTTTTTGGCAGAATTTTTTAGGTTCTTGAATTTGGCAGACTTTTTGTGCTTCGTTGTTTATTTCTTGTAACAACCAGTTTCAGCTCTTTCGGTCTAACAAACAGGTCCAAACTGCTATTACAAAACAAGTCCAAACTACTATTACAAAACATATTCACAAAACAAGTCCAAACTGCTATTACATAACAGGTCACTCCCTGCTATTACAAAACAGATTCAATATACAAGTCCAAACTCGGACTGCTCAAAACAGGTCCAAACTGCTATTACAATACAGATTTACAAAACAAGTCCAAACTGTTATTACAAAATAGGTCACTCCCTGCTATTACAAAACAGATTCAAAATACAAGTTCAAGCTCGGACTGCTCAAAACAGGTCCAAACTGCTATTACAAAACAGATTCACAAAACAACCCCAAACTGCTAATTACACTAAACAAAGCATGTCTAAGATTACAGCACAAACCAGAAAAAAAAAAAATAACCACGATACAATTAACACAATCAAGACTCTATTGTACTTCTTTTCCATTGCTTTAAACTTGGATTGCTCGATGCCTAGACGCTCATGAAGAACTTTCTAGTTCCTTAGTTCATCTAACTCCAACGTGTGCTTACAGCAGTTGTTTTGATAACTTTCAAGATCAACCCACCTAAAGAAGTCGCATTGTTTAGTCATCGGATAATTTGGACACCTGTAGAACCTTCGACTAAGACTATGCGATCGTTTCGAAACCCATAACTTCGCTTGGCAGCCACAAAAGTAAAGTGGTCTCTCCAAAACATCATTCCCTTCCTCCTGTGCAGTCGAAGAACTTGAAGTGGAATGAGAACCCGAACCCGAAATCTTCATTAGTCAACAAGAAAATTTTATCATGTTGGACATTTTATAATCTGATGCAAATTTCAAACTACGTGAAGCCGATGCATCTAACACTACTTTGCATATTAACTTCCATCAACTTGAATCTTAACCATTAATCACACAACTGAATAACATGAAAGTAGGGTCTTTTTGTTCTACCATTTATTCAAACATAAAAGACTTCCAACTCTTGACTATGTCTAGTGTCTTAATATTTGAGAGCAAAAGAAAAAAAAAATTATTGATGTGTGGTACACACAGCAAGGGACTGAGCTCATTAAGGGGATGTGACAATAAAAATAACAAAGCCTACAGCACCATTTCTATGGCATCTAGAAGCAAGCAGGAAATATAACCAAGCTTACAATACCATTTCAGATACTTTGAAATAACAAAGCCTACAGCACCATTTCTATGGCATCTGGAAGCAAGTAGGAAATATAGCTAATGTGGTCACAACAATTGATAAACAAGCCAATTACCCCAAATTGAAGCCACATAGCAAGATATAGTTCGAGTCAGCATTACAAATTAGTCACGCATCTAATGCTCATTCTGGTCACACAAAATCCAAAAACAAGCAGCTATCTACAACCAATAAAGCAAAACCCTAATTTATTTCTTCCAGTTTATATTCACAAACACGATTTCTTGAATATGAAAACCCTAATTTCGATACATTAAGAATAAAGAAAAACCCTAGGGTTTCTAATATTTGAATGATGAGAGATACCAGACGATGTCGAGGGTTGCCACAAATTTGGAGGTTACGCAATTGCTGTCACAATTTCGCCGCTGGTGCGCAATCGCTGCGGTGCGAAGCAAATGGGGAAAAAGGAAGGGTGCGACGCGACGCGACGTGAAGAGGAGATGCACAGGTTGTGACGCCACTGCTATCGCCGCCAGGAAGGGTGCGAAGCGACGAAAAGGGGTGGGGGGAGAATGGCTTGAATCCGAAGAGGGGTGGGTAATGGTCTGCTCAAAAGGGGGGAGGGGAATAGCATGAATCCGATGGCCTGATTTCGTGTGCTGAAATGTTACGGTAAAGCGTGTGATCGACTTACGTGGCACGAAATAATTGGTGGGCTGCACTTAGGGGAAGTGCACACCGACCACATAGAAGATAGTAAATGGCACCTGGGAACCGGAATGAAAATCCAAATGGATGACCAAGACGGTACTGACTGACGATAGGCATTACTTAAGGCTAAAAGCAGAGGTTCAAAAAGGAAAGAAGTATGAAAGTTCTATTATGTTATACGTACGTAGAAGGAATATTGAGATCCCTAATGTTTCAAGGCCTAGCTTCAACACCATAAAGCAATGAACGATAAATCTCGAACTATAAATCATAGAAAAACATAAATAGAAGTAGAGAAAAAGACAGAAACCAACCACTTATATGTTCCGAGCTATAGTAAAATTGAAAGAACCGTACATAGTAAAACATCACATTTCCTACTGATCACAAGACTGAACTTGCATTGGGACTTCGCGTCATTCGCAGCCTCTTTATCCACCAAGTTAAAATCAGAATGATCTGATATTAATTTCTTACATTATGCATAAGTGAATGATGTACTTAACCAAAGAATTCCATTTGTGTAATAAGTTTTGGACAATATTGATGTTATAAATATCGCCAACAGATTAGAGTAGGAGAAATAATCATTTGCGACCCATGAGTGTGGGTTAGGTTTCGTTCAGTATCGTTTGGCGCCCCCAACAAGACTTCGGTGCGGCTATACATACGTAGATAGTAGATAAATAAATAGAGATAGATGCAATATTTACGTGATTCGGTATAAGACTTACGTCCACGAGGGTTTGAAAATAGGAAATTTACTATAATAAATATTTTTTACAGTCTTTCATGGATCTCTATACAGAAAAAATATATATAAATCTACTGATTTGAACTCTTAAATCTCTCTAAGGAGGTTAAAGAAGATAATACCGATTTGTAGAGAGAGTCAATGAGTTGGTCTCAGAGAGAGAGAGAGAGAGAAAGCCCTTTTTCCATCAAATCGCTGCCTTTTATAGGGTTCTTGTGGTGTGTTGTGATCTGCTAGAGCCGGTGCGAATTGACGTGTATTAGTTACTCTTATTTGGCGTACTTCTTTTATTTCTTTTTACTGATCCTTCGTTCTGCCCAACAATTTTTTTTATTATTAATGTTATTCTTCTTCTGTCTGTATTTTGTTTTGAAAATTTTGTGTTATTTTCACTTATGAATATCAAGAAATTCTTTGATGTGGGTTTATATGATTTACATTTTTTCTCGTAACATGGCATTGGTTCATGTTTCTGATGACAGTTACCCTTACTAGCTATTATGTTAGGCTATAATTAAATTCATGAACAATTATAAAGTAAAATGCCTTGTATAATGCTATTGATGCTTCTTATGACAATTCCCCTTGCTTGCTTGCCATCATGTGAGACTATAAGTAATATTTAAGAACAATTATAAAGTTAGAAAGTTTTGGTGTATATTAATGCTTTTGATGATTAGGTGTTCTTTGTTCGCTTGTAAAGTAAAATAGTTTAGTGTACAAAACATACCTAAGATTATTGCAACAATATGCTTTTGAGAATGCAGTTGAAATGCATTGACCAATTTCTCTTTAATTTGATTGATAAAGACTTTACATATTTACACTACAACATATAAGGTTTTTTGCGGCGTTTCATAAGTCGCCGTAAAAAATTTTAAAATCGTCGTAAAAAGTCTCAAAATGGCCACAAAAGCTTCAAAATCGTGGCAAAAAGTCATTTGCCGCGTTTTTAAGATCGCTGGTTAACCGCGGCTATTTGAGCGTGACAATAAGCCTAATTTCTCGCGACAAATGCTTAATTTCTCGCAGCAATGCTACTATTTACGACGAGAAAACGCAGCAAATGCTACTATTTGCGACAGAATTTAACTCTCAGCTAAACAAAACGCAGCAAAAAATCTTATTTATTGTAGTGTTAATTCAAGTTAGTATCTCTGATGTTAGTATTAAATTTACCAATTTGCAAGTCAAAGAAATTATTCATGGACTTGGATTCTCCTCAATTCTGGCCCATTTGCTTTTCTAATTTGTTCACATTTGTCTGATCTGTTATTTTATATCGATTGAAAGAGAACAACTAAGCTCCAGTAGCCTGAAATATCTGCCGTCTTTTTTCTGTCATTATTGTATCCCTTGTTAATTTATTTATTTATTTTTTTTTTTTTTTTTTGGTGTATGCCAAAAGAGTAGACAATTCTTGATTTTTTTATTTTGTTTTGTCCACCCTTATTGGTAGTTTAAACTGATAATATTTTTTTCGATTGTGAGATCGTTGATCCAATAATGTTACACATGTTGAGTTGTGCTAGACCATTTTGATTTGTTCTATTGACCATTATTAGTCATAAATAATGACACTCGACAAGGCATGTTTGTTCCACAGATGTTGATCTTGAAAAGTGGGAACTAATGACCCAAGAATTTGTTTCCTATATAGAAATTTTAATGGATCTTGCTTTGATTTATTTCCAAAGAGAATAATTCAATGGTTTCTAATTTTCCTATAATATAATTGGTCAAAAGAAAATTAGAGAAGTGGGGGCTGATGAGTTTACTTCAAAAGGCACCTCCTCTCCCTGATCTTGGAGAACATATGATCATGGATTCAAGTTCGAGTAGGTGCGTATGTAACTTGCCATAAGAAGTAGAAATTGACTGAGTTGATATGTTTGGTAGCAGCAAAAATGATTTTACCTATATTTTATCTACAAATAACATCTGCAGTAGGCCCATTACTTTTAATAACAACACCATAAGGTAATGAAAATTGATTTCACTGCAACAAAACACAAGAATTCACCGTAAAAAACTCATAAATTCATCACAATTAATATTTTCGGCGATTTATGTTGCGTCAAATGTTGTCACTATTGAAAAGCCTATTATAAGTTGATGCAGTGACTGAGTAAATTACTGCAAATAATGGTACAACTGTAGCAAAAAAATCGCTGCAAATAAGTGAAAATCGAGCCGCTGCTATTAAGTCCTATATCACCACATAACATCGCTAAGATTACCTTATTACAGTAGGTGAAAATCGCAGATAAAATACTCAAATTTGCTGCAACAAAAGACTGCAATAAAATATTGAAATTGATATTTTTAGCAATTTATGTTGCCACGAATGTTCGACGCTATTGAAAAACTCATTATAAGTTGATGAAGCGAATGAGTAAAATCATGTTCGACGCTATTGAAAAACTCATTATAAGTCGACTGCTATATCATGTTATTCTTCTACTTGCGTAGGATTTGATTAGCCCCCTTTTTCCCTTTTTTTTTTTTTATTTGGTATTTTTTAAACTTCTCGCACTACAATTCACAACCTTCCAAGATGGGCCAACCCTTCCTAGAGGAACTCTTTCGTCCTATTCAACAACGACACTTGTGTACTTTTGTCCATTTTTTTTTTCTTTCTAAGGTCGTTCCTGTTTTTCCTCGGCCTTGTTCTTTTATTTATCTCTACACGAAATTGAATTGAGTTTTAATTGTCTATTTATCTCTTTGGTCGCACATGCAAAAATATCTCTCCATTGCAAGCAATTTGATCTCCTCCCCTGGCCTCCACCCCCCACCGAACGCGCACACAAAACTTCTACAAGATTAGGATTAATTAACTTCAAAAATAACATATCGTTTATGATCGAAGGCTCGTAGCTAATATTTCATTTAAAATATAATCGTAAAATTAATCAAGTCGAGTACTGAACCACGAGTAAGCGACAGTCAGAAAATTAAAAGCAAATGACACCAGAACCTCCATGGCGCATAGACATCATCTAATTGACATTCCATTAAAAACAGTTATTTCGCACCAATATAAAATCTATCCTTAAATATCCTATTTTGCTTATAGAAAAGAAGAAACCTTCATATAAACTCTGATTGTAATTTTGCTATTTGTTCCATATATTTCTTTTTATTTTCTCCACTTATTCTTTAGCAAAATGTACAATTCACACTTAAAGCTGACGTATACCTAAGAAGATAGGAGATTAAACTAAACACAAAAAAGAAAAAGAAAATTTGACAAGAAGAGAGAGAGAGAGAATTCAACATACGGGCGGCGGCGCCATGTTCATACGCTAACTAGGGCGGCAAACAATCCGATTAAAGACGAGTTCGAGTCGAGTCGAGTCGAGTTGAACTCAAATAACTCGAGTTCGAGTTTGAGTTTGAGTCGAGCTGAGAGATTGCCGAGTCGAGTCGAATTTGAGCTGATCAAAGACGAGCTCGAGTCGAATCGAGTTATTTATCGATCTTTGTTTTTATTCTCTAATAAACGAGCCAAACTTAGTCGAGTAATTACTCGAATTTCTTACTCTTTATAAATATTTGACTCAATAATTTTTTTGTGAACTTAATACATTATTGTTGTAAAGAAATAAAATGCTACTTCTACATAAAGTAACAAAATATATTACTTATACAAAGTATTAAAAATAATATATATAACACAGAAAATATATATAATAAAAGAATATATGTAATAATATATCCAAGATTATATATATGTATATAGAAATATTACGAGTATTGTTACAAGCTTAAAACGAGTCGAATCGAGTTTATACGAATCTTGTTCACGAATACAAATCGAGTTTATACGAGTCGAGTCGAGATTATACGAGTTTAGCTCGTTTAATATTCAAACCAATATTAGTGCTCACGAACAACTCATTTATTAAACGAATCAAGTTCGACTCGAGTTTATACGAGTCGAGCTCAAATTGTTCACGAGCAACTCTTAGCCCCAACGCTAAACTTACAATTCTGTACAAATTGGTACTTAACGCCGCTATTTTCGACGAGAATACCGTTGGTCCAGGCTGCTCCGAAATTAATCAAGGCGGCCGGACACGTCACGTAGAAATGGTAGCGGTCCGAAACGAAGGTCCCAGCTTTCCATCTGACCCGTCCGTCGATCTTGATGTCGAGGATCACGGCCCCATTAGCCTGGTCCTGGCTGAGCAAGAGGGCATTGTACGGAGCCACCGGCACGGAGTTTCCGTAGATGAAGGGGGACCAGATGTTGACCTCATTGTGGCCCTGATAGGTGGGAGGGATTTGGGTGCGGAGGGTAATCTGCTGTTTGTGGTAGCTGGCGTAGACGTCGAGCTTGTCGTAGTAAACGCCGATCTTGTCATTCGGATTGCGGGAGTAAATGGTGACCTGGAAAGTGGACGTAAGGAAGTTCGGCGTGGAGGAGACGTTGAAGGCGTAGACGGTAGCGTCCTGGAGTACAAACCTGGGTTTGCTTGGCTGGAGAATGGCCCAGACAATGAGCACAGTCACAAGGAGGATGAAGTTGAAGATGAGGATGCCCACACCGATTCGCCGGAATATCTTGCGCCGCTTGTGGCCTTGGTTGCCGCAATCCGACGACATGACTACTCCTCTCTGGTTATAATTAGAGCAGTCAGAGTGGTGGTGGCGGTGGGTGGCGAGAGATCAGAGAGATCAGAGGGAGGGAGAGATCAAGGTGGTTTTAAGTAGGTAAATTCTTACCCCGGGAGACCAATATTATATATGAGAGGAGGCGAATGGACCTCCCCTCTCCTAATTTTGTGATGAGGAGAGTGTGGCCTACATTAACGAACGCCTTTTCATGTGTGCGTGTCTTAATATTTCATCTAATGCTTTGGTTTCGGATTTTGAAGAAAATGACGAAGATATATTAAATCTTGTGAAGTTTCGGCTGTTTTCGTTGAGAAAGTTATTAGATGTATATGGTTAACTATTTAGTGGAATTGACGCTAGTCCAAATCAAATACATAACAAAGGATCTTTTACTGAATGTCAGTCGAAATCATATTATAGCAGCTAGCTTTACCCTTATGGTGTAAAATAAATGGAATTTATCTATATTTTATATATACTTAGCTAGATCATATTAGGTGTATGAGAAATCATATACTTCCTAGAAAATGATAGCCACCATGAGAAAGTTATATATATTATTTTCAGCTAAATGGATTAATGTAGGGTTAATTTATGGAAGACCATATGCATGACGTTATAATTTGCTTAACCTAATCGGATGGGATGATAATTTAAAGTTTGACTATACTATAAGAAAAATTGGCATTTGTAATCAATTAATAATAATTAAAAATATTATTTGCGATGAAAATAATACTATTTTTATTGTAAATAATAATTTATGAATATTGAACGTGATATAGTTTTCCATTTAAATAATTAAGTGGCCCAGAAACTTTAAAATTTCCCAGTCAAAATTATGCTTGCTTAGGATGGTACTCCATCTATCACATTATATACAGTGAGATACATAGATAAGAATAATTCTTTTTACAATTCACATATTAGTCTATGTATATGAATAGTATTATAAGTCTAAATAAAATGCTCTTATTTTATAAATAAATAAGGATATTTTGAGAGTTATTTATTTATAAATAAATGTATTTTTATCAAATTTATTTTAAAACGAAAATCTTTCAATCTTTCCAATATTTTGAGTGCGAAGAAATCCAATTTTACGGACTATATGTGTAGCACTCCCGATAGATAACCTGCTACAAGATCTTAAATGTTATTCACAATTAATATCCCTTATAAAACGATTCTGTTAATGATCAATCTACTAATTAATTATATATTCACAAATATTATATTATATATATGTGATTCATCTGGATATTGCTGTAAGTCAATATATACCAGCAAGCCAGTACTATTGTCGGTTTCCTTTTTTTAAATTATTGAATGCTATATTATATATTCATATGTAATTGGCCAAAACCAGTCAAAAAAATCATAGATATTTATTAATCTCCTAATTCATACGTGAAGGCTTATATATTAAACCTTAATGATCTTGGCGGACGGTGCTTTCGATCTGATCAAATGATATGGCATTAAATGTATGTATATATAGTCACCATGTGAAGGTTCACACACACACACACACACATATATATAGCTACATAAGTACTGCTAACATACATACAAGAGAGAGATGTGGCCAATTATTAATATAATGAGAACCGCAATATTATAGTAAAATAATTTTCATCCATATATATATTTGTAATGATTAGATAAAATGAATTAAGTTACCTTTTGTATCCAAACCAGGTCTTAGTGGTAGATCCCTTGACTGGGGTGAAAATTATCTATATACCCTTTTACCGACATAGTAATCCACATCTATTAGGGAGCTTTTTAACAGATCACCGAGTTTCATTTTTTACCAAGCTTAAACATATGTACGTATTTGACCCCTTAGTTAATTCTTAATTATATGCGACAACCGCATGCGTACGTAAATACTGTCAAAAGTCATGAAATACGAAAGGCGGAAAAGGAGAGGGTTATTTGGCTCATATGTAACCACATTAATGGTAAATTAATTAATAGGACAAAGAAAAAACAGTCATAAGTGATTTTTTTTCCTTTTTTTTTTAATATATTTTGGGGGTATAAAATATAAATTAAAAAAAGTAGCAAGTAATGTACAAATAGTAATTTAATAGGATGTAATTCCAGGACGCAATTAATGGTCTGAATAGCGAAAAGGAAGGAGAATAAGCTGGTTGATTGGATTTGGATAAATAAGCACAGAAGGGGAAGATGAAGCCAAAAGGATATCCCTGGCCTCCACTGTTCCACATGAGGCGTGTGGTGGTGTTGTGGAGGCGCTGCATTAAACACCAATATATATGTGCGCTGAAATTAATTCTTCAATATTCTTATATCCACCCATAACCCATTGCATGTCTGCTACAGTACTGATAAAGAGTCCCTACAAAGATCTTCTTCGAACCTCCAATTTACCTCTTTAATCATTAATTCTCTTCCAAATTAACCTGCCTCCGGCTCCAACATATATATATATATTATGTATATATATATATATATATATATATATATATCTATTCCTACCTTCACCTCACTGGCTTAATTACCACATCCAGCTTGGACTTTATATTACTGTTATATCTTTGTTTTTGTTTCTTTTTCAAAACCCATTTCCTATAATATTCCTTGTGCATTTTTGCTTGATTGGGCGCATTTTGTCACATGAATATATAATGATAGCCTTACCATCCCACTATTATTCTTTTTCTATTTTTATATTTTAATTTTTCTTTTATTTCATGATTAAGAAAGTGATTATTAGTGAAGTTGTATGTTTTAAATTTTTACTTAATGATTAAGGAAGAGATTATTAGTTAAGTAAATTTTTTTAGAAAAAAAATATTTAAAGATATATAAAAAATAATTGAAATAAAAAAAAATAGAGAAAGTCCATTTACCAATCATCAGTCGATTATCGTGAATGGATAATGGGGATTGGAATAAAGGGTGGGAGTAGAGAACTCTAGTAGTGGTGGGGAAAAATTCCAAGAAAAGAAAAACAAAGTATGAAAAAGAAGGTATCGATCGGAAAATGAAATAAAGGGAATTTTTCAGAATCAAACAGTGATATCTCGAGGTCTGTAATCGTATACTAGAATCATAGATGATGTTTCCGTCGCTGTGATTACAAAGGCAGTTAGCAGTAGAAAGTGGGTGAGAAAGGAATGTGGAAAAGTCAGCTTCAGGTCTTATTTTAATTAGTATAATGAACAGTGCTTTGTATTGCAATATTAGATTAATTCGTTGTCTTTCCCCTAAAGCAAGACAGCTAGATGGGCCTCCTATAACAATGACATCCACGTTCTCACTAAGCTTAGAAAATATTTCAAGAAATCAGTGCCGGCACCACCACGGTCCACACCAACTTTCTCTCTTTCATGTTTTATTTACAGTCCTCTCGGAATGAATTTTGAGACACATTTGTGTTTGAGTTTTCTAAAAACTGATACGTGGAATAAAAATTTTTTTGAAGAAAAAACTCTTCAGTTAAGATTATTTTGGTACATATTCTTTTTATTCGCTGAAAGTACTTAAAGACACAACGCATGATCAAAAGAAAGAGGGTGAAAGGATTGTAATTTCTATGCGATACACTTTTCCCGGATGCGATTGGCCATTTTCCGGCATCATTTGATTAAACAACATCAGTACATGATGAACACAACTGGGGAAATTGGAAACTTCCAATGATTTGTTTAGCCTTCGTAAGAAACAACGAACAAAATTACCTAAATCTATGCAAGTGGCCTCCCTCTCTCTCTCTCTCTCTACATCACCAACTTGTAAGAATCTTTAATCATGTTCAATTAAGACAACGCAAGATGGTCCCGCATTTGGTGACTGGAGAATCTTATCGGGTTTGTATTATATTGCAAGCACTACGGCCATTGGGATTTCCATTTTGCATAGGCTTCTAGTTATATATATCCATATCCAAATAATAATGGTGAAGTCAGGTGACATTTTCTAAATGCATGATGCTAATCATAATTCCAAAGGCTTTAAACATTTTAATTTGTGGGCTTTAAACAGCATAGCAAATTGGGAAGTAATTTTGTCTAACAACAACCCAATGTTTTGGTCTTATTCCTTGCTTGTTTTGCGTGTTAATCGGCTTTGTTTGTTTTCTAAAACCATATCATCTCATCTCATCTTATTTCAAATTTATTATTACATTTTTTTCAAACTTTCATATAAAATAATTTAAATAATTCAATTTTTTTCAAATTTCAAAATAATTTTTTCAAATCTTAAAATAAAATTAATATTAAAAAATATATTGTAATAATATTTTATTCTTTTTTAACTTTTATTTCATCTCGTTTCCTCTCATCTCATTTATAAAAACAAACAGACCGGCATGCAGTACTACTTCTAGTGGGAATCTACATGTAGAAATTAAAAAATTAGTAAGTGTCCCTCTTCTATACGGTCGGGGTGCACTTCCCTTAAGTGCAACCCACCAATAAGATGGCAATACGTCATTTATTTCATCACTCCCGAAATGAACTCAGATGCATGGGATAGAAGGCTGAATTGAGTTCGGATTCAAGCTTCCTTCGCAATTTCCATCTACTTCGCGCCCTTTCTCAAACCCATCACCAAGAACGTCAAACCCATCACCAAAAAGCCTCTCCAAGAGCAAGCTCGCTGCCAATGATCTCGGAAGAAACTGCTACCAACGATCCATCATTCCCTCGAACCAAGAACATACCCATTTTCGCCACTCCAAAAGCCTTTTTGTCGATCCATTTCTGGACCTTTCCGTTGGTATTCTTGATTTCCGTCACTCCAAGAACAGACCTTTCCGTCACCTGAGTTCTCCAATCTAAATGGTATTCTTGATTTCGTATATATTCATTGTTCATTTCGTATTTCATTTCTTTACAGACCTTCAGAGCCCATACAATTTTGTGTTTGTGATATTAAATTGATTCGTCATTTCATGGAAGTTGATTTCTTTATATGTGATTTCGTGTATGTGATTTAACAAATGGAAATATTAAGTGAACAAAATATCTTTTTTGTTTGAATCCAATTCGAATATTAAGTGACCAAAATAATAAATGACAATGAAATTGGAATTGTTCTATGGTTTGTTAAAACATGGGCTCTGAAATTGACTTTAGGACCATTGCTCTGAATCAATGACAAATATTTGATGTGTGTTATTTGACGTGATTTATTGATTCTTTTAATTCCTTACTTTAAGGATCAACCTAGGAGATCTGATACCGATGAGTTGAATTTTAATGGGACATGCTAGACACTGTGTATGTATACCCTTTGTTATGTTTAAGTTAACTTTCAATTATCGCGTAATTAATTTAACCCGATGTTATACTTTAATGTGACAGGGAGCAAGGTGGAAGATTGTGAGCAATGGAAGTGTGGCTTTAAGCTTTTATGCCATTTTGAATTGAATATGCGTATTCAGCAAAGAAGACAATCTTTTGATGTATCTTCCTTATTTATTTTTGGGACTGTGAGGAAGTTGGGATGATGAGGAACATTTGATACAATTTTTTGGTAGAATGCTTCTTTCAGGTTTAGAGAATTTTTTGGGCTGACAATTTATACAAGATGCAACTTATGCAAGATGCAACTTATGCAGGATGTGTTGAAATGAAATTGTGCAGCAATGATGAATTTTTTGGCAGAATTTTTTAGGTTCTTGAATTTGGCAGACTTTTTGTGCTTCGTTATTTATTTCTTGTAACAACCAGTTTCAGCTCTTTCGGTCTAACAAACAGGTCCAAACTGCTATTACAAAACAAGTCCAAACTACTATTACAAAACATATTCACAAAACAAGTCCAAACTGCTATTACATAATAGGTCACTCCCTGCTATTACAAAACAGATTCAATATACAAGTCCAAACTCGGACTGCTCAAAACAGGTTCAAACTGCTATTACAATACAGATTTACAAAACAAGTCCAAACTGTTATTAAAAAATAGGTCACTCCCTGCTATTACAAAACAGATTCAAAATACAAGTTCAAGCTCGGACTGCTCAAAACAGGTCCAAACTGCTATTACAAAACAGATTCACAAAACAACCCCAAACTGCTAATTACACTAAACAAAGCATGTCTAAGATTACAGCACAAACCAGAAAAAAAAAAAAAAAAACCACGATACACTTAACACAATCAAGACTCTATTGTACTTCTTTTCCATTGCTTTAAACTTGGATTGCTCGATGCCTAGAAGCTCATGAAGAACTTTCTCGTTCCTTAGTTCATCTTACTCCAACGTGAGCTTACAACAGTTGTCTTGATAACTTTCAAGATCAACCCACCTAAAGAAGTCGCATTGTTTAGTCATCGGATAATTTGGACACCTGTAGAACCTTCGACTAAGACTATGCGATCGTTTCGAAACCCATAACTTCGCTTGGCAGCCACAAAAGCAAAGTGGTCTCTCCAAAACTTCATTCCCTTCCTCCTGTGCAGTCGAAGAACTTGAAGTGGAACGAGAACCCGAACCCGAAATCTTCATTAGTCAACAAGAAAATTTTATCATGTTGGACATTTTATAATCTGATGCAAATTTCAAACTAAGTGAAGCCGATGCATCTAACACTACTTTGCATATTAACTTCCATCAACTTGAATCTTAACCATTAATCACACAACTGAATAACATGAAAGAAAGGGCTTTTTGTTCTACCATTTATTCAAACATAAAAGACTTCCAACTCTTGACTATGTCTAGTGTCTTAATATTTGAGAGCAAAAGAAAAAAAAAAATTATTGATGTGTGGTACACACAGCAAGGGACTGAGCTCATTAAGGGGATGTGACAATAAAAATAACAAAGCCTACAGCACCATTTCTATGGCATCTGGAAGCAAGCAGGAAATATAACCAAGCTTACAATACCATTTCAGATACTTTGAAATAACAAAGCCTACAGCACCATTTCTATGGCATCTGGAAGCAAGTAGGAAATATAGCTATTGTGGTCACAACAATTGATAAACAAGCCAATTACCCCAAATTGAAGCCACATAGCAACATATAGTTCGAGTCAGCATTACAAATTAGTCACGCATCTAATGCTCATTCTGGTCACACAAAATCCAAAAACAAGCAACTATCTACAACCAATAAAGCAAAACCCTAATTTATTTCTTCCGGTTTATATTCACAAACGCGATTTCTTGAATATGAAAACCCTAATTTCGATACATTAAGAATAAAGAAAAACCCTAGGGTTTCTAATATTTGAATGATGAGAGATACCAGACGATGTCGAGGGTTGCCACAAATTTGGAGGTTACGCAATTGCTGTCACAATTTCGCCGCTGGTGCGCAATCGCTGCGGTGCGAAGCAAATGGGGAAAAAGGAAGGGTGCGACGCGACGCGACGTGAAGAGGTGATGCACAGGTTGTGACGCCACTGCTATCGCCGCCAGGAAGGGTGCGAAGCGACGAAAAGGGGTGCTCGAAAGAGGGGGGGAGAATGGCTTGAATCCAAAGAGGGGTGGGTAATGGTCTGCTCAAAAGTGGGGAGGGGAATAGCTTGAATCCGATGGCCTGATTTCGTGTGCTGAAATGTTACGGTAAAGCGTGTGATCGACTTACGTGGCACGAAATAATTGGTGGGCTGCACTTAAGGGAAGTGCACACCGACCACATAGAAGATAGTAAATGGCACCTGGGAACCGGAATGAAAATCCAAATGGATGACCAAGACGGTACTGACTGACGATAGGCATTACTTAAGGCTAAAAGCAGAGGTTAAAAAAGGAAAGAAGTTTGAAAGTTCTATTACGTTATACGTACGTAGAAGGAATATTGAGATCCCTAATGTTTCAAGGCCTAGCTTCAAAACTATTAAGCAATGAACGATAAATCTCGAACTTTAAATCATAGAAAAACATAAATAGAAGTAGAGAAAAAGACAGAAACCAACCACTTATATGTTCCGAGCTATAGTAAAATTGAAAGAACCATTACATAGTAAAACATCTCATTTCCTACTGATCACACGACTGAACTTGCAATGGGACTTTGCGTCATTCGCAGCCTCTTTATCCACCAAGTTAAAATCAGAATGATCTGATATTAATTTCTTACATTATGCATAAGTGGATGATGTACTTAACCAAAGAATTCCATTTGTGTAATAAGTTTTGGATAATATTGATGTTATAAAAATCGGCCAACAAATTAAAGTAGGAAAAATAATTATTTGCGACCCATGGGTGTGGGTTAGGTTTCGTTTAGTATTGTTTGGGATTCCTGGCAAGATCTCGGTACGGCTATACATACGTAGATAGTAAATAAATAAATAGAGATAGATGTAATATTTATGTGATTCGGTATAAGACTTATGTCTATGAGAATTTGAAAATGAGAAATTTATTATAATAAATATTTTTATAGTCTTTTATAAATTTTTATAAAAAAATATATATATATAAATCTACTTATTTAAACTCTTAAATTTCTTTAAAAATGTTTGAGAAGATATGCTAGAGAGAGTTAATGAGTTGGTCTGTGAGAGAGAGAGAGAGAGAGCGCCCTTTTTCCATCTGATCGCTGCCTTTTATAGGGTTTATGTGGTGTGCTGTGATCTGCTAGAGCCGGTACGAATTGACGTATTTTAGTTACTTTTATTTGGAGTACTTCTTGTATTTCTTTTTACGGATCCTTCGTTCTGCCCAACAATATCATTGTGTCCATAAGTCACCTCACATCCATCAATGTCCATGCTTTGCCTACTTTTGTCCTTTAGTACAATAAATGCTTGGCTGAATATTGACTTCCATTTCCCTGCTCACAGACACCAATTAGATTGACAACCCAATTGGTCATCCGGCCCCTAAGAGCAAATGCACAATGGTGGAACTTCACAACGGGATCAGCTTGAACTTCAAGGTTCAGAAGACGAGTATGAAATCTACAAAAACCAAAAGGTATTTTCAATTTTCACGGAAATAGAAAGTGATCATTAATGCGGATCCAACCAATCTATTAACCTATATATATGGCTGATGGCTATTTGAAAAAGGCAATGTTATATATAATCTATTTTTATAGACTTTTTTACTGTTTAAATAATAGATAAATAGAAAAAATTTTATAATAAAATTGACTAGAATATTCTTAATTTACAAATCAAAAATTTTAAAAATCTAAAAAATTTATTTTATTTACTCATAAAATTAGAACGTTTCATTTAAATTTACAATAAAGTACATAAATATATATTGCAATAAGAATTATTCATATGAAAAACACGCTCTACTTGCATTCATGAGCACTGGATCAGCTGCTTCGTGTCTCTGATAACACTTACCTTACAAACCTCCGGAGCCCAGTAACATGACCAGGATACGACTCCCACCACCTCAATCACCAAAACATCAGAAACCTTACCTTCCTTCTACAGATGGATCTAAGCAAAAGTTAGAAACCGGGTATGTAAAAACTTAAGACTTGGACGACCACCTCAAATATATGACCTCCCTTTGAAAAGCTAGCTAGGTCACCCAATACCCTAGCCTGCTTCATCAATTCATTCATTAGGTCCCGTTTGTATTCGAAGATAAGCTTAACTCATCTCAACTCATCTTCATTTATCATTATATTTTTATAATTTTTTATATAAAACACAAATTCTTATACACATTTTTCAAATCTCAATACATCTTTTTCAAATCCCAACACACCTTTTTCAAATTTTAAAATAATAATAGTATTAAAAAATAAACTAAATTCATCTCAACTCATCTCAACTCATCTCAACTCATCTTATCTCCGAATCCAAACGGGACTAAGTCGTCAAAAATGGTTATTGGAGCATATCAATCAAAACAGCCTGAGTTATTATTTAATGTTCCACCCACCAAGAAGGCGGCAGTGCCACAAGGATAGAAACAGATAATTTCGATTGTAAATTGAGCTAGCTCACACACATTTTAGTCAAGAGTTAATCATTTAGGGAAGAGTCATTGAGAAGGAAGACCTAAAGCGCATGAATTCAGATTCCACAGTGATCTACGTACTGCAAATATAAGAATGGGATAACTTATTTAAGATTTCAAGTTTCTAGTATATATAGAAAAGTAAACGCAATTAAAAATGATTTTTTTTTTTTTAATTACAGTTAAGCATTGCATATGCAATATAAATGTATAGTTCAAATGCAAAACTGTCCTGGCATAGAAGGTGCAAGCATGACTGGAGCACGATATTCCCTGCAAGGCGAAACTTTAAAATTATTTGAGATGCAAACATTAATTAAGACACCGTTTTCAGCTAAACCTCAACTCAAGCCAGTACCCTTGATTACAAACAATAATGATTTCTAATGCAAAACCATTACACGAACGGTACTGACCGGTCCGAATTAGACCAAGCAATGCAAAACTTTAATTAGTAGGAACACCAACAGTACCTTCAATTAAAAACAATTAGGATTTGTACAAAATTAGAGACGTGATCTCTAACTGATCGAATCTCCACTGAGTAAACTAAGAACAAAGAATCTTAACTCCCAACATTTTGAATCAAAGAATTGCATATTAACAAAACAGTACCGAAAATACATGCACCCATGCATGCAGTTGGATTTCACGGCAGCACAATAGCATCCAACTTCCAACACAACAAATAAATTACTTTCTCAACTCAAGATCATATATGTATTGGAGCACATATTCCATACCACGGGAGATAGCACCGTTCCAGTTGAAAAAATAAAAAATGAAACGTAAATCATCTTATGAGAAACCTGTGAGATACGAAAGCAAGTGCTGTCTAATTTGGGGTTTTTATCTCTTTGATTTAAAACAATAACAATGTCTGTCGCAGAAGACAGAAGTATAGTATACTATTTGAACCTTATGTAGTAACTACTAGTCAGTTACTCAAGATCAACCTCGCAAGAACTGGGTTGACTGGTCAAAGATCCAGAAGGTTTACTAGGGTCAAACTGGATTTGAACCCGATCGCAGTAAACCCGAAGCAGACATTGATTCGTTCTCCACCAAGATCCAGTTCTAAACCTCATCCAAGGAAACACTCTGACCCCGAATCCCACTGACCCACCAGCTCTCTCGTCCGAAATCTTTGTCGCCACGTCTTCACCCACGTACTGACCTACCACGCTGAGTTGGAACCTGACCCAGGTCTCGTTCCTCTTCGGTTGAAAGAAGGGCGGTAACGGCATCGTACTGATTAGGAACCCGTCCCTGTAAACGACAGAGGCCTGCCCACGGTCGTAGTAGGTGCTGAGTTACGTGTTGGGGTTACGGACGACGAGGGTTATGTTCCACGTGGCGGTTAACTGGGAGCGAGTCGTATCTCCGGTTGTTGTTGTTGTTGTTGCCGCCGCCGCCCAAACCATCGTATTCCTGGAAGTAGGTGAAAGGGGCAGAAGAATGAGAGAGGATCCTGTTGGTGTTGTGTTCCATGGATTGGGCAATTCACCGATGTCCGAACAATTCGTGCTGACGAGGGAGAACGATGAGTCAATGGAGGTGTCCTGAGATCACTCCGATATCAAAGTTAAGATCACTCCGATGTCAAAGTTAGCAAATGAGGTAAATGAATATTAAGTGCAAGAGTTACAAAGATGGATCATTTAACTTGCGTACAAAGAAATCTCCGACTATTTATAGGACTTGACAAGCCCAAACTCAGCAGTCTAAATTGTATGGTAGTCATCATCCTCATCTGTAAAGTCATCATTCCTTTTATTAAGTTTGATTGGATCTCTTAGCCTCCAAGATTCGGTTCAGACATGTTATACCTTATCCTGTACCGTTTCAACTTTCATTTCTATTGCGAAGGCATGCCTGCACTCCTGATCCGCATATAATGCGGTGAGGGGGGGTCCTTACTTGAGATAGGCATGCTGGAGCCTGATCCGCATATAATGCGGTGAGGGGGGATCCTTACTTGGGATAGGCATGCTAGAGGCTCCAGACACTTCTGCAGAGTTTGGTATCAAATATGTCGTGATTGTAGCAGGTTTCAACATTAAATACGGGAGGGAGATGTTTGCTTCTCTGATTCTATTTTGACTGTGATTTGACCCACAGTGCTTGTCGCCTGGTCTCTAGTCGCCTTCCATAATCTTGAGCTCGCCTCCCCTAGCCTTGAACCCATCATTTCCTTCGGGTCTTCCTCTCGAGGTCCGGCCCGAGACTCAGTGATCCGGGCAGGACCCCCATCATAGGATCTGAAAAGGGGATTGAAGAAGAAAGGGTGTTTGTTGGTTGGGGAGTGGGAAGGTTCTGGTTTGGAAGAGAGACGTAGGAGCTAGTAGTGGTGTGTGAGAACTAGTGATGCGAATTCTATAGGAAGAGGAATAATGCTAGAATGTCCACAAAATGTGACACTTGTTTTTTACACTTTTTGTATTTAAGTTTTTATTTTTAATTTTTAATTTTTAATTTTTAATTTTATTTAATAGTTAAGGAAGTGATTAATAGTGTATTATTTTTTTTTCATATTTTTTTAAAAATATTTTAAAATAATAAAAAATGATAATAAGAAAATTTAAAAAAAAAAGTTTTTTTTTTGTTTTCATATTTTTTAATATTTTTAAATATTTTTAAAAAATAGAAAAAAATAGTAATATACTAATAATTACTTCTTTAATCATTAAATAAACTAAAAAATATAAAAATAAATATAAAATGCGTCAAACTTGGTGAAATTCTAACATTACCCATACGGAGAGTATTGGAGAGAAGGTTAGTTGGGTGGCTATAACGGCACTCTTGTACACGTGGCGGATGATAAATCCCATGGTTGGATTTAACTTCTAAGTCAAATACAAGTTCGTTAACTAGTTGAATGCTGAAAAGACAGGATTTATTCTTACAGAAAAATGCTATTGACCAGTCAATTTAGAGGTTTTACTCTACACATCATGACATGGCAAACTCAATCCGGTTTGCCATGTCACGATTTCACTAGTGTGGAGGGTTTAGAGCATTGCTTTCACTTCCCTCTTTTATCGAGCATCCACCCACTAGAGTTCTCCTTCTTTGAGCCTGATGTATCCCTCCTCAATGTTCTTCTTTGCATGATACTAATCCAAGATTGGTCACACAAAATAAAGAAAAAAGTTGAGAGGTAGATATTAATACAACTGGATGTAAAAGCTAAGAATCTAATTAAAAAGAGAGATTTTTCGTCATCATCATAATTCTTCTTCTTTCTTCTACCCTTCTCTTGGTGTATCTTGAAAACGCAAATTGGCTTGGATTAGTGAGCTAGAATTCAAATGAGATAAAGCTGCAAATTTTGTATTATTCAATTTGAATTCAAATAAGATAAGATGGAGTCTTATCTTTAAGTTGTAATTTTTTAGATAAGTGTAATTCAAACTATGGAGTTTATCCATAGCTTTTTAAGTCCATCTAGGAGTCTTAGAGTCTGGTAAAAATGCTGAAAGCTTGAATTTCGAAATCTGGAATGATAAACTCAAAAAACAAATTCGAAATTCAAATAGCAGCAGTAAATCCGGAAGTCTGTTAGCAACCTGTCAGCAGACGGATTCTGATGAAGGATGACCTGTCAGCAGACGCGTTTCAACAGCACTTTTTGGATAGACTATTTAAATGAAGCCATACCATAACCCTAGATAAGGTTTTCGACCAGAGCATCTATCTTGAGATATTGGAGAGTCTTTCTAAGGAATAACGGCGAGGAAAACTCAAGGGAGAAGATCCATACACTTGTGAAGTGTGATTTTGCTTCAAGGTCGGAGGAAGATTGTTGATTGGAATATATAATCAACCACTGGAGGTTCCAGTAGGAAAGGCATAGATTGAAGATCGTCAGAGGTTCTGGCTGCTACTGCGGTAGGGATAAACGGGTCGTTTATCCGGTCAAGTAAGGGAGTCAATTGACAAAGGTTTTGTAATTGAATAGCTTACTTGTAAACTGATGTTCAATCAAGAAAATGGACTTTCCTGGGTTTGGTTGCCCCGTAGGGTTTTACCTTTGAAGAGTTCTTCAGAGGGTTTCCCTTCGTAACCAATCGACGTGTCAATAATTAGTAATTTATTCATTACATATTTATGAATATTTACACGATTGATATCTAACAAGTTTGTTTGAAATTGTTAGAAATATTTGAACATACAGGGGTAAAAAGGGAATTTCAATTGGTATCAGAGAGGGTTCACTCATCCGAGTATGATTCGTTCCCCTGGTAGAGATGGCATCATTGAATATTCCACCACAATTTGATGGTGAGAACTATGCATATTGGAAAGTACGCATGCGAGCATTCCTCAAATCATTGGATGAACGGGTATGGCACACTGTTGAAACTGGCTAGAAAAGACCCGAGACTAGTGTAGAAGCTTGGTCAAAGGATGAATTGAGCAATAGCAATTTTAATAGCAAGGGATTGAACGCCATATTCATGGCGGTATCACAAGAAGAGTTCAAAAGGATCTCTATGTGTGAGATAGCTAAGGAGGCATGGGATATACTGGAAATTACACATGAGGGAACCAAGACTGTGAAAAACTCAAAATTACAATTGCTAACCTCTAGATTTGAAGAAATTAAGATGCATGAAGATGAATGCTTTAATGATTTTTATGCTAAACTAAATGATCTTGTGAATTCCAGGTTTAATCTTAGAGAGAAGGTTGAAAACTCAAGAGCTGTAAGGAAAATCTTGAGGTCATTTCCTGAGAGATTTCGACCTAAAGTTACAGCTATTGAGGAAAGCAAAGACTTGGACACAATCAAAGTAGAAGAGCTGGTCGGGTCCCTACAAACGTATGAATCCTCCCTCCCTTAACCAAGAAAAGGTAAGTCCATTGCCTTGAGAACTATGAAAGAAGAAATTAAGGATAGCTGTGGTGAGGAAAGCCTAAATAATGATGATATAGCCCTCATTGCTAGGAAATTTAGAAAATTCATGTTCAATAAGAAAACAAATGGGAAACAAAAGAAAGTTAAAGAATTTCCAGCAAAGAAAAATGACTCCGAAAATTTGAACAAAGAAAAAATTGAGAAAAAGGACAAAGTAAAATGTCATGAATGCTCAGGTTATGGTCATATTAGAGTAGAGTTTCCAAACTATAAGAAAAATAAAGGGAAAGCATTGAATGTGTCATTAAGTGATAGTTTGGATTCAGAAAGTGAAAAATCATCCTCAGATGATGAAAAATCATTCATGGCTTTTCTATCTAGTGTGACTGACTTACCTGAAAATTTAGTGACAAAATCTGAAAGTGGTGGTGACTCAAGTGACTCGGACATTGCTGTAGTCGATGCCGATCAAGAGTTGTGTGTTCAAGATGCATATAATGAAGTATGTGAAGAGGTAGTCAAGTTGAAAAAGCTCACTAAAAAGCTGTACAATAATCTTACCGCTTTAGAATATGAAAAAAATAATTTGTGTGAGGCTTTAAAAGTGTCTGAGGTTGAAGTATTAAGATTAAAAGATCAAAAATGTGCATTAGAACAAAAATTAAAAAGGGCTCAAGAATGGAATCAAAATTCAGCAACACAAAAGTTAAATGAAATGTTAAGTTTCCAAAAGTCAAGCAGTGATAGGACGGGTCTAGGATATGCGGCATCCAAAGGAAAAGAAAAACAAATACCATCATCCGGTGCATCAAGTTCCAAAGGTATTGTGTTTGTACAAGAAAGTGAAAAGGGGAACCACAATATTCCTGACATGCCGAACGCTGCCCAGCCCAGAAACTCTAGCAAAAGCTCAGCACCTAGCTTGGTGGGAAACGGTAAGTATAAAGATAAGAAGACCCCTATTTGTTATCACTGTGGAATAATTGGTCATATAAGACCACATTGCTCTAACTTGTTTCAAGCGCAGAAAACCAAAGCTGGAAAAACTTCAAAAAGAAAAAGAAAAAGCTTACAAAATCAAGTTGATGATTTAAGTCATCAAATTAATTTTGTGAGTCGTGAACTTGGTCAATTAGTGAAGATATGCACCCAGAAAAATGAGAAAAGCAAGCTGGAAATTAAAGAAAAGTGGGTGATGAAAGACAAGACCGTAGGCCACATAGCTCACACGGCACTTAAAGCCAAGGAGAACTGGTTTTGGTACTTGGACAGCGCATGTTCAAGGCATATGTCTGAAGATAAAACACTCTTCAAAGAGATGGAACCTGCAAATGGAGGCACAGTAACATTTGGAGATGGAAGCAAAGCCATTGTAGAAGGAAAAGGGAGTGTTGAAATACCTGGATTGCCTGTTTTATCCAATGTTTTGTTTGTCGATGGTCTTAAAGCCAATTTATTAAGTATAAGCCAATTTTGTGATGAAAATTTCTCTGTGCAGTTCACAAAAGAGGAGTGCAACATTTTCAATTCAGTCGGAGAATGGATGCTAAAGGGCCTAAGGACCACAGACAATTGTTATGGAGTATCTCCAACTTCAAGATTGAGCTGCCATAGAGCCTTGCTAGATGAGGTTGAACTATGGCATCAATGACTCGGGCATATCAATTTTAGAGATTTAGCTAAAATCTCAAAAAGAAAAGTGGTAGATGGATTACCAAGAGCCATGAAAGACAAGAAAATCGTGTGTGGAGCATGCCAAGAAGGGAAGCAAACAAGAACACAACACAAGAAAAATTCTCTTATTCACACCTCTCGACCTCTTGAACTTTTGCACATGGACTTGATGGGTCCGACTCAAACCGAGAGCATGGGTGGAAAAAAATACATCTTGGTGATTGTGGATGACTTTACACGATATACATGGACCATCCTCTTGAGAGAAAAATCTGAAGCATTTGATCTTGCAAAAAATCTGTTTAAAAAACTGCAAATAGAAAGGGAAGAATCAATTTCTAGAATTCATAGCGATCATGGTAGGGAATTTGATAATGCTAATTTCACTACTTTTTGTGATGAACAGGGAATCCACCAAGAATTTTCAGCACCTATTACTCCACAACAAAATGGAGTGGTAGAGAGAAAGAACCGAACAATACAAGAGATGGCCCGGACCATGCTAAGCAACAAGAAAATGGCACTGCATTTTTGGGGAGAAGCGGTTAACACTGCCAATCATATCTTGAATCGAGTAATCCTAAGACCCGGCACATAGCAAACTCCCTACGGTTTGTGGAAAAACAAAAAACCCACGATAAAGTATTTCAGGACTTTTGGTAGTAAGTGTTACATTTTAAGAGACCGAGAGAACAATCATAAATTTGAAAGCAAAAGTGATGAAGGTTGGTTTCTTGGTTACTCTTCAAACAGTAGGGCTTATAGAGTTTACAACTTACGCACAAAATCTGTTATGGAATCTTTTAACGTAGTTGTAGATGACGTCTCAGATGAAGTCACCATGAGAGAGCTGGAAAAATTAAAAGGGGCTGCATCAACAAGTGAGGAAGATGCTCAAGAACAAAGTAACCAAGAGAACATAGAAAAGAGCAAACTCAAATCAAGGGAACCCTCATCAAGAGTGACAAATAATCATCCGAGGGAAAATCTACTGGGTGAATTAGATGAAGGTATGAGACTAAGAAAAAGAGTGATTAACCAAGTCTCATTTGTGTGCTACTTGTCGCAGGTCGAGCCCAAAAGGGTAGAAGAAGCACTACGAGATGAGAGTTGGATCAATGCAATGCACGAAGAACTCCATCAATTTACTAGAAATGATGTGTGGGAACTAGTTTCAAGACCAAAGAACCATAACATAATCGAGACTAAATGGATCTTCAAAAATAAGTTCGATGAACATGGAACAATCATAAGGAACAAAGCAAGATTGGTTGCTTAAGGATACACTCAAGTGGAGGGGGTCAACTTCGATGAGACTTTTGCCCCAGTAGCACGGCTAGAATCTATCCGAATTCTGTTAGCTCTTACTTGTCATCTAGACTTCAAACTCTATCAAATGGATGTCAAGAGTGCCTTCCTGAATGGCATACTCCAAGAAGAGGTATATGTTGAACAACCAAAAGGTTTTGTTGACCACTCACATTCTGATTCTGTTTACAGGTTGAAGAAGGCACTCTATGGACTAAAACAAGCACCTCGCGCCTGGTATGAGAGATTGACAGCTTACCTCCTGGAGCACGGATTTTGTAGGGGGCAAGCCGATAGAACTTTATTCATAAGAAGGTCAGGTAAGCAACTCTTAATCGCCCAAATATATGTGGATGACATTGTATTTGGAGCTACACTTGAGTCCCTAGCACATGAGTTTTCAAATGAAATGCAATCTGAATTTGAAATGAGCATGATAGGGGAGTTAAATTTTTTTCTGGGAATTCAAGTAAAACAATGCAAAGATGGAATTTTTATCTCTCAATCCAAGTATGGTAGAGATCTTGTGAAAAAGTTTGGCATGGAGGGGAAAAGCAATGCCCGTACACCTATGAGTACATCAGTGAAAATTTGCAAGGATACTACAGGTAAAATTGTTGACCCTACTCTTTATAGAAGCATGATAGGAAGTCTTTTATATATCACTGCCAGTAGACCTGATATAGCATTTAGCGTAGGAGTATGTGCTCAGTTCCAGGCCAACCCAAAAGAGTCACACCTCACTGTAGTAAAAAGGATAATAAAATATCTTAATGCAACTGTGGATTATGGGATATGGTTTACTAGAGACACCAACCTAACTATTGCTGGGTATTCAGATGCGAATTGGGCTGGAAATGCAGATGATAGAAAAAGTACCTCAGGTGGTTGCTTCTATGTAGGAGGAAATCTAGTTGCATGGCTAAGTAAAAAACAAAACTCAATTTCCTTGTCAACTGCCGAGGCTGAGTACATAACTGCAGGAAGTTGTTGTACTCAGCTATTGTGGATGAAAAAGGTCCTAGAAGACTATGGATTCCCTCAAGATACCATGATGGTCTATTGTGACAACTCGAGTGCTATTAATATCTCCAAAAATCCAGTGCAGCACTCAAGAACCAAACATATTGACATTAGACATCACTTCATTAGAGACTTAGTGGAATCCAAAACAGTGTTCCTAGAACATGTTTCCACTGAATATCAATTGGCCGACTTGTTCACTAAACCTCTAGACGGTTTAAGGTTTGAATTCTTAAGGAAAGCCCTTGGTATTTGCAACATCCCATAAAATATATATATATATATATAACTAATAAAAAAAAAATTACATAAAAAATTATAAAACAAAAAAAAAAATCATCATCTCTTCGTCTAGGACATGCATTTTCTTTTGTTTGCTGTTTCATTACTTTGAAACTTCTGATTGCATATTTAACAAAAAAAAAAAAAAAAAGAAAGGGGGGGCTGACAAATAGTATTTCAACCCAATGATATTAGAGTGCATGGTTGATCGTGGGCTGAAGGCTTTGAACATGTCTACATCACTTTATAAATCCCTGCACTCATACAATATTCTTGTGTTGTGCATCCCACATCGCGTATTCTAACCCTATGGGTCATCATAGTAAAGGTTCACTCTTAATGCACTGTGAGAAATTTGTGTGAATGCACTTTTATTTGATTAAAAAAAAAGGGGGGGGCTGAATATGTGTATTGAGATGCTCATCATAGAGAGAGTCCAAACTTTAAATTGACTAATACTAGTTGAACCTAGTACAAGTATGAAAAATGTCTCCCCTTGCCAAACACCACTTGTTGATCCATATAGAAAAAGTCGGTGTGAAATTCATTGCGGAAAAAGACTCACACCCCACACGGATCTAACCTTAGAAGTTCTTATAGAAAAAATCATTGCTCCTATCATTGTGGAAAAAGATGAGCAATAAAAATGAACCAAAAAGGGGCTATGCAAGTAAAGTGTTTGGAGGAGACACTTATGTATCTAGGCCCTAGCATAAAGTTTGCCTTAAAGTGAGTGACAATCTTTTGGGAGCATCTTTTAAAATAAGATTCCTATTAAAATAAAAAGAAAAAAACATTCATAAAAAAAATTAAGGAATAAAATAATCAAGAAAAAGTTGCTACCTTTCATAAGTTGCTCACTCACACACTCACATGAACCTTGACTTTGGTGATTTTACGAGGAGTGAAAATCTATTGTGGTGTTGCAATCAAGAAGATGTATGGTCTTGAATTTATTTGGTGAGTAGCACTTTGATTAAACCTAAATGCATCTCTTTATGCTACTTACCTCATTGTAATTATTTTTTTCAAAAAAATAAAATAAAATAAAATAAAATAAAATAAAATAAAACATATATATATATATATTTAACTGTGATGTGAACAGTGCATATAGGGCAGTCTCTGAGAAGAAAATCTTAGGGTATCTTGAGGTTTCACAGTGAACAGGTCATAAGTAGCTTAGCCACCATTATTGAAAGGATGAGTTTTGAGTGCTCTTAAAGCAGCATGCTGTGTGATTTAATCCCAGTATAATATGTCCTCTTTGTGCTGAATGCTTAAGTGTTTAAAACCCAGTAGGACTCAACAAATTAAGAGCATCTGCCGCAATGTCACGGCACGTGCCCAGGACTAGGCCACTTAAAATTCAAAGTATCTTCCCAAGCGGGCTCAACCCGACCTCATTCACTCGCACCCTCTCAAACGTCCCCTGTGTCTCGGCTCTCTGCACTACGGGTTCCGTGAAGCCCTAGCATCCCAAAGCTTGGGCATTTCGTCTCCCTTGCTTCACTCATCACTTTGGGAACAAACTCACTTCATTGCTACATCAATCTCAAGATGAGGACAAAGAAGCGTGCCAAGCGCACCAAGGCTCCTATGCCCACTCTTCACAACTCCTCCAGCGGTGACCATCCAGCGGAACCTTCTCTGAATCCTCAGCCTATTGGTGAAGCTTCAGCACCCTCTTCTCCACTCTCTCCTCAGCCACTGCAGACACGTTGTGGGCGATTTATTTCCCCCACTGCAGAGAATGCTTATCGCACTACATTCTCTAGACGTCCAGTGTTGGGAGAACGGGAAGTTCTTCTTAATGACTTTCCATCCGAGGACTTCAAATGTATTAAGAAGATGTTCGTTGACAGAGGCTGGGCCAAACTCACTCATGCACATACAGCTCCATACTCGGAGATGGTGAAGGAGTTTTATGCTAATATTGCTCATTTCAACTTGGATTCCCACAGCATAACCTCCACCATTAGAGGTGTTTAAGTTGAGATCACCCCCGAGCTCATTCGCAGAATGTACGAGCTGCCAGAAGTTGCCTCCCCTAAGTATCATTTTTCTAGCCTTGATGTGCCTCCCATGAGCTCCAAAGGGTCGGTCAAGCTTGTACGCCTTCCTCTGAAGCAACTTTTGCCTCAATATCGACTTATCTCTCAGATCGTGCTCTCAAATCTGTGGCCAATCAGTCGCAAAACAGAATTGACTTTGGATAAGGCTTACTTTGTATATGCTATGGCTACTGACATGTCTGTTGACTTTGCTACACATGTTATAGATGTGATCCATCGAGCTCAGCAAGATCCAGAACAAAGCCTTCCTTTTGGTAGCCTCATTACATGAGTAGCTTTGGAGGCTAAAGTCCCAGTCCGGCCAAGTGAACCCACTACTAAGATAGCAGGTCCAATTTCAGCGCTCACCTTGGTCAAATCTGAAGCTGTTTTGACTAATGTGTCTAAAAAGCGCCCCCATGAGCCCGAGTCAGTCTCCTCTCCACCAGAACCCACTGTTCAGCCACCTCCATTTCAGGAGCAATTTAATTTGCTCACTCAAAAACTGGACAGCTTGGCAGATTTCTGCAAAACAGAGTTTCTATCTCTTAATGATCAGATTGCTCAACTCTCAAATGACATTCAGCATTTAACTGAGCATGTGATGCCCGAAAGTGATGATGAATTTTGATAGTCTTTGTCAGATATTGCTGACAGAAAGGGGGAGACATGAGAAAGGGGGAGCAGCAAAGAGATAGGGGGAGTTGGAGCTGAAGCTGCTGCTGTGATATTTTGCTGCTATGATCATTTTGAATGTGTCCTTGAATGACTCTGAATTATTTGTTTTGTTGACTTTAGTGACTTTCTTTGATATGCTCCTAACCAATTTTTTTGTTGGAACAATGTTGAACATATTATGAAATCTATCTCATGGACATATGAAATCTTATGGACAATGCTGATGATCATCTTAAAAAAAATTGACAGTGTTAATTATTTTTTTGTGATCATAGGAATTACACATTCATAAAAAATGTTTTGTCACCAATCAGCCAAAGGGGGAGATTGAAAACGCAAATTGGCTTGGATTAGTGAGGTAGAATTCAAATGAGATAAAGCTGCAAATTTTGTATTATTCAATTTGAATTCAAATAAGATAAGATGGAGTCTTATCTTTAAGTTGTAATTATTAGATAAGTGTAATTCAAACTATGGAGTTTATCCATAGCTTTTTAAGTCCATCTAGGAGTCTTGGAGTCTGGTAAAAAGGCTGAAGGCTTGAATTTCGAAATCTGGAATGATAAACTCAAAAGACAAATTCGAAATTCAAATAGCAGCAGTAAATCCGGAAGTCTGTTAGCAACCTGTCAGCAGACGGATTCTGATGAAGGATGACCTGTCAGCAGACGCGTTTCAGCAGCACTTTTTGGATAGACTATTTAAATGAAGTCATACCATAACCCTAGATAAGGTTTTCGACCAGAGCATCTATCTTGAGATATTGGAGAGTCTTTCTAAGGAATAACGGCGAGGAAAACTCAAGGGAGAAGATCCATACACTTGTGAAGTGTGATTTTGCTTCAAGGTCGGAGGAAGATTGTTGATTGGAATATATAATCAACCATTGGAGGTTCCAGTAGGAAAGGCATAGATTGAAGATCGTCAGAGGTTCTGGCTGCTACTGCGGTAGGGATAAACGGGTCGTTTATCCGGTCAAGTAAGGGAGTCAATTGACAAAGGTTTTGTAATTGAATAGCTTACTTGTAAACTGATGTTCAATCAATAAAATGGACTTTTCTGGATTTGGTTGCCCCGTAGGGTTTTACCTTTGAAGAGTTCTTCAGAGGGTTTCCCTTCGTAACCAATCGACGTGTTAATAATTAATAATTTATTCATTACATGTTTATGAATATTTACACGATTGATATCTAACAAGTTTGTTTGAAATTGTTAGAAATATTTGAACATACAGGGGTAAAAAGGGAATTTCATATCTATTAACAAAATCTCATAAAACCATTCCAAATGAAAATAAGTCTCACAATCTCTACTTGATTTTCATAGAAAATAAAATCTAAAATAATCTTAACAAAACCGTATAAAACCATTCTAGGAAACCCACAATTTTTTTTTCTAGAAAACATCCAAATATATTCACAGTCCCCACAAAATGTACCCACAAAACATCCGATGCTCGACGGAGATGGTGAAGTGAAGAAGAAGACACACGAACTACGGCTGACCGGCGGCAATCGGCGAGCCAAACTGTTGGGAACGGGCCAGAGTAAGCCTTGACTTTGTTACTTGTTCGTAGGTACGCTGAAGTGGATATGGGTTTGTATTGTTCGAGCTTCAAAATTGAGAGGCATTTTATCTCTATTCTACACTTCTCTAATCGAAATGCAATCCTTTCCATACACAATCGAGAAAAGCAGGAAGAATGCCCAAATACGATTAGAAAAGTGAATTCAAATCATTTCATTAAATCTTGTTTCGTGATTTTGGTGATTTTATTGTAGCAATTAAAAAAAAACACATGGGCAGGTGTGTGGAGTAGAACATTGTAGCTGCTATAGTGCAGCCTAAGTATAGCATACCTCATTCTGTAACGGCAAGCTAGATGTGTTTGGAAGATAGAATTGATGCTTTTTTTTTAATCAAACATTCATTCATAAAAATAGAAGGATACGTATTGTTATAACAATAATTACAAAGATGAAGGGGGATCTTTTCTACAATAAAAGTTCAGTTAGCTGAGAGGAATATATATATTAAAAGAATATTATCAAGGGTCTGCTTTGAAGTTATCTATTGCACAACATTATGCTCGTATCGATTTTCAAATCGATATATTTTGACAATTATTCGACCATTAAAACTACTTAAGAGATGCTGAATATCGAATATGATTGGTTGAATTAATCAAACATTCAGAATTGAGCTTAATCTATCTTAAATTAATCATTAATATAATTCACTATTTTTTAACTCTCAACCTATATATTAACAGATATCACAATTTATTTATGTTTAAAGACCTCTTAATAGAATCTATCAAATATTACTATTCATGAATCACCTCAGATCATCGGAAATCATCTCAACATCCAAATATAACCACTTTGATTTTACATTTGGTTAATTGATACCCACGCTACAGTACCTCCTCATAAATAAAGAAAAAGCATTCGGTTAATTGATTCTAGGCACGTTTGGTTTTACCAATGGTTTTACAATTGGTAATTTCAACCTATGATCTTAGTCATCTCAGTTTCTCATCTCAACATCCTAACAACGTTACAAACATTTTTTAATTTCAAATTTTTAAAATTTTTAAAATATTCATTTAATCATTATCTAATCATTACAATATTTCTAAAAACTTCTAAACAAAATATAAAAAAATATTCAATCTTTTCAAATCTCAAAATAAAAATTATATTAAAAAATTATATTTTAACAATATTTTAACTTTCTAATATATTTATTCAACTTTTTCTCTAACTTTCTAAAATCCTAAAAAATATATTAGCCAAAATAATTTAACTACTCTTCACAAACAATCTCACTACTATGCATAGGTTTCTCATCTCATCTTATTTCATTTGTGTAATGAAACGAGATCTAAACGTTGTCCAATTTCTTCCCTTGAGTAAAAAAACTTATCAACTACCTCAAATAATTGCCTATTTTCCAATACCGCCACACACTTTATTTTTTACCTTTATATTTTTTTCGTAGCAAATGTCTAGTGTATGAATGATGAGTAGAAAAGCTCATTTAAATTAGCAGGCATAAATAAAAAACAAGTTTGGTTGTGGTGTAGGCAAATGAATAGAATGACTCTTTTAACCATCCCCAAACAACAAGGAAAGCTGATCTAAACCCTTTTGCATAGATAAACCCCCTAGATATATACATATATATAAATATGCTTGTATATGATATATGTACATAAACATATACATGTACATATACATATATATGTTTGCAACTGTTGTCATCGGTGACATGAAAATTTGTGCTCGAACATACGGCCTTGTTGTTTGCTTGGCAATGGCAACAAATATTTTTTTCAATCTCTACTCATGCGATCATATCCTTTTTTTCCAATTAATCGATCTCTCTAGCAATGTTAGTTAAGTTTTATTCCCATAGATTGAAAATTTTAATTGCAGGGGTTTTTCTTTATTTAGGAAAAAAAAAAAGAAGCCAAAAAGGTAATAGCACATTGATTTTTTACCTTAGTTTTTGTCTATAGCACCAAGATTCACTGATTTGATGCTTACTGGCTTGCTACGATCGGCATGCATCCGACCATTAGACTTTTAGCCGTTGAGTTTAGCAAAGGCAGAAGAAAATTGATCAAACGAGCAAAGGGAGAAATGCACATGCCAACGCACCATAGGGAGTCTGTTGCCACTACATGTGACACCATTGAAGTCAGCGACTTCAAATTGCTTAAATCCAACTTTTACCTTATTTCCAACAGTGGTACATGCACCTCCACCTCTAGTGATTGTCTTATGCCAACGTATCGTCCCATCTTTCGGTTTCTAATTTTTTATATTCTCGCTTTATCTAATTAAGGATTAAGATAAAGTAGTCGTGAAAGTCTACTTTAGCCAGTCCAAACTAGCAAAATTTAACACACGACAATCTATTGCGATTTTTAATTGTATTTTTATAGTCTGTTTATTAGCTATGCGAAAATCGCTTCAAGCATAACCCCCTTAGTAGGAATGGGTGGGAGCCAATTTTTTTACTCTAGATCCCTCTTTTTATTTCTCGTGTTACATTTGTTTCTTTTCGGATGATTTGGAGACTCCCACCCTATTAAATCAAGTATCTTGTAACCATTTAGTGCATGTATGAGATTACAGTGACAAATATAGCTTATAATTTTAGGACTTATAGCTTACAAATTAAATAAGAAGCTCTATATTTCAAAATATTTTTACTACTTGATAAATATGTATCTAAAGTGTTTTTAAAGTTATTTTTCAAAAGCATATAGTTATCTACATGAATTTTTCGATAAAAGCTTCAATTTAATTTTTTTTAAAGTAGACTTTAAACTTTTTTAAGTGATTAAAGTATTTTTTTTTTATAAATTTACTAAATATATCATTTCTTTTTTAAAAGATCTTTTAAGCCATTAAAATTACTTTTGAAATTTTCAAACCCAACCCCGGCTTTTAGTTTGTTTTTGTTTTATTGAAATGTTTGCTTAAAAAATTAATAATAAATACTGTAGATCATATTTCCTTTGTATGTGCCTCTCAATAGTCACTCCAGACAAGAATTGAGAAAAATCTTTTTGGCCTTAAATAGCGAGATATAAGGTGCAAAAATTAAGAATAAAATTAAATAAAAATTGTATTAAACAAAGAAAAATGAGACTAAACGAACAAAGAATAAACAAATGCATTAGCCCTTTATAAAATAGTAAATTTTACCATAAAAAAATTTAAGAAAATTATTTTTTTTCAATGAGACTGATATTATTACAAAAATTTATACAATGGATTACTAAAAGCGAATCTTATAATTTCAGAGATAAACCGCACAGGCCCTAGACAGGCCAGCTGTTAACGTTCCATTGCCGGAGGCACCAACAAAACCAACGTTCAGTTCATCACAAAAAACTCGGAGTGTTCTGTGTGTCGTCCACCATGATCTATGTCTAAATGACGTCGGCACCACCATCCTGAAATCGAAGCTCATCGAGCCTGCCTTTTGCTCAAGGCTAATCCCCTTCAAAGCCGTCTTATCCAGCACTGCGCTTTGATCCGACGGGTTAGTCCTGGATAGCTTCACATGCAATATGCCTTGTTCCTTTGTATCCAGGAGCAAAGGCTCCCCATACGAGGACGTCAATAGTTCATCATTGTAAAAGAGAAAATTCTCAATTACATTCAAGTAAACTTTCAGTTTATGGTTGGGGTTCCAAACCGTAACGTTGGCTTCCCATGTAGCCCTCAGATCGAAATCCTCAGAGACGTTGAAATTGGAAACGGTGAACGTGTCTACTCTGAAAACTGGGAATTCTGGACGTAGAGCAAACCACATGAAGAGACTGGTCAGGAACGAAAGGACTACGAATATAACCACTGCCGCTAAACAGCCACGAAAGAAGCCTGAGCCGCTCGAGGGGCGGGATGACTGGGGATGATAATTGTAGGCTGCTGGCGGTGGTTGAGAATTAATATAAGGGTAGGCACTGTTGTTTGCATTGGGAGGGTAACCATGAATATAGGGTTGCCCATATGGGTTTGGGTACGGATACCCCATAACGGGGGAATTACTCGTCGGAGGTTGGGGATGACCGTTGGGAGGTGTCGGAGTGTTGTTCCGGTTCGCATTGGAGGGCTGACCAGGTTCTTTATCGGGCTGGTCTTCGGAAGTACGAGAAGCCATGATAAGAAATGATATAGGTTCTTCGATATTCCGGTTTCTCTTTGGTAGCAATAATTGAAATTTTCCAACAAAATGAATGGGAAATCAAAGAGAATAGAGAAGAAGATTATAAAACGCGTGAAGCGCGTCTGCCCATTGCAGGGTTTTTCTATGTTAAGCAAAGCTGGGGAGATGTGTAAAGCAGAGGTTGTCGATGAAATTGATTAATTTGATTTGGCAGGTTATTAAAAGAGGACAAGATAACATTTCTAAGCCAGCGATCCATACATGGCATTACCTGCGTGCAGGAGCTTTACATGATAATGACTACACGGCCGTACGCTAAAATCCAACAAAACCGATACAAACAAGGATATACATGACATAAAATGTTCTGTAATTCTTTAGATATTCGTCTGTCGGCAGCTGGCCCTGTTAATTCATTGATTTCTTGCCGCAGTTATTTTCTTTTAAGATTTGACTGCCTGTCGAAAGCAATCTTTAACACTAGCGTCCTATATTTACGGAAGAGTAATCCTAATTATAGTTCTAAATATACAAATACTGTATAAGTCTTTATTTTAAAAAAATATATAGATTTTATTATTAAAGAATAATTTTTTTATATTTATTTTTAATGAAATCCACTTTCTATAAGAATTTATATAAAAAACTTTAAGAGTTGTACAAATCATGATTTCTGAATAATAAGATAGACATCTTGTTTACAAGTTATTAACAAAATAATATTCGTATCAGAATAAGCAAAAACCAAAGCTTTGTCGTACTCGTGAAGAATACAATAAATATACCTGACGCCCTGTGAGAGACAAAGAACAATGCGGATGGGAGACGGTCTTCCTTGTAGTATGAACAAAGCTCGGAAAAGGTTGAAAGAGAATCTACAAGTTAACATCGCCGTTCCGGTCCGTCGCCGTCCCATTTGGCAAACAGCTGTGAGTTGGGGACATTAAGCTGCTTCAAGTTCATATTCAAAGTGTGTGCAAACGAAGCACAGACAAAGAGAGAGCATGAGTGGAAATTTCTAATTTATGATTTTTCATTGTACGTTCCAGCAACTTTCCTGTTTCGAGCCATTCTCGATTCACATTCATTTATATAAATCTATTAATCGATTGGCGATCAGGTAATGTGGGAAAACAAAACATTACAAAGAGTTGTGCCAAGGAACAAATCATATACCAATATCACCATATTTTTAAAGCGCTGTATATAAGAAGAGCGGACATACTTCCAGAATATTTTGAAGATTTACTTGGAAATCCGAAAGAGAAATTCTTGCAGTTGGTCCGGTTTTTAAGTGTAAAAAAACAGCTCATCAATGTTGAGAGATGCATCCGCGATGCAGAGAATTCAATTTGAGAATCCATCTTCCACCTAAGAGTATTCACAATAAATTGAATAAATTTATTATTTAATCAAATAATAATAATTAGAAAACATTAAAATAGGACTGCAATAACTTCAATAAGTAAGCAGCCAAAATAACTCATTTTCTTCCATAGCTTAACAAATATAGCTAACGGGCAAGTGATATTCAAATTATTTTTTGGAACTAAAATATTCATCATTCTTGCTTATTTACTTTCACGCACTAGAATAAATATTTTTAATTCCGTTTTCACGCTTGGCCGGATTTTCAATTTTTTACAAAACATCATTTCAATTCAATATAATTCCACTATTAGAGAAATATAACCGTTAAAAAATATGATTAATAAAAAATTTTATTCGTTAAGAATAATTTAACCTTTAGAAAACAAATGTTTATTTTACAATAATATATCAATATTTAAATTATAATTAAAATTAAAATAAATAAAAAGTTAAAAATTAATGTTTTAATAAATAGATATTGATTTGTTAAATCTGTTATTTGATATAATAAAAATGACTAGCCAAAATTTATGAAAATGAAATTTCTAAACAAAATTTGGCTAATTAAATAATAGATGGGCTATTGTGAATGCTCTAAGAGAAGCCGAACCCCTCCCCCATCAAACCCCCCCCCCCCCCCTTGCACTCCCCCTCTCACGTCGATGCTGATGCAACCACCGCTCCCTCTCGGCGCTCGGATTTGTCCCATCCTCCTCTCGCAATGGTATTTCTCTCATCTCCCTTCCATTTTAATCGAGCATATTTATTGATCATCATCGATCTGAAAGTTAGGTATTTTTACTATGTTAAATACCTCGATCATTTTAGCATTGATTCGAGCATTTTTGCATGCCCCTCACATTCTTCACTATCAAACAACGAAATTGGTTCCTTCCATACAAAACCATGGCATACCAAAATCATTGGTTGTTCAAAACTAAAAAAGTATTGAAACTTAAAGCTGCAATTATGAAACACATGCCTAAGAACAAACCCATGTCCAGAAAGCTTTATGCTAATGGATTCCATAAAGCTTATAGGTGTCAATTTTTACTTCATCATGTCCAGAATCTAAAAAACCTTAAAAAGTATCAAATTCCAACGAAAACACCTTGTACATTTTGGGAAATCAATGTCTTTCCATTTTAAAATAATCCCAAAGAAAAGCTGATTGTTGAATACAAATCCTACAAAAAATTAGAATACAATCGATCACCTACCCATCATGCTTTCTCCAACAAATATGAGAACTTTTCTCTCTTTCATTTGTCTTTTTTTTTTTTAAGAAAATCTCCTTGAATCCACTATTTTACAAAACTAATTATATGAAAGAACAAACGAATGAAGAACAAAACCAAACCAATATCTTCAGCATCACCCTATTTCCAGAGTTAAGAACAAATGAATTAAAAAATTTTGAAGAGCTCATTAAACATATTCATGTGAGAAATTACTTGCATTAGATTAAACATATCCATGAGAAATCGCACGATTTTTTAAGGATGAGAAGATTTTAGGGATGAGAAATCCCACGGCAGAGGAATTGGTGAGATCAGTTGGCATTGGAACTGTAGCCGTTGGAATGACGGTCACATCGGAAATGTAACAATCAGAACAGTTATCGGTGTCGGATGATGAGTAAACATCGATCGAGGAGATCGGGCTATGAGATGCAGCTCGAAGAAGAATACCCAGATGTAGTTCGAGTTTGTACTTAGACCAAAAGCTTGATTCAGTGTAGACGGTTTCATTGTGATTCATTGTAATTAATGTCTATAATGTGATGTGGCGCTCCATCATTGGTGGGCTGTTTATATAAGATATAAGCTTATAAGCCCAACCAGTGGTAAGCATTTCTCAATCCGAAAATATGTCAGAGAGGATGCTGAATGTAAAAATTAGTTGAGATGAGTGTGGTAATCACCAGGCACGGCAGGCAGTGCGAGGAAACCAGTCCAGTACCTTTTTTTCTGTCAATCCCAGACTACCTCTCCTAATTTTCTCATCTCTGATCGTATCTCTTTCAAAGATGGATCTAAAAAAGAATTTGGAGGGCACCCACAATAACACAATCATATGTATTGGGAAACAATAACATAAATCAGAAGGGGGAAAGAACGAAGAAAAGAGAAAAAAGAAGCCTCAGAAAATGGAGCATGAATATACCCTATCTAATGGATACATACGTATATGTATATATATAGTTTGATCTCGTCATTGTGCAAGATTACCGTTAGCTATCTTATGTCTAGATTTTAAATAAAAGAGAGATGTCCTACCATCCATTTACCGCTTTTGTTCATTCCAGGTCTTACCCTCAAAAGAATTCACCCAGCATGCGTTCAACATCTTCTGGATTTGAATCTGACATACTTTTGTGGTTCTTCCCATTCTCAATCATAGCTGTAACACAAAAACACATTTGTATAATGCCAATAAAACAAAAGGATAGAGCCAAGCCTTCCAAAAAGAATGAGGCAATAAGTATAATAAACATGCCCGAAACGTCTAAGAAAGATCTATAAGCAAGCTAGAGATTTCAGAGACAGCCAGCCCTACTGAGTCTTGCAACTCACTATCAGGAACAGTCAATTGAGGTTGCCTTTGATGAAGTTCTTCAAATTGGGTATTAAATGTCTCGGACATGTCTTTCACCGCTGCTCTAGAAACTCCACTGGAACTACCATCACAATTCACATCCAAGGGGAACCCCCTCCCACTCATTAAAGGACCTCGACGGGCATGCTACCTCCTGATGAAGTAGAACACTGAACGGAAAGACATTGAAGAATTTGAGTAAAACACATAAACAGATTAACTCAGAGAGATGAGAGACACCTCTAATATCCCTGATGAAATAGTATAGGCATTACAAGCACCCATTCACAGTACAGTAAGCACCATGAAATTAATTAGTTCAATTGTCAATCAACAAACATAAAAATTTCTCCTCATAACTTGGGATTATATCTAAAAATACTTTTGTATCGCTGTCCTGCTTTCCCTAGTTCTACTGGTTAAAGCTTATCCATTTTGATTTTATGCCTTCTCTTAGCTTTATAGTGTAATATTTTACTTTGTCAAATTTCACTGTTTTCTTTTAGAGAAATCCTAGGGTTTGAAACCCAATTTCACAACTGGCCAGCCAATCACGTAGTGACACATCATCTGTTTAGGTTAGAGACGCTAGGCCCGGCGACACCCATTCGTCTTCACATTACCCCCTTCGAATCCCTCTCTCTGTGTATCGTAGAACCGAAAAACTGAAATCCATAAAGTGGGAGTGGATCCAGTGTGGTATTGGGATCAATAAAGATCTGCGGCTGCCTATGCGATTGGCTATTTGTCGCCCTCGCTGAGTTCATCTTCCACCCCATTAACGAAGTCAAGTTCCACGTGATCGACGCTTCACTCACCTAGTTCAATTTTCACCAACAGCAACAACAGTACCATTCACTACAACCTGACCCTCAACATCTCCATCGAGAATCTCAACAAGAAGATTGGTATTTATTACGACCACATTGAAGCCAACACCAACTACCAAGACCAGTGCTTCGACACTAAGACTTTTACTCCCTTTTACCAAGGACACAAGAATACGACCATTCTCAGCCATACGTTTCAAGGCCAGCAATTGTTTACATTCGGCAGCGACAAGATCTCCAATTTCGATTCGGAACATAGTCCTGATGGGACATTTCGTATCTCTTTAAGGCTAAATCTTCAATTTAGAGTCAAGTTGGGTTTGATCAAGATTGAGGACTTCTAGCCCGAGATCAAGTGTGGCTTGAAGGTTCCTCTCAAGTCTAATGGGACCTTATCAGTGGCTACTTTTGAGACAACGAAATGCAACTTTTACAATCTGTTAAGAATGCTTTCACAAGCTATTCCTTTCATAATGTAGCACACGTTCACATCGTGGTACTTGCCCAATAGCAATCAATTTGGGTACCCATGGGAGTATATCTGCCTATCAATCCTTAAAATTATAAAGAACAAAATTAAAGGACTAAAACTCAATCCACAAAACACCAAATTCAATATCCCATCATTATGAGCTAGAAAAGATCAAAGAAACAAGATCTGCTACAAAGTCGCATTTTGTCGTCTTAAAAGCAATCGCTGATAATGTCCCATTAGACTTGAGAGGAACCTTCAAACCACACTTGATCTTGGGCTTGAAGTCCTCAATTTTCATCAAAACCAACTTGACTCTAAATCAGATATTTAGCCTCAAAGAGATATGAAAAGTCCCATCAGGACCATGTTTTAAATCGAACTTGGAGATCTCGTCACTACTAAACGTAAACAATTGATGGCCTTTAAACATCAGGCTGAGAACGGTCGTATTCTTGTGTCCCTAGTAAAAGGGAGTTAAAGTCTCAGTGTCAAAGCGTTGGCCTTGGTAGTAGGTGTTGGCTTCAATATGGTCATAATAAATACTGATCTTGTTGGGATTCCTGATGGAGGTGTTGAGGGCCAACTTGTAGTGAAGCATATTGTTGTCGCTGTTGGCGAAATTGAACTGGGTGAGTGAGGCGTCGATCACGTGGAACTTGACCTCGTTAATTGGGCGGAAGATGAGCCAGAAATGAACACAGCGAGGGCGACGAATAGCCAACCACATAGGCAACCGTACACCTTTATTGATCTCAATACGACCCCGCCACACAGGATCCACTCCCTCTTTAGGGATTTCAGTTCTCTTTCAGGTCTACGATGCAGATGCAGATGCAGATGGAGAGGAAGAGGGATAGAGGTATTTGACGGGGGTAATGTGAAGACGATTGGGTGTTGCCGGGTCTAGCGTCTCTAACCTAAAACAGATGACGTGTTGCTACGTGATTGGGCGGATGTGAAATTGGGTCTCAAACTCATCCGGCCCCTAGCATTTCCCCTAAAAGGAAACAATGAAATTTGACAAAGTAAAATATTACACTTTACAGCTAAGAAAAGACATAAAAATCAAAATGGATAAGCATTCACCAATAGAACTAGAGAAGCAAGGCAGCGAAACGAAAGTTTTTTAGATATAATCCCAAGTTATGAGGAGAACTTTTTATGTTTGTTGATTGACAATTTTACTAATTAATTTCATATGCTAACGTCGAACAGGATTTAGTATGATAGATGATTCAGTAATAATGGTCGGGCATAGTAAAATTTCTCATACCTATGGCTGGAGTAGTCTCATTATCTCATACATGTCTTTAAGAACAAACCATTTTCGATGATCTCTGTCTCTTGGAAATACGTCCCAAAAAATGAGCAGAGAGTCAGAGACACTGTTTGCAGTGACGTCGGCAAAACACTGATCTCTGAGAGAATCAATGTCACTGAATATTTGGTTGCAGACTATCTTTTCCCCAGCAAAGAGCAGCATGACCTGTTACACGCATTATTCCAGAGGAAAAAAAAAAAGGACAAAACCTCCATAAACGGCGTCACATGGGCTTGCATAATACGGTACCGTTTTAATTAGTGGAGTCAGTTGTATTAACGTATTGCTATAAACAGTGTAGTTTAGACATAGCTGGAAGTTAAATTTATTTGGGTATTTCTGTAATTTCATAAGTGGGTTGTATTTCCCACGCCACAGAGGGGTCTTTGCCCTCGTTCTGAAACCTGGAATATTTTAGTTGATTTCATCTATAGAGGAAGCTGGCCTCGAACTCACCCCAGCGTGATTATCATTTTCATCTCTTATTGCTTTATTCGTTGTTCATCCCCGTGCTCTCAGTATCATCCACAATTTCATATACATTTTACTAGGTTCTTATCAAGCTCCTAACCACCGCCCATCAAGAAGAAGTGAGTGCCAAAAACACAAAAATCGACAGCCAAAAAAATACTCACAGCGTAATGATCAGTTGGAACGAAAATGAACAAGAAGCTGACCAAAAGCTTTGGGCCCATGCGCAATATCCCCTCTACCACTAACAACACGATATCCCTCCACCAAGCGTAATAAACCCAGACGATGAATCAAACACAAAAAACCTATTTCTCCCAATTTCTTTTCGTGCTCTATATGGTGGTAACAGAGGAACCAAGGAGGATGAGACAGGGAAGTTGATTGGCGAGGAGTGGTGGCGGAGGTGACTGGTGGACTGCAATGTGGCTGGGTTCAAAGGAGCCAGAGGAGAGGGCTTGGATTTCGTCTTTTCAACGAGAGAGACAGGGAGAGAGACATACAAAATCAGAAAAGCCAGTTAACAACGAGTGAAATCGAAAAGACAAAAAAAGAAAATGTGAATAAACAGAAGCCAAGATAACCAAAAAGAGGATGGAAAGGGAAAGTAAAAATCTCCTAACAGCTACCATCCATTCAAGATAGGCTCTTTTATAATAGTAGTAATATTACATACCGTTATAAAGTATGCAATCTATACAATCACTTCAGAAAAACTAAGATCTACTGTTACTAAGTTTCCTATTTATTTACTTTTATAGAAATTGTACCAAAAAAAAAAAAAATTGATAAGTAGAAATTGTACAATAATTACATACTTTAAGACGGTAAATATCATTTCTTATTATATAATATAAAGTATATTGCAATAAACATAATGAATTAATACTCCACAGCTCTATAACATAATTCATATCTTTGCATTTATACATTCGTTACTATCTTCTTAATCTTGTGCAAAATTCTAAAACCAGCATCTGAGTATTAAAATGGATTTTTAGGAAAATTTTCAACTACAAGCATATTTGTGGATTCTATGATTTTCCATTTCCGTATAAAAAAATATAAAATACCTAGTATATAATAAGTGAGAACAAGGTCTTCACTCGCCACTTAAACCACGATCAGAGGCTCTCTTTTCTCACAACGTGAAGAAGTTAAGAAAAGGCTTCAGTCCATAAAGATGAAGATTGTACTAACAATCACCTTTCACCCCCAATAGACCTTATCTTTCTATCAAAAGCTGGGCTGTTAACTCTTAGAAATTCAGCTGGCATATTAAAATTGATTGTTTTGTTCAATTAAACTTGATTGTTGAACTAAAGAATGTTGAATGGAAAATAAGACTTGGATAACATCAATACTCAAGCATTATATATGCTATCTATTAATAGCATTAGCCAGATGCTGAAAATTCATAAAAATATGTGAAAAAAAACAACGGCTTACAATAACACATTATGCTAAAGTGACATAACACTTCATTACCATACCTGGATATTATGATGCGTATGATTAAAAATTTTCTAAAGAAAGGGGATAGCATTAGCCAGAAAAATCTTCTGATATAAACAACATTAAAGGCTAAAGAACATGATAGAGAAAGTAGGACAAATTAATGACCAAAGAAATAATATATTTTAGTAGCAACAATCACATAACCAAAAGCACTAGGGAAAATTAAGATTAACAGCGAAATATTGAAATCAAACTAAATAACCTCAGGAAACAATTTGCAATGACCTCAGCTAGATATCTTTTCTTCTGATGATTTAACTACAAATCATATGAAACGAAACAACATTTTTTTTCAAAAAAATAGACAAAAGGAGATCCCTAGATTATTATCAATTTGGGACAAATTACAGAGACATAAAAATAAAAACCAATAAATTAGATTAATCAGTTTACAAGCAGAAGTAAATCTGATAGGTAAGGATTCTTAACAGTAAAAATTAAAAGCGGCCAAACTACCTCACGGCGATGGCGACGACAGACAGACGATGGCTACGACGGACGGAACGACCTCAACTTCTCCCTCTCCCGGCGACGATGGCAGGAATGGCCTGGGCTCGGGCTCAGGCGACAGCGACGGCTTCTACTATTTTCCCTCGACTTCCCGCGTTTTCCCTTTCCATGTTTAAAAACCCAAATGGTTTCCCTCGACTTCGATTACATTTCAGGGCCCTTTTTTTGGTTTTATAAATAAAATAAACCAACTGTCAACCGGGGGCGCAAAGGGACTCGAGGCCCATAATGCTTTCCTTAAAGATGGTCAATGAGCGGGTCCGCTTGCAAACTTTCAATAGGGACCCTCAACCACGAGTGGGACCATCTCCTGCTAATATATGAAACTTGGTTATATTATACAAGAATAATTACATATTTGTTATAAAATTAAAAAGAAAACTACTATTGCAAGAGAAATATAAAAGAAACTCTTAAGAAACTCTCTGAAACTTTCTTCCTTCTATATATTTTCTTATGAATTTCATAACAACTGAAACCCATATTTATAGGCGTTGAAATTACTATGCAAGTTACTGTGCAAGACTTAAAATAATAGTGGTGGGGTCATTCACAAAATAATTAAGGAGGCGGGGACCGCCCCCCAATAATTTATAACACTCCCCCTTAAATGACCACCCATAAAGAATCTGCCTCATTAAAACCTTGCCAAGGAAAAACCCAATGGGAAGAAAAACCAATGGCGAAGGAAAAAGAGTACAGTCTTCTTATGTATCCACAAGCGTTTTAATATTGCCTCATTAAAACCTTGCAAAGGAAAACCCAGTAAGACAAAACCTTAACGAAGGAAAAAGAGTACAATCAGCACAAGTCTTCAGGATTTTTACTCCCCCTGGAAAATGCATGACGATAGATTTTTGAGTCTTCACATTTTAATATTCTGTACAATTTTCTTGAATGTCGCAGTTGATGATGCATTCGTGAATAAATGTGCCAGATTATCACTTAATCATATCTTTGATATATCCTCCTTTAATTTGAATAATATAAGCAGCATTATCTTCGTATAAAATTGTTGAACTATCATTGATTATAAAATACCACACTTTTCTTGGATATGTTGAGTCATTGATCTTAGTCAAATATACTCTCGACTTGTTTCATGAATTGCAATAATCTCTGAGTGATTTGAAGATGTGAAAAATAATATCTGGTTGATAGACTTAATAGAAATCTGATACCTGCAGTAATACTTAAACTCCCCCTGATAATATGCATTAGTGTTTCAAGTAATAAGCAAACATTATTTCAGCATATATAACAGATTACAAATTCAAACATGATTTCCATCTAAATAATGCATTAGAGAGAGCATGATAATATTTTCATCTAAAAGTTTCTCCCCTTCATTCGGCATTATTAGGAAAAACTTGTTTATATACGGCGGAAATAGTATTGGAAACCATCTATGTATGATAAAAGCTATAAAAGCTTTGAGGTCTAATATTATCAGTTCGGCGAAAAATCAAATCCGCTTAACATTGTTGACAAATGAAATCTTGAAGAGATTTGAAGGCTTCGGGTTGTTGTTTAAATATAACCAATTTTACTATTGGTTTACTCCAGCAAAAAGATCTCGCATGCCTCATAGATTCAGTTGTTGTTCATCCAGAACGATATTATGTCTGATAGAAATTCTAATGTCCCAGATTTGAACCATGAACCTTTTATACCTCAACCACTTATATTTTCTCCTGAGGCCGTAAATACCATGATAGGAGCAGAGATATATCTTTCTAGTAAATCTGATCCTGAAATTGTTGCAGCATCAAGAACCCTCAGTGCTCAATATGCAGCCTCTCTTACAACCATGTCTCAGAGGCTACTAACGAGAACGAGTGAGGTTGATCATCTTAAAAATCAAATATCTGAGTTGCATCAAACGCTTGCAACTAAAGATAGAAAAAATAAAGATTTAAGGCAAGAAAACAAGGAGCTGAAGAAATTTGTAGACTGGTATTCTTGTGACCTGAAAACACGAGTAGAAGAGCTAGAACGAGAGAGAGCTCAGATACAAAGTCAACAACAGCAACTAACGGTAGAGGTTCAGCGTTTACAAGAAAATAGGGATAGTTGTAATTAATCTCGCTGGCTTTTGAAATTATGCATCTAGTATATCTTGTAAAGTGAGATTTGAAAAGATGATGGTTTGTCTTGTTCTTATTTTCATTTCTATAAGAACCGTCTTTAACTTTATTTAGTAAGCATCAAATCTTCTTCTCATATCTATAATTCATCTATATTTGCATTCTTATTCTACAAATTCACAATGGCTCATCAATTTCCTTTCACTATTTCTCACGATCAACATATGAGGTGTCCTTCACCTCAATTACAAATTATTCCTGCATCTTCCACAGGTGCCATGTTGCAGCAAGCGAATGATCTGGCTAATAAGTCAGATCGTGAAGCCGTTTATAAGCTGGTGACTCTCGGCACCCGATACTCCTCCTCTATTGTCGGATTTTCCAACCGATTACAATCCAAAAATCGTGAGATTGAGGAGCTTAACGAAAAGGTTTCCGTACTTCAACAACTCGTTCAAGAGTCTGACAGAAAAAGTGCAGACTTAAAACAAGATAATAAGGATTTAAAATCCTTACTTGCCTCTTCATTTCGACTGTCTAATCCTTTAGATAAGGATGGTATGTTGCTTTATGAAGAACAAATGCATTTGAGAAATGAGGCTAGAAATCTCAAATTCTTGTAACTCATTTATTAATTGAATAATAAGATCTTTCTTTTTCAAATGCATTTTTTGAATTTATAGCAGCCCTTGTGATCTCTTCAGGAGTTCTAACAAGGTAAATCATCAACGTAAACTGCAATAATAGCAAATCTGGATTCTGATAAAACACATGGGCATATAGGATTATTCTTAAATCCTTCTTTCAATAGATATTCGTTGATTCAATTATACCACATGCGTCCGGATTGCTTTAACCCATATAAAAAATCTTTGAAACTTTATAAAGTACATACTCCTAAATGTACTTGGATTAGATGCTTTAAGTATCATATATCTTATATATGTAATGATCTAATGATCCTTATAAATATACAGTGATCAACTGCATATCTAATCCTTTTGTAATAACCAAATCGATTAAAAATATGAGTGTGATTACATTCATACCAAGGAAATATGTTTCCTCATAACTACTCTCGGGTTTCTGCAGGAAACTTTGTGCGACAAATTATACCGCATAATTTCATTTTGCATTACGCTTTCGTATAAATACTCACTTATATCTTATAGGCATTACACCCTTTGTTATTTGGACAACAGGTCCAAATACCTCTCGCTTTACTAGCGATTTTAATTCAGCTTCTAGCTACTTTTCATTTTGGCCAATCATTTCTACGTTGACATTCTTCGACGGTTTTTGGCTCACTTTCTTCATTACTTCTGGTAATGTCAAGGGCCATCATATATGAAAATATGTTGTCGACAAAAGTTTTATTTCTATCCAGAATTTCTCTAGTATTCGTGAAATGTATTAAGATCTCATTATTTTAGGTACCTGTTCCTCTCCAGGGGAAAACATTTCATGAAACACCTCTACAATAGATTCCTCTTCAGGAGGTTTATACTCTTCAGAAGTTTTCTCTTCAGGAGTTATACTCTTCAGGAGGTTTCCTCTTCAAGAGTTTTGTACTCTTCAGGAGCTTTGTATTTTATACAGAAAGTCTTTATAGATCTTATTTTGTAGGTACGGTCTCTTCAGGAGCACCGATTTATTTTCATTTTTCTCTTTTGCATCAATAGGTCTTTAACACTTCAAGTGTATCTTAGACTCATCTATTACTATTTTAACAACTTGTCTTTCAGGGACTTCAATTATTGCTTAAGCATTAACAGCAGTAATATATGATTTTACAACACATTTAGTGTCAGTAAATACATCATGTAATTGATTTGCAACACTTTGCAGATAGATAATCCTCTGAACTTCTGGTTCACATTTATTTGTAAGAGGATCAAATTTAGACAGGGCTTTATTATTCCAAGTAATTTCTTGTCGTGCTTCAGGCACAGATATTTCATTATTTCAAAACATGATGAAATATTAATAAGCTTATATATAAAAACTTATCAAGTGCTTGGCCGTACAGCAGGTACGTGACCACTGTTCAGTCATACCACATCTATGACAAACATCTTCATCTTTCTATGAAGAATTATTCTGAGGGCCTTTACCCTTCTCTGAGTTGGATCATTTCTGGTGATACGAGATAGTTTTATCATCTTTAGTGTTGTCGCTTTTGGGACCAACACTTCTATAGTTTTTCTACCACGTCTACGCCCTTAATTTCCTTTGAAAGGATGCACCGTTCACTTCTGAGAATGGTGTAAATTCAATATCGTTAATAGGACATAACTGGTGATTTATTAACAAAAACTCATTATTTAGCTCAATCATTAGAAGACAAAATAAAAGTTCAAAATATTTGTTGAAATTTCACTCTCGATATTGCTACTGTAGGAGCACATTCGAGGTATGAAAAATAATATATGTCTTCTTTTATATATCATAATCAGTGACCTTCTCACTGCATAATTTTAATATTGAGCTGATTTTAAAGAGTGCAAAATATTCAATACCACTCTTAAAATCTTGCAACTTCAGGTGCAATAAGTCATAATGATCTTTTGAGAGGATTATATCTTCTGGTGTTCATATCTCTCTCTTAATTCATTTCACACAGTAAGATGATTTTTCATCATGAGATACACAGTACGGTCTTTTAGGGACACATGATTTTCTTCTATGATTGTATCTCCCAAATTCATCAACATATCCAAATGGATCTCATCATGGATCCTGGATAAATAATTTTTTTTCAGAAATATCAGTAATAATAAATCTCAATATTTGACTATAAATTACAAAAATAAATCTGTGAATTTAATAAATATATTCACATTATCATGAGAATAAAAGTAAAATTTTATCAAGTAATATTCAGCAATATTACCTTTAATATTTATCTCGATGACTGCAAATAATATATTGAAAAACTTACTTGAAGTAGAAGATCACTAGTTTCAGTATCGGCAGAATCTCGTGCTGATAACGTGTTATAAAACTAAAAAGAAAACTACTACTATTGCAAGAGAAATATAAAAGAAACTCTTAAGAAACTCTCTGAAACTTTCTTCCTTCTATATATTTTCTTATGAATTTCATAACAACTGAAATCCATATTTATAGGCGTTGAAATTACTATGCAAGTTACTGTGCAAGACTTAAAATAATGATGGTGGGGTCATTCACAAAATAATTAAGGGGGCGGGGACCGCCCCCAATAATTCATAACAATATTATCTTAATCAATGCAATTTATAGAATTGTTTTAAAAAAAAAAAACTGAGATATATTTTAATCAATCCCTTATTTATTTTTTATTTAAAAAAATATATATGAAAATTATATACTCTATAATTATAAATATCATTTGTCATTATATAATATAATTATGCAATTTTTGTGAATTTAATAGTTTACAAAATGTTGATATAAATTAAATAATAAAATTTAATTCTTTCTATTCACTTAAATTTTTTAGATAAGTAGCTGATATGATTGTAAAAATAAATTAAAAAACCTGTTTGGATTGATTGAATCAGTCTGATTTTGAATCAATTAGGTCTGAAATCAATTCTTCTATTTTAAAAACCTGTCAAATCCGACCCAATATCAGTTTTTGTTATAAAACTAAAGAAAGAAACTACTATTGCAAGAGAGAAATAAGAAACTCTTTACAACTCTTAAGAACTGAAACTTTCTTCTCTCTCTATATTTTCTTATGAATTTCATTACAACTGAAGCCCCTATTTATAGGTCTTGAAGTTACTATGTAAGTTACTATGCAAGTCACTATGCAGGATTTAAAATAATAGTGGTGGGGTCATTCACGTAATTTTAGTGGTGAGACAGGGGGCGGCAGCCGTTTCTCCTATCTATGCAATTCATTACACTTCCCCTTGAATGACTACCCATAAAGAATTTGCCTCGTTAAAACCTTGTCAAGGAAAAACCCAGTGGGAAGAAAAACCAATGGCAAAGGAAAAATAGTACAGTCTTCTTATGTATCTACAAGTGCTTTAAGATTGCCTCATCAAAACCTTGTAGAGGAAAACCCAGTGGGACAAAACCTCAGCGAAGAAAAAAGAGTACAATCAGCACAAGTCTTTTACTCCCCCTAAAAAGTGCATAACAATAGATCTTTCAGTCTTCACATTCCAATGTTATACACAATCTTCTTGAATGTTGAAGTTGGTAATACCTTTGTGAATAAATCTGCCAGATTATCACTAGATCGTATCTGCTTGACATCAATTTCACATTTCTCTTGAAGCTCATGAGTATAAAAGAATTTAGGTGAAATATGTTTGGTTCTGTCACCTTTGATATATCCTACTCTAATTTGAGTGATACAAGTAGTATTATCTTCATATAAAATTGTTGGGCTATTATTGATCATGGGAAGTCCACACTTTTCCTGGATATGTTGAATTATTGATCTCAGCCAAATACATTTTCGACTTACTTCATGAATAGCAATGATCTCTGAGTGATTTGAAGAAGTAGCAGATAGTGTCTGCTTAACAGATCTCTATGATATGGCAGTATCTCCATAAGTAAATAAATATCTAGTTTGAGATCTACCTCTGTGTGGGTCTGAAAGATAACCTGCATCTGCATACCCAATCAATTGTGGACTTGATCCACATTGATAAAATAATCTCATATCAACTGTACCATGAAAGTAACAAAGGACATGTTTAATATCATTCCAATGCTTTCGAGTTAGTGCAGAACTATATCTTGCAAGTAGATTAACTAAGAATGTAATATCTGGTCGAGTGTAATTTGCAAGATACATCAAAACTCCAATTGCACTGAGATATGGTACTTCAGGACCAAGAATTTCTTCATCGTCATCACAAGGACAGAATGGATCATTCTTTATATCAAGTGTTTGAACAATTATTGGAGTACTCAGGAGATGAGATTTGTCCATATAAAAATGCTTTAGGACTTTCTCAGTATACATGGACTGATGAATAAAAATTCCATTTGGCAAGTGCTCAAGCTGCAGGCCGAGACAAAGTTTTGTTTTGCTAAGATCTTTCATTTCAAATTCATTTTTTAAATATATAGCAGTTTTTTATATCTCTTCAGGAGTTCCCATAATATTTAAATCATCAACATAAACCGCAATAATGACAAATCTGGATTCTGATTTCTTAATAAAAACACATGGACACATGGGTATATAGGATTATTTTTAAATCCTTCTTTCAATAGATATTCGCTTAAGCAATTATGCCATGCGTCCGGATTGCTTCAACTCATATAAAGATCTTTGTAATCTGATTGAGTACATATTTCTAGATGTACTTATAGATGCTTCAGGCATTTTATATCCTTCAAGGATTTTCATATATATGTCATGGTCTAAAGATCCATATAAATATGCAGTGACCACATTCATCAACCGCATTTCTCATCCTTTTGTAACAACCAGACTAATCAAAAATCTAAATGTGATTGCATCCATAATGAGAGAATATGTTTCTTCATAATCAATCCCGGATTTCTACAGGAAACCTTGTGCGACAAGCCGTGCTTTGTACCGCATAATTTTATTTTTCTCATTATGTTTTCGTACAAATACCCACTTATATCCAATAGGCATTACACCCTTTGGTGTTTGGACAACAGGTTCAAATACTTCTCGCTTTGCTAGCGAATTTAATTTAGCTTCAATAGCTACTTTCCATTTTGGCCAATCATTTCTACATCGACATTCTTTGACGGTTTTTGGCTCACTTTCTTAATTACTTCTGATAATGTCAAGGGCCATTTTATATGAAAATATGTTGTCGACAACAGTTTTATTTCTATCCAGAATTTCTCCAGTATTAATGAAATGTATTGAGATCTTATTATTTTCAGGTACCTGTTCCTCTTCAGGGGAAAACATTTCATGACACACCTCTTCAGGAGGTCCCTTCTCAGGAGATTTATACTCTTCAGAAGTTTCCTCTTTAGGAGGTTCTGGAATAGAAGATTTGAGCTCTTTAGGAGTACCAATTATATTTGTAACCTTTATTGTGGGTACGTGTTCTTCAGGAACACCAAATTCATTTTGTATTCTTTTCCTTTTGGAAATTTTATCTTTTGCACCAATAGGTCTTCTACGCTTCAGGTATGCCTTAGACTCACCTATTGCTGTTTTGACAATATGTCCTTCAGGGACTTCAATCCTTGCTGGAGCATTAACAGCAGGAATATAAGATTTTACTACAATTTTAATATCAGTAAATATATCTGGTAATTGATTTACAACATTTTGTAAATGAATAACCCTCTGAACTTCCAGTTTACATTCATTTGTAGGAGGATCAAATTGAGACAGGGTTTTATTATCCCAAATAATATATTGTCGTGCTTCAAGCACCGACTTTTCTTTACCCATTAATGGAAAAGTGGATTCGTTAAAGTGACAATTCTCAAAACGTGCTTTAAATATATCACATATAAGGGGTTCAAGGTATCTAATAATAGATGGAGAATCAAAACCAACATATATCTCAAGTCTACGTTGATGGCCCATTTTTGTACGTTGTAGAGGTGCAATTAGAACATATACAGCATATCCAAAAGTACGAAGATGAGAAATATTTGGTTGTTGACCAAATGCAAGCTATAATGGAGATTATTTATGATATGCAGATGGTCTAATGCGAATTAAAGATACTGCATGAAATATAGCATGTCCCCAAGCAAAAACAGGTAGTCTTGATTTCATAAGTAAAGGTCTAGCGATTAGCTGAAGCCTTTTGATCAAAGATTCAGTTAAACCGTTTTGTATGTGTGTATGGACAACAGGATGTTCAACATCTATTCTTATTGACATGCAATAATCATCAAAAGTTTGAGATGAAAATTCACCTGCATTATCCAATCGAATGGTCTTAATTGGATACTCAGGAAATTGTACTCGAATTTTGATTATCTGAGCAAGTAGTCTAGGAAATGCAACATTTCTAGTGGAAAGCAGACAAACATGTGACCATCGACTAGATGCATCAATCAAAACCATAAAGTATATAAATGGTCCACTTGATGGATGAATTGGCCCACATATATCTCCTTGAATCCTTTGTAAAAAGGATGGAGATTCAACAATGACTTTTGAGAGAGATGGACTGATAATTAACTTACCTTGAGAACATGTAGAGCACAGAGATTTATTGGGTAGAAATATTTTTTGATTTTTTAAGAGATGCACATGCAAATTTTCAATAATTCGTCTCATCATTATAGAACTCAGATGTCCAAGGCGATCATGCCAAGTCATTAATATTTTGGGGTCAATGCACTTCTGGTGCATTACCACATATGATTCAATTGTTCTCATCTTTGTATAATACAATCCAGAACATAGAGCAGACAGTTTTTCTAATACGAGCTTCTGATCCAATATTGTTTTAGTAATAAGAAGATGTTTTTTACTGCCTTCATTAGTCGTTTCAATATGGTAATCATTATAACGTATATCTTTGAAACTCAATAAATTTCTTCTGGATTGTGAAGAGAATAGAACATCATCAATACAAAATTTGGTGTCATTAGGCAACACAATATAAGTTCTTCCGGAACCTTCAATTAAATCTGATGAACCTGATATGGTATGGACATAGGCTTTACTTAGTGTTAGATTTTGAAAATATTTCTTTTCTTTGAGAATTGTGTGAGTTGTAGCACTGTCAGCCAAACATATATCTTTATCATTCAACTCAGAGATAAAAAGTTCATCAGTGTGATCCATGATTCTACAAAATATACAAAGCTTTGATTACAGATAATAGAAAAAAAATACATTAATTGAGTGGAACACTTCCATCTCCAATTAAGTGGTCATTACTACATTCAGGATGATTAAAGAAATCAGAGACATCAATATGAGTAACATCTACATCTACTGAATTTAATAAATCATCTGATGGTTATACTAAATTTGTTTCATGCACTTTATTCTTTCTTTTAATAGATGTTTGATATAAATCAGCTAAGTGTCTGGCCGTACGACAAGTACGTGACCAATGTCCAGTCATTCCACATCTATGGCACACTTCTTCACTTTTCTTTGAAGAATTATTTTGGGGATTTTTACCCCTTTCTGAATTGTACCAATTCTGGTGATACGATATATTATTATCCCTTTTAATGTTGTCACTTCTTGGACCAGCATTTCTATAATTTCTCCTACCACGTCCATGTCCCCGATTTCTTTTAAAGGATGCACCATTCATTTCTGGGAATGATGCAAACCTATTACCATTCACTAAAGGGAATGATATTGAGCCAGTAGGGCGTAACTGGTGGTTTGCTAATAAGAGCTCATTGTTCTGCTCAGCTACTAGAATACATGATATAAGTTCAAAATATTTCTTGAACTTTCTCTCTCGATACTGCTGCTGCAGGAGTACATTCGAAGCATGAAATGTAGTATAAATCTTCTCTAGCATATTATCATCGGTGATTTTCTCACTGCATAATTTTAGTACTGAGCTTATTTTAAAAAGTGCGGAATTATACTCACTAACACTTTTATAATCTTGCAACTTCAGGTGCAACCAATCAAAACAAGCTATTGGGAGGATGACAGTCTTCTGGTATTCATACCTCTCCCTTAAACTGTTCCACAAAATATAGGGATCTTTTATTGTAAGATATTCAGTTTTTAATTCTTAGTGAAGATGGTGGCGAAAGAAAATCATTGCTTTTGCAGGGACATTTGATTTCCTTCTTTAATCGTTTCACCCAGGTTCATCGCATCAAGATGAATTTCAGTATCAAGTATCCAGGATAAATAATTTTTCCCAGATATGTCAAGAGCAACAAATTCCAATTTTGTAAGATTTGTCATTTTAGAGGAATAAGACTACTAGTTTCAGAAATGGTAGAACCGTCGTGCTGATAACGTGTTATAAAACTAAAGAAAAAAACTATTATTGCAAGAAAGAAATAAGAAACTCTTTAGAACTCTTAAGAACTGAAAATTTCTTCTCTCTGTATTATTTTCTTATGAATTTCATTACAACCGAAACCCCTATTTATAGGCCTTGAAATTACTATACAAGTTACTATGCAAGTCACTATGCAGGATTTAAAATAATAGTGGTGGGGTCATTCACATAATTTTAGTGGTGGGACAGAGGGCGGCAGCCGTCTCTCCTATCGTATGCAATTCATTACAGTTTTAAGTTTTTCAACAAAGGACTAGACCGGTTTGCATTTTATTTATAATATTAGTTTTTTTAATATTATACATAATTTCTTTCTAAATAATATATATAACTATGTATGAAATTATGTTATATTATAATTTATAACCTAACAATTTCATATTAAACATGAATATTTATTTAATTATATGTTTTAAATATAAAATATATATATTAGTATATTTTATAGCATACTGAATGCTCAACATATTTCCTTAGATAATTACATTAGTAATCCTAATATACTTAATATATTAAAATTGAAAAATCAGACTAGACTAAAATAGTAAAATTGAAATTACTAATTTAGAAGGCAAACCAATGCAATATTAATATTTGAAATACAAAATTAATGTATACCAATTCGCTCTCAAAATTTGCCCAAAACTAAATTGGTTATGTCCTAATAGTTGGTAATTTCAAGTAGTATCCATTTTGAACCTTAACTGTGTACTATAATCTATTTAATTAAATATTTAACATAATGAGCCCATTAAAAATCCGAACAAAAGAGAAAATGTTAAAAATATAAAATAAATAATAAAATTTACAGTTCAAAATTATCTTCAACATTCAAAATTTTAAATTATGAGCATTTGACTATATTTTACAGCATTGAAAATAAACTAATAAGATAAGAAAAATACTTCTATGTCCCATGATTTTGTTTCCTCATTTTGGTACTTCATATATTTTAATTTTTTTTATTTAATAATAAAAAATGTGATTATTAAAGTATTAATATTTTTTATATTTTTTTTAAATATTTTAAAACGATAAAAAAAATATGAATAAAAACATTTTTTTTAAAAGTTGCTAGGTTTGGAAAGAAGAGTATCTCAAACACTTTATACTATTATTTATTATTTTATTATTATTTTTTACGTATTTTTATTATTTTTTAATATTTATTATTATTATTTATAAATATTTTCAACGTCCAAACGTAATTATCACCGCTTCGTTTTTTCATAAACCGAGTCCGCTTCTACACGCGGGGAGTCCCTTCGAGTTTTCCTTTAATATGGAAGGTAAACAAGGTCGGCTGTCTCCTTTCTTTTGTTAGATCATGAGCAAAAGAGGTACTGTGCAAACTACCCTGCCTGCCATAATAGCTTATTGTCTTCAAAAAGTGCGGAGTCTACTCAAATTTTTTAAAATTTGAACGAATTATAAAAAATATGTTTTAATTTTTTCTCATAATCTTTTTCTTTATTTTTTATCAAATATAATTAAATTTTTTTGAGAAATGTGCAAAAAATATAAATTTAATGATTTATTTTAATAAGATCAATACTAATATGTCATAAACTCTAGATCAATACTAAACCTTAAACCCTAGAACAATACTAATACTCTTATATGCCATGTATAACATAAAAGAATAGGATGACCAAATGATTTTATTTTTCAGAAATATAATAAACAAATTGGATAAATCTAAAACTAACCTAAAAATTAAAAAATTGGTTTAGTAACTCTGGATCTACCTTTATATCCAAGACTTTTGCACTATTAGGAGAGTAAACGATCCAAGACTTTTGCACTATAAGGAGAGTAAACGATCCGATTTAATTTTAAATAAAATTTTGAACCAAATTGATACCATTAATTCTCTATTTTTTAAAATCAATTACGAACTAATTACTCCCAAAACCAATTTATATAAATTAGTTATAATTTTTGGTCCAATTTTTCAATTTTAAATTCATTCATATTAGTTAATTAGACTATTAATATATATACATATTAATATTATTTATAATGATTAAAATAATTATATATTAATATTTATTATAATAAGTTTAATTTTTTATAATTATATCATTAATAGTTATAACTAATAGTATTAATATTAGCTCAAAAAAATTATATTAATATTATTATATCATTATTTCATATATAATTATTTCATATAATAATTTATATATAGACTTTAAATATATTACTAATAATAATATAATTTATATATAGACTTAAAATATATTACTAAAATATATTACTAATATTATCATATAATTTTAAGCTATAAAATATAAATTAGAACTAATTTATATAATAAACAAATGCATAATGCATAATATATAATTAAAAATATATTTTATATTACATATCATATTAAAGAAAACTAAAATATATCATTATATTAAACCAGTTTGATCCAATCTAATGCTAAAAAATTAAGAACCAAAACCGAACTAATACCTACCAATTTTAATAATATGAAAATTAATTTTGAACCCATACCTATCCAAAACTTACCAATTTTTTGGACCAATATGAACTGATCCGATCTAATTTATCGATTTTTTAATTTTTTCTTACAACCCTATGCACTATATCTTAGCATTACCCTTTCCTTAATAAGTGCATGTTATAAAATAAATATCACTAAGGCTTAAATCTTAATATAATAAATTTTATTATTAAAAAATTATTTATTATTAAAGATCTATATGTCTAAAATATTTTTAAAATTAATTATAATAATTTTTTTAAATATATAATTATCTGCAAAATTTTTTTAATAAAAAATCCAATTTAATATTTTTAAAAAAAATTGACTTTCAATTTTGTTAACTGACTAAAATGTTTTTTTCAAGTTATCAAATGTATCAAATTTTTTTTTTAAAATATTTTTATCTGATTAAAAACACTTTCAAATCCTCAAATCCCAATCAGGCCCATGCTAATTAGATGAAAACTGCCAAGGCAGAAAAGGGTGATTTTGACAGTCCGCATTTGATTCACAAGCAAAACACAGATAAGCTTGATTTTCAAGTACCATTCCGATGCAGAATGGGCCATTAATGTTTCCCTCGTCTTTCACCCGAAGTTTGTGAACCAAACGAAAAGGAAAAGAGAGCTTTTGGGGAGGGTCTTCCAAGAAACATCAAATTATTATACTAATGACGAGATACTAATTTATTTATGATTTTCCTACTAACAAACTACTAGCCTACAGATAAACTACCCAGCTGAGGAAACAGTTCAATTTCCTACGTACAAAGACAACCTTCCAAGCACTTATTTATTTATTTCTACAAAGTTCAGCATCGGGAAGAAAAACAAACCTAAGATCTCTAACATACTTCCACTTCTTTAGCTTTACTGCACGATACCCAAAAGATTATTTTGACCTTCCATTCTTCTTTTTCCTTGAGCTCCTACTTAATATCATCCTCAAGCCAGATGTGATCACTTTACAGCAAAAAGGAGTTTATGGTTAGATGAGTTCAGTAAGTCCAGTCTTGAGGCAAACTCATCTCAGGAGGAAGATAGCAATGACTTTCCCTTTGCTTGGCTACATCAATTCCTTTGAGGGAGTTCCCCATTACTTGAATCTCCTGTTCATTTCTCAGAACTGGAATAGATATATAAACATGAACTCCATCAAAACAAAGAAAGTAGTGTTATGGGATAGCAATGAGATAGACACAAAATGTTATGAATAGCAGATGGTCTGTGAATAGGATTAAATTGTTTAAGTTATTGTTTTCTGGAGTTTTGGGAAATGAAAAAAAATTGAATAAAAAATATTATAAAAATAAATTATCATTAAAAAAATAAATTATTTTTTGTTTATTTTTAAATTACAAAAAGTTGTACTGATTAATTTAGAAGTAAATTTGTTTGAGTGAAGTTTGACATATTTGTAAAAATGGAATGAGACCAAAATAATTTCCAAGCTTCACTTAAAGAACAAAACCTCAACTTTCTCCCATTTTCAGTGCATTTTGAAAAATCGAAGAGTTCTCTTACATTCTCCGGCAAGATAATACAATAATAGATACTCATCATGTAGTCACCATCCAAACATACAAATCCAATTCATTTCGTATACAAACTAGGAAACAGTAAAAGCACACTCATTTGTTTCTATTATTACTTGCATAAGGAATCTGATATGAAATGAAACGATGGTAGGTACACAAAAATAAAAAACAGGATGCACTTATGTCTCACATTGTTTCTTTGATCACTTGCAAAAGGAATCCGTTATGAGTATGACATGAAACAAAACGTTTGGAATTAGGACTTCATGTCAAAATCAGCCATCACCTGGCATCTAAGTTTGTAAAAGACACAGAAGAACAGCTTCTCCCATTGAAAAAATAAGGGGTTTCAAAACCAAGAATAATGTCAATAACTAAATGCAAGCCCAAATGATGCCTGTACAAACACCATGTACAATCAGACCGAATATTAGTTGATTACCCACCTATGTTTTTACTTATTTCCAGCAAACCCCCCATGCTTTATCTCGACTCTTTGAAGTTTGAACGCAAGAACAAAGAAAATATAACCCGTAATCCAGATTTAAAGAAACACACGAAGTAAACAAAAAAAGATTAAAAAAAAATCAACTTGATAACTCACCCTTTCGCTTTCTTATATTACTAACAACGGCACTTGTGGTGGCGGAGGTGTTCAAAATACGGGGAATGAAGACACCCGTACCACCAGACTCTTTCACATTACCACCACTAAGCCCAAACCCAGTACTTCCCTGAAACGGCAAAAGGCGATTTTGAAGGCGATTTTGCTGAGCCCGCAGGACCCTCGCGCTTAAGCCGTCAACAACAGCCTACAAATGACGAACATTCAATTTTTGTTTTAGAAACTTGCTCTGAAGCCCTCATTTATTAAAGTTAAGAAAAAGCAAAAGCTCCTAAAGACGGAAAATAAAAGAACTGATTTCTCTAAACAACCGGTTCTTATTTCCTGTTCATTTTCTTTACCTTAGGTTGAGATGGTTGCAGGAGCTGGTACTCGTAGAGCAGTTTGTTTACGGGAGAGTAGGGCCTGGCTTCGCACCCGCATAGACCGCGACCGGTGTTTTCATAACAGCCGTTGAGGCTCATATATTCCTGCGGCACACGACCAATCGTCCCGAACTTTTGAACCTCTGGTCTGAACCACTGTAAAATACAAACAAACACTCAAAAGAAGTGTTAGATAGCCATGCAGGGTGGTTGAATAGCACAAGTATAAACGAAGGGAAGAGAGTGGAAGAACCTCTAAGTTTGGGGACAGATTGCGGGGAGCATTGAAAACGTTTCGGCGATGCTGGAGCAACGTGAAAGCAGCGAAACGTTCACCGGGGTCGTCTACGGGAGAGAAGTTCCGGTGACTGAGACTAGACGCCGGCACTACTTCGTTGAGAAAAATATCCGAGGGAAGCCACACTTCTCCATCGTCCAAATTCGGAGGAAACTTCGCCATACAGAAAGGGCTTACTTTAAGGGATTACAATCACAAAATAAACAAAGCTAAAACAAGAGGCAAGGATTGGAGTTTTCTTGCAAACGAAACCCAAAATAGCAGAGAAACATGGGGAAAAATTGATAGAATTCCAAGGTCTGCGACAGGCTAGAGACTTGAGACTATGGAGGAAAAGGGCTCTAATTTCAAAACGACGTTACAAGTTCGTCTCTCTTCTCTAGAAAGAAAGTATAAATAGACACGGAGAAGATACATTGTGGTAAGGGCCCGTTTGCTTCGTGTTGTCCTATCCAAATCAAAGAACGTTCAGAAACCGATTTTATAGTAACTACGAAACAAATCAGACTTCAACTTTTCAAAACCGTAAGGGGGTGGATTAGGTTGAGAGTGAGATTGATTTTGAAAATTAAATAAAATATTAATTTTTTAATATTATTATTATTTAAAAATTAAAAAAATATATATTAAAAATTAAAAAAAATTAAATTAAAATTCATATTTTATATAAAAATTTAAAAATATATAATAATAAATTTAAAATAAATTAGATCACCTTAATTCACTCCACAATTTAAACGGAGCCTAAAACAAACATGGTCTAGGGTTCCTTTCGGCCGAGACAGCCGTACTAATAACACGTGACCACTCGGCACACGCCTTTTCAGCCTTGGAGTGGAATCGGGGGCCGTATAGATCGGCTCCTCGTTGGCCACTACTCGGCCGTTTGCTTCAGACCCGAGTCCAATACTCCCACGTCTAGAAATTAGGCTGTGTGTTACGGATGAGACCATTTGAACACGTGTCTCTTTCCTAGGGCGAATATAAGAAGTATGTACGAATAGAAGCGTGAGATCGAAGCCTGGAAAATTTGATACGGTGGCAGGGAAGAAGATCAACGCAACGGATGCGACCTGCCATGGGCTCGATAAGGAGTCGTCCAGTCGTCCTACGTGATTACACGTGTCAACCCGGAGATTACTTTGGAAGATATCCAACCAACGATACATCCAAAGGGCACTTTTACTGTTTTTAGTTTTTACTATGCGCACCCTCCCGGATTGGAAGCCAAGCCGCAGCATATACAAGTATCTTTTTTTATATTTTTTTTGAAATATACAAGTATTATATAATTATGTAATAATTAGAGACGAGTGTTACACATAGAAATACTTTTTTTTTAGTTTTTTCTTTCTTTTTTTCTATATTGTTTGAAAAATCAAACACTTTTTTAATTGAAAGTATAGAAAGTATACGTGCTTCCAAAATCACCACTTATAATTTGGTTCAAGTGAAATAACAAATGAAACCAATTTTAAGTCCGAGTTTAGACAAATTGCTGATAAAACTCAGAAGTTAGATTAGGAATGGGGTTGTAAAGAGTTGAGCTAGCATTTGTAATAAAACCGTACAATATATGATGAGTGTTAGCATTTATAATAAATATTATTAATGTGAGTGAGACTTATACAAATCACGCTTCCATCCAAATTTTTTCATATATGATTTCAATTAATCTATATCGTAGTTATATTAGCGAGGACTATCGTTCCAAACACACGTGTAGTGCACAGACATAAATGTCATATTAATGTTGTTTGAGTAAAAAGAGGTTTGCAATTCTTTGTAAGGGGTCCGCAATTCTGTCTATATATAGGGGTATTGATTCTCTTAAGAGAAATGATTTATTCTCTATGTCCTATATTTGGTAGGGTGAGGGTACATCCACCGAAGTAGCCCGAAGATCTCCATAGAAGAACAAAATTTTTGTTTTGATTTTTTCATTCATTTTTGTTTTTTTTTTTTTTTGTATTCATAAATATTTCTAATAAAAATAATATCATTAAAAAACATTTCTTTATTTATTAAATAAAAAAATTTAAAAAAATAGAATCAGAAGAAATCTTAAAAAGAAATATTTGGAGATTCAAAAATTGATGAGTTTTCAACCACCGGAACATTTAGCATGTGGAATGCTCCGGCTATGAAGCAGCATACAAATTGCCTAAGTTTGCTTGAAATATTAATGATATAAATGTGAGAAAGATATTTTCTGAATTTATTTCTGTTATTTGGATTGATAAACTAAATCTGAATGTTGTTTGCTGATCAATAGAATTTTTTATTTTTTATTTTAAGCTTGCATTTAGACTATTTAAAAGGATTCTACTTATATAGATAAGAAAAATTTACTATTTCACCCTCATCTTATTAAGTAAATTGTGATACATTTATTATTATTAAATTATTTTTTATTATCTAATGATAATAATTATATCCCATATTATATAATAAAATAAAAATAAAACAACAATATAGAATATAACATTGCTCATGAAATAACTCTGACATTACCTATTATATTTACTTTAATAATTTAAGGGTACAACAGAACAAAAGAAAGAAAAAAAGAAAGAAGGATGCTGTAATTTTCTCTTTTCCAGGCTTTCAGCAAGAAAAGTACAAAAATAGTGGACAGCACGGTAACGTAAGAATGGAACTTCCAATTTGTCCAGGGGGAAGAGTGACAGGCCCTCCTCCAATCTTAATATAAGGAAAGAAAGAAGTCTCAGAACGAATAATGTATTTAGCATATTTAGGTATATATTGAACCTGTCAATGGTCATTCATGCAAAGGTGTGTGAATCATTGCACCCAAAAGGAAAAGGAAAAAAATAAAAAGAAAAAGCCACATTCCATGCCACACATAACCCACATGGGTACCAGCTTGGAAACACTCGCAAATGTAACCGTCCGTTACATTCTTAGCAAAATCTAAAAGGTAACTGATCATTCAAGGGTTCATTATAGCATTCCTTTCTCAATTATTTCAATCTCCACAACGACACTCTTTTTCTGTCTTCAATTTGAAGACCCAAAACGGTATGTCGTGGGATATAGAACAGTCCTTCTCCCACCCTCTCGTCCTAATCCTAATTGAAAAGAGAAATGAGGGAGAACACGCACATTCAACGTATCCCCTCACATAAAAGAGAAATGAGGGAGAGCACGCACATTCAGCATATCCCCTCACATAAACAGTGCCCTAAACAGTACACTGTTCATATGAAGGGATACACTCAGTGCTAAGTATCCCCAACATTACTCAATTGAAAAAAACAAGGCTATAATCATATATCGTCTATAAACACTTCCGTTAACACGGCAGCTTACCTCATTTGTGGGGTGCCATCTTCGTCCTCCTCCTTCCCCCTTCTATACATCAATCCTTATAAACACTCCAAGGGCAAAAAAGACAAAAGATTCAAACTTCAAGAGGATCCTTTGACGGGCCGGGCAATCGGACCCGCCGGAGACCTGAACCCTACAGTCACGGTATCGTACACGCACCCATGAAACTCAACTTCGTCTCCTGTTTGCTTGGCTCTCATACATTCCTCGCACTTGACATCAACGCCACCGTTTCTTGCAAACCCCTTCTCGCCCACACCACCGTTATCTTTCTTCTCCAAAGACAAGCCGCTCAGACCCATATTCATCAAATACCTCTCTCTTTCCATCTGCAGCTCCTTTACCCGCTTCTCGTATCCGTCCCAATCCACGTTCGGGGATACGCAACCTGGAAAGGCTTGGCCCTCAGTCCCGGCGTCCCGCCGCAGGAGCATCACGTTCTCTGGGACCTTCGTGTTCTTAATCTGCACAACGCTCATCGAAGAAGCGTAGTATTCGTTCTCCTGAAATTCCTTCCGAGTCCTTCGCTTCCTCTCGCGCCTCGACCGCTTCAGGATCACCAGGAAAAAGCAGTCCTTCTCTCGAGAGATCGCCGCCAAATTGACCTTCCCGGTGATGGGAATCTTCCGGAACGTCTCCGACCGGTACTTCACTGCGAGGTAGACCGAGAACTGATGCGGAGAGATTCCGATCTTGCGGCTCAAGATTGATTGGAAGTTCTTGAATTCCAACGACGAGTGAACGACGACATCGCCGATCCTCGTCTCGCGTTCGCCGTCAAAGAAAACGACAGGGAAGGAGACGCCGTCGGCGATTCCCACCATTCTCAATTCGGTCTCTGGCATGACTACTTCAGATCCCGCAAGATTGAGACAGACTGCCCAAGCGGCTTGTATGTCCAGGGAGTAAACAGGGAAATTGTGCGTACAGGGGTTTATATAGCAGGTTCAGAGAGTGGTGCCGTGGGGTTTTAGGTGCAAAACCGTAAATATATTAAGGCGGTGGGGGATATTTATGGAATAATATTTAGTACCATATCAGTAATCCGCAGCTTGGCGCCCAAGTTAACCCGTCAAGTAAAACGACGCGCGTATTCTTGCCATCCAGTGGGGAAAGTTCCCTATTTCATCGCCGTGTGGGTCGAAATTGCATTTATAACCAGGTAAATTTTCGCGCTTGCCATAATTAGGCATAATAAAGCCTGTGCATAAATATATATATATATTATGTAACATAATGTCGTGAGAATATTATTTAGAAGGGAGTATCCAAACCTCTAAAGGAGTGTTCTATAAGGATCGGATCGCCTTGCAATGTTTATGAGTTATATAGCCATTCTGTGTCCTTAATATCCCAAATACCGTTTTGGGTCGTTACTGTTGGCAATGGAGTAATAAATTTTCTAAGTCTCAACCCCCCGGGGTCTTTATGGTCCTTTACCTACTACAGATTTTGCTTCCTTATCTTGTCACTACTAGTACTTTCATATGAATAGATTTTATTTTTTATTTTTTTATCAGTTGTCTAACCAAACTCCATGATGAAAGCATTTAATACATTTACCTCGCAGGACTAAAGTCTCATTCGGATTTAAAAGTGAATTGAATTCATCTCAACTCATTTTTATTTCATCATTATATTTTTATAATTTTTTATACAAAACACAAATTTCTATATACATTTTTCAAATTCAAATACACATTTTTTAAATTCTAATATACTTTTTTTAAATTCTAAAATAATAATAATATTAAAAAATAAACTAAACTCATCTCCGAATCCAAACGAGACCTAAGCAAAACACTAGGAATTTTATTTTTCCCCCCAAAGAAGAGTATATTGCAAAAATTGAAACAAATTATTTAAGGCTCCGTTTGGTAATGAAGTAAAAAGTTTCAATACTATCTTATTATTTTTTTTCATATTATTTAATATTTTATTGTTATTTTTCACTACTATTCATAAAATATCTTATATCACTTCACTAATCAAACACAATCTAATATTTAATATCACCTCCCTACCCAAACATAATCTAAGTCCGGCAAATGTGTATCATCTCGTTACATAAATAGGATGCGGACGACTTAATTAAAAGATATGGTCAAAAAATTTCACTCGCAATGCGTATCATCTCACATGTATATAATTTAATATAAACTCTACAAAGGTGCTCTAGAACTAACTTGATGAATTTACTAGAAATCGTATGAAACCTGCGATTCACCTGGAGATGAATTGCAGAAGACTAGGAACTGCAAACGGGAAGATACCTTAAAAGTTCATAAGAACTTGGAGCTTGACATAAACACATATACAAGTCAAGGAAAAATATACAAACTACAATTAAATTACGATTCAATTTACAATCAACCCACTATCAATTTTGGCAATGATTACTTTTGAATAACTTTTATTTAAATTCTTTTTAATTTAATGGGGTTCTTTTACCTTTATGAGAATCCTTAAAGGTAATTGTCTTTTTAGAGTAAAATGTATAAATTGGATAATTAAAAGAGGTGATTGTCAAAATTGAAAAGTTGTTAGGTACAAATTGTATGTATGGAGTGGATTGGTTTTATCTCCTACTGAAATCCTTGGCACCCAACTTTGTGATTTGGACAACAGCCAGATAATATTGGTTACCTAGGAAGAAGTTGCACAATTCTCTAAAACGTAGGGGAAAAAAAAAAAAACTCTACTTTCTGTAGTTTTGAATGATTTCCACAGTACAGCCTAATTTCAAATCAACTACTGAAATACGTTCCTTTATTCTCAAAGTGATGGAACTAAGCCTACATATCTATAATTAAATTACCTTCGATGAATCCAGGTTGTTGGTTTTGTATACCAAGAAAGATCCAGTGCCAATATACCTGGATGCCAACGCCTTTCCAGCTGAGGTTGGTTGGGAGAATGCCAACTGAGAGTGTTCTAGGACAAAACCCATGCAGAAACTTTTCCTGCAATACGCACAAAAGTACGAGACCAGAAACACAATTGAGAAAAAGCAATGTGTCCCGTCTTCTAATTCAAGGAATGCAAACGATGAGAAGATTAAAGGCTTTATTATCCTTTTTTGGGAAAGAGTCTTGGCAATACATGTACAGTCTTCACACATTTGTCACCAAAAAAAAAAAATAAAGTGCGAAGCTCTGAGGAGAAACCTAATCAACCCAGGCAACCCTACTTATTACATTACAGTAACTGAAAAAGAAAAAGGAAGATGGCTTTTTAATCATCCAAGGTTCCAACTACTGCTTCTAACCACATGAACAGGGCATATATCCGATTCATAATTGTGATTAAGATGGAGAGGCCCAAGTCATTTAGTAGATCTAGCTACCTCTATTTCTCTCACATGGGTTGCCTACATTTGAAGGAAATATCATATGAGACCCTAATAGCCTTAAAATTGTAAATTGCCCAAGAACTTACCTCACAGCATCCAGTAATTGACTGGCTATGTGTTTTCTTCTGTTTGAGGGAGTGACCCATACAGCCCTAATTCCACAAACCGCAGGAACAGCTTTATTTTCACAGAAAATTGCTCCATTGAGATGACCATCCACCACCTCAGAACAATCAAGAGAAGGTACTCTTTTATTTATTTCCCTTTTCAAACTAAAAACCCCAAATTGGAGGGTGGCCGATTTCCGGCTTGCTATTTCCTTTGTGGCAGTACCATCAGATCGCCCATCCTCGCATGTGAGAAGTTTAAATGCTTTTTTTATTGGTTCTGCAAGCAGGCATCCTATAATCCTTTGAGAGGAAATAAACAGATACACCTGTCATCATATAGGTGGCAACACCAAAGAAATGTAGTCAACACCTTAATTCTAAATTTATTAGACATTTTTAGTAAGAGGCATCATCTCCTATCTAGCATTGTTCAACTTCAGACAGCAAACAGCGAGAATCAAATGATGAGGCATTCTATCATTTTAGAATTACATGGAGCCATCTAAAAATCTCCATAAAATGTTTATGTTATTCAATATGCATTCACAAAATTCATCCGTTCATCAACTTTTTTAGAAGGATTCAATTACCATTCAAGAATCCTTGAGAAATTTCATACAGAAGAACCAGGAAACAAATCTTCTGAGACTATTACCTTACAGCTCCTATGGGAAATCCATCCACTTCCAAGCTCTGTCTCCATCATCTTTACCACTTCCTCAACCTGCAAATACAATAATGTCTCAATTCAATACTTGAAGAACACTAACTGAAGAAGTCTCTATGTGCACACCCACTCACATAGCCTGACAAATTGTAGACCATCTTATTATCAATTTCTAACCATCAAAATTAAATAAATACAAACCTTTTTCCTATGAGCTAAAGGGTCACAATCTAACACCAAAATGATTCGATCCCCTTCAGTATAAGGCATATGAATAACCCTTTCATTGCACCAACCCTGTAGATTACTATACAAATGTTAGATTACCATAATAAATACTTTGCAATATGATGCGGTGGCTTTATAACGTTTCTTACAAAACCATAGTGTTCCAACGCCAAATAAACACAAATGGACTTGAACTTTAGCAATATACCTTGAACGGGATCCCATGGGTATAGTCCCTATGAAATGCCTTGTGAGCCTTCTCATCGTCTTCCTCTCCAGCAGCGTACTTGAGCCCACATGTGGAACATGTGTGTAGGATAAAATCAGACTGACCCAAATCTAAATGGAACTGCGCATAGCTTCTCTTCTTCTTCTTGTTAATTGGCCTTCCAGATGCCGTTGATTGCGGCTTTAAACACGAATCATCGCAAATAGGTTTCTTCAGCGTTTGGCTGACTGACCCTAAAGTGCTGGATTCACTTCGTTTGACAGCACGCCCAACCCGAAAAAGAATACCAGAAATTCTGTCAATTATCAATATTGTCGAGAGTTCAACGTTTATTTTCAAAACAAACTTATCTGCGGAAATAAATTCGCGTATTGTTTGGTTGCTGAGAAACGGTGGGAAAATGAATGTTTAATTTTCTCTTCGTGAAACAACTCAGATATCAACATCACCGCTCAGCTGCATAACTTAAACAATAAATGTTATTATCTGAAGAAGTATTTTTCCCCAACTTTCTCAGCAGCCAAACAAACGGACTCGTCCCAATTAAACGGGCACCACAGATGAAGATCCAATTTCTTGTACTGAAACCATGAACATCGAAACACTCAGACATCGTAGAATACCTGCGTGGTTTTTGAGCTCTACGCGAGTACGTATTGAAAAAATGATGTTCTTTCCTCTCCCAATACGTCAAATCGTCGTCATCGTCGTCGCCGTCAGAAATCAGCGACTTGGGTCCAACAGAAGTAGGTGGTTTGAAGAATGAACTGATCTTGGATTGCATGAATAAAACGAATGAATGCCTTTGGTTCTTTGGATTGCTGCCTCTTCGTGTTTTCGTTTATGGTTTTTGGCAATTTGGCGGTTCGGCTTTGGGCCGCCATCTGAATTTGGTCGATTAGCTTTCTTTCTGAAGCTAATTCCCGCTCACTTTTTTGGCCAAATGGTCTAGGGTGGCAAATTAAATTAATCTTTACCTCCACAATTTTAATAAGGGAAATGTCACTTAGCCCCTCAATATTATTATTTAAAATTATTATTTGAGTATTTTATTTTATTTTTATTTAACGATTAATAAAGTGCTTATTAATAAAATTAAATAATTTTAAAATTTTTTTAATGATTAAAGATATTTACAAATATTTAAAAATAATAATAATAAAATAAGAACTACAAATTTGTGGCACCATCCTTTCAATAACAAAAACGCTCCTTGCAATCGGTCCATCGGATATGAGAACTGCCGTGTAATCGTGTCCAAGTGAAAAAAATAAAGCGGTGTGTTTTAGTACCCAGCCCACTCTAGTTAGCCCAGCCCACTAGTTTTAAAAAAAGAGCCACTTAAGCACACAGCCTTCGTATCCTTCCTCCCTTTTTTCAGTTTTCGCTCTAAAGCCGCCACACCTCTGCATTTTTTTTAGCTTCTTACGTTATTTAGCTTATAACTCTCTTTTGATCTCTCTCATAAATACCATGAACATGAAATCATCATCCTAACGTACATTCCTTAATTTTTCGACCATGAAAATGGTTTTTTTCCTTATAAAAATCCGAAGTCTTCTTTGAAGACAACTTTGAAAATTTCTACCTACAATTTGGATCACGAGATAAGTCTTCATACAATTAAAGTTTGTACTGTATAGGAATTTTTTTTGCATCATATAAAAATGATAGATCATTCTAATTATATTTTATTAGAAAATTTGTTTATTTTTCTAAACATTCTCATCTCATTTAATTATTATAATTTTTAAAATTTTCATAATAATAAAATAAAATAATTCAACTCTTACATAAAACTGTAACACATACCTCTGTATATGGACTACTCTTTCTCTTCTTTATCATAAGATTTACTTCTTAGTAATGAACGATAAGCATCTATATTCATTTTATGTTATAAATTATTAACGACTTTTAACGACGAGATCTATTATCATTTTTTGCGCCTCCTCAAAAATTTAGAGCAGGTACAAATTCTCCCAATTTATGGCCCACCAAAAAACTTAAATTTAAGTGCCAAAAAGTTAAGTCAAACCCATATATTCATCAAATCCTAAAAAGTTAAATCATTTCATTTATATTTTATCTATAAATTTTTAAACTCATCTCAAATAATTTTTTACATGAATAGAAAAATAAAATAAAAATAATTGTCAAAAAGTTAAGTGAGACTTACGTATTTATCAAAGTTCAAACATATACTTTTTTACAAGCTACATCGTCTCAAAAAATCTCACTACCATTTAAACATCTCACCTCCTCTTATTTGAACCGTGTATCCAAATAAGCCTTAGTCCTCGTCAATTCCAGTAGAATAAAGTTATTATTGTTAGTGTGTCACGATGCTGAAGAGATGGTTCATTTGCCTATCCGATAGTGTTGTGAAAACACAACAATGGCATATGAGTGAACGAAAATACAAGCAAATCAATCACATGATACAAAATTAAAGCAGTTTGACAATGTGCATACCTACACAAAACTGTAGAGGATCTTATTATGTTAATATTGAACTTGAGCAAATGAATCATTTAGTCCCATTAAGAAACGCATGACCAAGTTGTGTTGATTTGGCACTATTAAAGTTCACAAACCTCCACAGAACAAATCGGCAAAGGTCTATAATTCAACAATTCATCTCATAGAACTTTCATTTGAGTAAAGTAAGCACTGATGGAGAGATCATTTCACATTAGCAAAGAAAGAGATTTCTGAAGTTGGAAAATTCGAGGGCCATTGCCTTACGAGAATCATTCTTGAAGATCAAACCACCTGTCTACAACAGGCTCAATGTAGATCATGCTGGCAACAATCTCTTTAGAAAGAGAATTAAGTAATCATGATAAAATCATATTGTTAGATTCAGGAGGTTTAGGAGTAGAACCATCCACGAATCCAACCTTGTTCTTGGCAATCAGTGCCTTAAGCATGGATCTGCGCCAAGTGTGATAGTTATCACCGATTAATACTTGAGTAACAAGTAAAGAGCCAAGGCTATCACCGTGATAGAGATAGTGTGGACGGGAAGAATTGAGAGGATCAGTGGTAGACGATGAAACAGAGGAATTTGATTTAGTAGTTATGATGAATATTTGCGTGAGAAGTATGTTGTTGATATCGTATTTAGCGACTTGGACTACTTGGGATCACTTTGATGCCAAAGTTAGTGAATCAATTCGATGGATGAATACAACAGAATGAATATAGTGATTGTCCTGTGACTCGTGGTATCTCCAGCTATTTATAGTCATTGGCGAGCATTGGGTTTACCCCCAGATGATTGGATGGCCGTCTTGTCAGTTCAGGTTATCATTTCCTTTATGCTTCTCTGGCAGTTTTCCTGTCGTGCCCTGACTGTGCGGGCAACTTGACCCTTTGGCAGCACGATGTCAGTCTTTACTTTACCCTTTCGTATGCCATAATTCATAACTCGTATTTAATGTTGTGAGGGATTCTAGCTAAGCATTTTGATGCCTCTAAGTTGGCCAGGCGTGCTTCTGTCTAGATTGCATTTAATGTGGCATGCTTCGAGCAGACCTCCACATTAAATGCGACGTGCCCGAGGTTGACCATCCAGGGTTTCTCTTAGCTTGGTCTCGCCTCCACCACAAGGTTTAGAGGACTCGTCTCCCGCCTTATGGCTTAGAGGGCTTGCTTTATGCCTTGATATGAGAGTTGCATTGGGGACCTCCTTGTCCTTGGGTCTCTCCTAGGTCTCGGGCCCAAGGCTCAGTATCCTAGAGCCCAAGGCCTTGTTTCCCAAGCGAGATTCTTCCCCTCACATTTGTAATTCAAACTGATACTACGTTAATATTAATACTCGAAATTTGCTTAGAGAAAACAGAGCAAACAATTGATAAGTATTCACACTAATGTTTACATCAAATGAAGCCAATATTTATATCTGATACATGGTGGGAAAAACTATTTAAAATACTTAAGTGCTCAAAACATGAGCTTAAAGTAAATAAAGAAATAAAATACTATTTCTAATATATGAAAAACAGTGTGTTTTCAACTCTAATATATTATGCTGAAGATTCACAAAATACACTTCAAGACTAAGTCTCTCAATTTAGAATACTCGAACGTACAAAATTTCTGATTAAGTATATATTTATAGTGTCATACAATGAAAATCCTAATTTTGCTATTCTACATTATTCATTGGAGCAGAACTTCGAGCAAGATTGTTGTCCGATACACACTTGAGCTACTTGTCGAACAATATTTGAGCAAACTCTTTGGCCGAGTTTCGTTCAAGCCACCTATTTCGCGAATGCCGAACAAAATGTTTGTTTGACGGTTTTTTATATTTGCGAAGAGTGCGAAAAAAAGTTCTTGAGAGCGTTGCCTAATGGTCTAAGCATGCGCTCCATAGCCCAAGCCTTGATGAAAATGCGCCGAAAAATTATAATGTATCCTCATCGGATTGGGTCATCAAATCAAGCCAACGGACCAACAAAACCAAGTTCCACAAATCTAACAATACCGCGTAAGAGAGGTTATTCTTTTGTGCCAAAAATATAAAAGAAAAACAAAGAGTGGTCCTTCTGAATTGACTGGTGGCAGTAATCGGCCTATGCTCCGAGTGATGAAAACAAAGGATAGAAAAACGAGATTTCTTCGACGAGCCTTGCTAACTCATCAGTACACCATACATCATATTTATTTAAATTTTTTTAGTATTATTTTGCTTAAATTAATTAAGTTATTCTACTCATTATCTATACACCACACATTTGATAAGTAATATATATATATATATATATTTATTTAAAAATCATGTGAAGTATATAGTATAAAAATAATGAGTAAAATTGTTCTAGGAGCGGTTTGTGATGATCCTGTTTTCTAATTTACACTAAAACTAGGTTGTAATATCTTATGCACACTAAGTAGTATCTTCAAATTAAAATGCTCGTTTTTATTATGAAAATCAAAATCTAGTATGAAACATCTATATTCGCTTTATATAATAATAATAATAATAATAATAATAATAATAAGAATAATAAATCTGGTAAAAATATCTTCCATTCTACTTTATAACACCATTAAAATCTAAATTTTAGAAATTCTTTTGTAAAACTAAAATTAGTCATAATTGAAAAGAAAAACAGAATGAATTAAATGGAGCATTAATAAATAAGATTGCTTTCCATTTTCTATTTTTATAAATACTCGAGTATTTAATAAATGGAGCATTAATACTCGAGCATTAATAAATGGAGCATTAAAAATTAAAGATTGCTTTCACAGGAAAAATGTTAAAAAATGTTAAGATTTCTTTTGATATAAAAATATATAGTTTTTAGTTTTTTTTATTTAATGATTAAGAAAATATTTTTAATAATATTGTAAATTTTGTTATTTTTAAAAAACATTTAAGAATATTAAAAAAATAAAAGAGAAAAAAAATAAAAGAAAAAAATTACACCAGATATTGAGAAATGACTTTCGACTAGCATTATCTTTTCACAGATGTCATGCGTACCGCATACGTACCAAAAAAAAAGTCGAGGTTAATTATAGCTTTTTATCATTATTTATTATTTTATTATTATTTATTATTATTTTATTATTATATTATATTATATTTATTATTTATTATTATTATTTATAAACATTTTTCAGTACTTTTAACATCCTAACATAACCTTATTTTTTGCGTGTAGTGATTAGTGGTGTCTGGTGGATTGAATTTTTGTTGTTTAGTCAAATAAATAAAAGAAAGAACCAAGTATTTGACTTGTGACTCGGATTGATAATCGCGCGAGGAGAGAGAGAGAGAGAGAGAGAGAGAGATCTCCCCTACTAGAATTTAGGACAGATTCAGCAAAAACAATGAGATAATTAACGTGACTACGTGGGAAGCACAAATTCAGCAAAAACATTGAGATAATTGATGTGCGTCACGTAATCATCAGTTGTGCTGTGCTGATCCGTTAGTTAATCGTGTCCACAAAGATTTTACTCGAAAACTGAGTTGCACGTTCCCAAGGACCCACATTCTCAACCTTAACACATTTCCCCCGACCGACGGTCCAAACAATTTGGTGGAGCCCCGTTTTCCAGACAATTATTATACGGAAATAAATAAAAGAATAATGTTACATAAATGACTGTATAACGCTATTATACACTTACTATTGTAATTATTATTTCTCTAAATAAAGTACCAAAAAGATTACCATTGTTGCGACTCGTGAACCCTAAAATGTGGGTCAGGTTCTACTATTTGTCGGTTTTCATTACCCTTACACTCAAATAGTTCCAGTTTGAGTGGCTCATAACGGGGAGGACAAGCATTGGCCATTGATGGGATTTGGGCCCTACCTCTGTATTTTGCTCCCCTGCCTTTCTCTCTGCTCATTCCATTTATGAATGTTATTGGCATTGCTAGCTAATTGGACCAGCCAAGTTACTACCCTGAAATTACTTAGTTTCTGATGTGCTAATGGGTGTTGGTTTTAGTGTTTGAAAGGACACACTCGGAAGCTTCACTTTTACCAGACAAATCTTGATGCATTGCTTTATGTGTTACACTAGTTTCGAACCTAAACATCTCAGCAGCTAAGTTTCCAGCTTACTCCAAAATTGATATATTCAAAACAATAAATAAATAAATAAAAAGTATTGACATTTCTTTCAGCATCCATGGTACATCATAGCTCTTTCATCAGCAAGACATGAACTGGTTTTTCGTTGGTGTAAAAGGGAATGATAGCCGAAAAAGACGCACGTGATAGTATACTTGTATGGAATTTGTACCTATCAAGGGTGAAGAATTGATTTTCATGCACCCAACTCCAAGGATTAGAATTCAAACGAGAATTCAACCGCTTTTGTGATATCAGCAAGCATGTAGCAATGCCCACAAATGGAGAATTTCATCTTGCCCAATAGAACACCAACACTTTATGCATCTAACATATCAAATCTTAGAAAGTAGAAATCAAAATATAATTAAGGGTTCCACATTTCACAATCATTGTTCCTCTCTATCTACATCAACAATACAAAGTAAAATTCACAGTTGAAAATTAAAAAGCATAAACGTGAGATCTCAAGCACCTGAAATCTCCATTTTTATTGGCCATAACTCCTGGCACTTAAACGTGTATTGCTGCTGAATTCCGGCATAGAAAAAAGAGACAACATGCTGCCTACACCTTAGAAAAAAGAACCACTTTTACCGTCCATCAGCGGAAGTGAAAGACTCGGCAAATCCAGTAGGTCTTGCTGGGATACTGTCTTTGCTGTCTTCTAGAGACATATAACTCAAGTCCTTTCCTTCCTGCCAGCCCTTCACCATCTGATTAAGAGGAAGGCTGTAATCAATTCCAGAATATTCATCGGTGTCATCATTGAATGGTTTCCATTTTTCCACAAGCGGGGACAACACGTTCACGGCATGGCCCATATCTGGCCTTTGGATGGGTTCTCTAGCAGTGCAGTGCCCAGCTAATTCAGCAATTATGGAGATGCTCTCAAATGTTTCTTCTTTTACATCTAGGGCCGGGTCAATGGCCGCCATCAATGTGTCCTTATCTGATTTTATGCGCCAGAACCATGCGGCTAAGTACTGGCTCTCCTCAGGCCTGTCCTCATCAAGTGCCATCATCCCGGTCAACAGCTCCATTAGCACGACACCAAAACTGAAGACATCAACTTTGGTTGTAATTTTTCCTGTCACTGGACCAATCAAATGATCGCAGCTGGAGTTAGTAAGACACTTGCATGCACTAGTTTTGGGATAATAGACAATGAAGTTGCATAGTCATTTCTACTTATACAAGAAATAAGTAAATATGCATCTGTACATTTCCAATCATCTGCAATTGAGTAGGCTACTTTGGTAGGTGACTTCTTGTGCAAGAGATGTTTTTTACCTCTTGAATAAGTTGGAAGGGCTCTAATTCGTTTACCAATATTTCATTTCTGGTTTGGGCACCAAACTTTCTCTCCCGCTCAAAATTGAAAGGAGAAAACATTTCAAATCCCTTTTGAAACTTAAATTTCCAACCAACTTATAAATGACCAAGATTGAAACAAATACACACAACAGTTTGAAAGTAATGTGATTTTTAAAAATAACTTTCAAATTCCAGTTTGTATATTTAAAGCATATGGAAGATACTCATTATCTACTGGATCCAAATTGATATTTGCAAGAAGTTTGCTTATTAGTGCCATAAGCTCAATGAACTGGAATTTGAAAGTTAATTTTAAAAATCACTGCCCTCTTAAGTAATAAATAAAGAAGCAATTAGAAGATCACTGCCCTCTTATTCATATCAATTTTCAATGCAACAAATTTAGAAGCAATTAGTTTGAAGGTTACCGGCATATTCTGGTGCTAAGTATCCGAAAGTCCCAGCAAGCCTGGTTACCACGGATTTCTCACCATCAGGAGCAAGCTTCACCAATCCAAAATCTGAAATTTTAGCTCTTAAATCATCCCCAAGTAAGATATTTGAAGATTTAAGATCTCTGTGTATGAAGATCTGGTGAGCCATACTGTGAAGATACTCCATTCCCCTGGCAACATCCAAGGCAATATTTAGCCTCCTCTTCCAAGAGAGAGGATCTAACTTTGCGCTCTTCCAGTGGAATAGATGCTTACTGAGAGCCCCTTGAGGCATATACTCATAAACAAGAATTCTCTCGTTGCCTTCAATGGAATAACCCAAAAGAGATACCAAATGACGGTGCCGGACCTTCGAAAGCACTGCAATTTCAGACTGGAATTCATCCAATGCTTTGCTAGTAATGATGCCAGCCTCCATTCTTTTCACTGCTATTTTTGTACCATCATCCAATTCTCCCTTGTAAACTACCCCAAAGCCGCCACGACCAAGTTCTTTCTCAGGAGCAAAATTATTTGTCACATTTCGAAGAACTTGAACTGATATGATTAGATTTCCAGCTTCAATGACATGAGACTCGCCCATACCACTACTGTTTCTACTTCCAGAACCGCTCCCTGTCAGTGCAGAAGTGCTACCCTTGGTGTTGTTGGCAACAGCAATCTTGACTGTGTTATCTAAATCAGATGGATCTCTTGGGTGAATTACAACAGAACTAGAAGTTGGTGCCACATCTTTTCTCTTCTTACAGTAATAGACAGAGAAAGGTACGATCAGAAGAACAACTATTGCAACACCTGCAACAGGTGCCAAGACTGAAACCAAAATGGATCTCTTAGAACTTTCTGGTTTGCCAGACGTATCTTCACCATTAGAACTTGAGCCTGTTGTTGGGGAAGAGGGGTTCGATGGGGACTGAGAACTACCAGATGATGGGCCATTTTCCGGTGGACTGTTTCCAGCAGGGGGGGCTTCCTTCGATTGATTACCATTCAATAGAGGGTTATCAACAGTGACGAGGTTCACAGTACCACTAAATTTTGGCAATGGAGGGGAAATATTGTTCCCACTGAGGTCCAAAGTTGTCAAATACTTCAAACTAGTCCAGTTTTGGGGAATCTGACCACTCAAATTATTATTCTGAAGTCTAATCTGCGTAAGAGAACTTAGATTTGCAACCACGGGACTCAAGGATCCATTGAGATTAAAGTTGGGCATGTTTATGATAGAAATCTCGTTGCTGGGATTACAACTCAGTCCCAACCATTGCCTTTCACAAGGCTGATTACCAGTCCATGAAGAAACAAGATTTGTTGGGTAATTCACCCACTTGAGAAACTCTATAAGTGCCATAACATCCGGCGCACAAAGAACCCCAGGAGTTGATTGACAAAATGCATTAGAATTATAAGAGACAGTGGTAGCTTTGAATTTTGGTATAGGACCCATCAACCCGTTATTGCTCAAATCTAAATTATCCAATGGCATATTAGCTAAGGTATCAGGAATTAAGCCAACAAGTCGGTTACCATTAAGATTCAGATCCTTGAGGAGAGTCAAAATCCCAATGCTATCAGGAATCTCCCCTGTGAACTGATTACCATGAAGCCAGAGACTTCCAAGAGAGGTCATCGTTGTCACTATGTCGATTGGGCCTGTCAATCCGCCTCCGTTCTGGTCATTCAACCATAGCATCTGCAAACCCAAACCACTAAAACTCTCCGGAATTTGACCGGACAAATTGTTCACAGAAAGTTTCAAGTTTGACAGAGAAGAAAACTTCCCCAGAAAGCTTGGCAACGGTCCCACCAAATTGCAACGAATACAAGACAGATTTCTCAACTGGGGCGAGTCCTGCAACTGAGTAGGGAACATCCACCCAGTACTGGCATTCAAATTGATGGAATCCAATGCCATGACCTCCAAACTCACAAGGCCATCGAAGAAATCGCCAGGAATGGTATCGAAAAGGTTGTTGTCCAAGTAAGCATTGCGCAGATTGGACAAGCCGCTGAACGACGGTAAGGCTCCGGTGAAGTTGTTTTTCTGGAGGCCAAGGTCTGTGAGCATGGAGAGCTTGTTGAGATTCTGGGGGAGAGGGCCACTTAGACCCAGGTTTTGGACCTGAATCTGGGCGACCCTGTCTCCTTTACAGACCAAGTGTTTCCACTTCGACCCGCATGGGTCATCACCGTTGTCGGGCCACTGCAGGAGTTCTGGGTTTTCCAACCCTTTCTTGAACTGGTTGATAATCGCAAGGTCATTCGGGTCAGTCGCGCCGAAAACCACCACGAGAAGTGAGAGAAGAAGTAGAAAGACAAGCTTTTTATGGTGGGGTTCCATGGTAGATCAGTAATAGTACACCATGCTTCTTCATCGCAAATATTGAAACCCCAAATCGTAAAAAAGAAGCTTCATTTGGAGCACTAACGGCGGTTTTCCAGGATAACCATATGAAGAATCTTGCAAAACACAGAATTCAGATTACTTGGAGCATACGGAGGGTGGTGGGGAGAAGTAAACCTCACATGCAGGACTAAACCAACGAAAAACATCAAAATTAAAAAAACAGTACAAAAATTCAAGCTTGATGAATCCGCTAAAGAGAAGTACAGGCGGATCTTTGAAGAAAAAATTTGCAACGAGTGGAAGAAAATTGTCGCGGATAAATTCCGAGTGTAAATAACGGGAATAGGAGAAAAGTTCGGTGTTTTGTCCGTACCTGTTTGGGAATGCAGTAGTTTCCGTTCCGAAATGGTGATTTGCCACGGCCACGCACCACACCTCGCTTTTCTTTGTCTGTCTGTCTGTCTGGGTAGCATTCAAGCTTCAAGGTGGTGAGTGACACACTGTGACAGAATGATTATTGTTTTTTAAAAGTGTGTTGATTTGTTTAGATTAATATGATTTGGATTAGTTTTAGGCCCCGTTTGTATTTAGAGATAAGCTCAACTCATCTCAATTCATCTTCATTTTATTATTATATTTTTATAATTTTTTTATATAAAATATAAATTTTTATACACATTTTTCAATTCTCAATACACTTTTTTCAATTTCTAATATACATTTTTCAATTCTCAATATACCTTTTTTAAATTCTAAAATAATAATAATATTAAAAAATAAATTAAATTCATCTCAACTCATCTCAACTCATTTCATCTCTAAATTCAAGCGGGACCTTAATGATATATTAATTATTTAGTCAAAAATCGACCGGACCTGACCTGACGGAAGCTGCTGCCGTTCCCATTCTCTCGGCAACACCAAGTGAGGCCTAATTTCCACGCATCTCTCCTGCTGTTTTTTTACCCATCTCAATAACTATTTCGTGACTAACAAATACAAAATAAATAATAAAATATAAAATCTTAAATTTGACTGCGGGACCAAGGAACTAGTCTCAAGATGATAACTTTATAATTAATTTATAATTCTATATAAAATAGAGGATAATTTTATAATATTAAACTTATTTTTAATAAAGTGACATAATTTTAATAATTATTTAAAAATAAGTTATAGAATGATTGTAAAAAGATATAAGTGTATGATAACTCGTCTCACTAAATTCTTTTTTATTTTATCAAATCCTATTAGGTAATAATCTAATTTCAAAAATATTTGATGAGATATTTCATGTCCTCGGTACATATCTTTGGAAAGGAAAATAATAAATAAATAATTATTTTTATAACTTTTCAGGGTGGTGCTATGAACACCATTCATTGAGTCCTAACATTTTCCCCTTACATCTGCACGAAAGAGAGATTCTCAAATTTCTCCAAACCCCCAAAACTCATGCCCCTTCCCCTCCAATCTCGAGCGGTGAGAGCCTCCAGCACTCCTCTTACTTTAAAATGTGAAAACATGATTGGAGAACATATAATCGTAAATTGTCTAGACCTCTTATGCAATGATACCCAAATGATCAAGCAAAATTTTTACTCTACTCCCTTTTGTGGTTAGACGGAGGTGATTCTAGCGTCGGTTGGTGATAGGTTCGATGGAGGGATAAGGGCACGGGTTTGAAAAAAGACTCTTCTATCCAAAGATAAGGGTAGGAGACATGGTTTGGAAAAATTAGATGAAGCAAAATAAAAAATAAAGAAAAAATGCCACAAATCAATGGCATGACACCTCAAATGGGACTCAAAGAGCGATGTCTCCAGACTTTTCCAACTTTTTATAATATTTTAAATTAAAGACATTTTTATACAATAATTTATAAAATTAATATGACTTTACATTAAAAATATAATCATATATATATATATATATATACTTTGTTCACAAAAAATTATCACATTACATATGTTTAAGGTCTCGTTTAAATTTGAAAATGAGATGAAATGAGTTAAAGTGAATTTATTTTTTAATATTATTATTATTTTTGAATTTAAAAAAATTATCTTAAAAATTAAAAAATTTGTATTAAAATTTATATTTTATATAAAAATATAAAAAAAATTATAATAATAAATTAAAATAAAATAAACTCATTTACGAATACAATCGGATCCTAAATTATCTTTGCCGAAGACAGAAGTTCAGTACTGACAGAAGTAAATAACAATATAATGGCAGCATGCCAGAAACATGACAAATTAAATAAATTAAATACGTGCAGATTTCAAATTCAGACACGACCATTCATAACGTGAATTACAAATCCCTCCCCCAAAAGAATTGTGCAGTGTGCACGTTCCACAGCAGAAAAAAATCTATGGCAACATCTTCATGCAATAAAATTCATAAATCTCTTGCAGTGTCCAGCCAACGAAAGTGATGATCATAAAGTTTATATTTTATAGCAAATAAACAAATTTTATTACGATGCCACGTGTATGCTCTCACTGAAAACTTCATTTGCCTGCCTAAAGAGAAATATATAAAAAGGGGAAAAAATCAATACAGAATAATAAAATTATTAAAAAAACAAAATGAAAATTAGAACGTGATGTCCTTAGGGGTAGTGCTGTAAATATAAGTTAAAAAAATTAAATTACGACTACAAAATAATAATAAAATGATGAGTAGTCAAAAGGTGATGCCGAGAACCAAAAATAGAAAAGAAAAGAAAAAAAAGTCAAAAGGGGAAGAAGCTCAATGGCCGTGTTGTAAAATTGAGAACAAAACAGGGAACGTGGCAACAGATCATGCGAAAATTGCGGTTGAACTTGAAGGACCGTGGCTCCAGCATTGCGGCACCTTAACCGGCAGTCCCCATCTTTACGTGTTCACTATACATGAGATTACGTATCTGACCTTAGTGACTGGAATCCTCGAATTTATTCCTCAAACTTTGATTATTTTATTTTCTTTCAGTTTTTATTTAATTATTGAAAAAGTGATTATTAATAAAATTATATATATTTTTTAATTTTTTTAACAATTAATAATTTTAAAAAAAATGTTGAAAAAATGTTTTCAATAGGCTTGGAATATCCTAATTTTAAAGGCAGCACTATAATCTAATTTATATATAAAAAAAATATATTTACAATCATAAATTATATAATATTATATTTTATAATTATATGTGGAATTATTCTTATTCCAATAGATAATAATTATAAGTGTATTTCTTCTTTTTATTTCTTTATTTTTATCAGTTATTTTTTTAACATCATTAAATATATATTTAATAAAAATTTATAATATTATTCAAAAATACTTTCTTAATTATTAAATAAAAATAAAAATAATAAAAAGAAAAGCCATCGGGATCCACTAACTATCGGTGGGTTTAGCCTTTATCAATTTTAAAATGATTTAGATTTAACAATTTTTTAAGAGAATGTACCGAACTTATATATATATTAAAATTATACAATTCACTAGACAATTTATTTCATACAATCTTTCTCTAATCCTTCTTTTATAGACAAGTATTATTCTCATTATAATAAGCTATTTTATTAAAATAAATATTGTAATTCATTTAAAATTGTATCATATATTTACCAAAATAAATAAAAACTGTATCATATAAATCACACTTGTGATGCATTCTAATTAAATTCATCTCAATTTATTTTATCTCTAAATCTACCTAAAACTTTCCTCTTTTGCAATTTGCAATGCCAATCTTAACCAAAAAAAAAAAAAAAAAAATGTGTCTCTGCTCACATGCTTAAATGACGTGTGATAATTCAATTGGCTGGTTTAGATTATTTTGTTTAATTTTCAACTAATTTTGTAGGAAATTTTCTTTCTTATTTGTACCAATTGATCAAATTAGTCCAATCAAACGGCAACATTTATTCTTCTTAAATAATTTTTTATTTGATACCTCAATTAGCACTCTAAAGATCATGAAATATTTAACACAAATGGGGAAAACTCTTGATACGTTAAGTTAAGCGCGCGATCAACTACCGAACCTCATCGACTAGCTAGATTAATTAAAGCATTGCAGATTTGTGTCCCACTGCATGGGTTTGAAATTAGAGAGTTTGGGTATGAACTACAACTTCGGCTTAAGGTCAATATTAATTATAAATATTAAATACGGTTCAGATTTATTTTTTAGAAATATGCTTATGATCTCTTGCTTCGTACCTTAAATTTTCAACAATAACTACAAAATAATAGATTAAGGATACCTATTATCTTTTTAATTAATCTGATCATTAGATACTAATTAATAATTTAATGTCGGTGGGAAAATTGGGTCAAGTCATTGCATGTGCACAAGTTTAGTCTTTTCAGCAAGAGTATTCGGTTGCTGTTTAGAGTCAAATCCCAGTTTTATCGCGGTCAAATGCCTTTTCCAAGGAGAGTTCTGCCTCGCTTTACTTTTCCAATTTTTAATTTTGATTTTATAATATTTAATTTTAATTTTTAAATTTAATCAAATATTTTAACTCAAACTATTTCATTACTATTTTTAAAATATTTTATTATTATTTATAAAATTTACATTTCATCTTATTATCTTATTCAAAAAATAATTTATACAAATTTTAAATAAATAAAAAGTTACATACAAGTTCTTGTAAAAAAAAGTAGATCTCACCTTATAAGAATATAAAAATCTATTATTTATTAGTGATATCTACTTTTAAAAAAATATATATATATATACTTGTATAAAATTTATATATTTAGGACTTATCTGTTGTACCTAGAATTACTATATATTTTAAGAATCACAATTTCCCTTAATGCGTGTTTGAAAAAGTTGACGTATGCATAGAGGTTGCCGAGTATTCACAATTTTGCCTTTGAAAATTCATTTATTCCCTTGACCAACCAAGCCCATGAAATTCTTATTAAGCTATTCGAATTTTCAATTCTCAGAACAATTATTCGACGACCGACAAAATTCTTTAACCAAAACTTTCAAGTTCTTGGTTATATAATATGAGAATTCCTGAATCGAATCCTGCCTTTTTGTAGTTTCCTTTGTCGTCGTCTGTTGTAGGTAATACTGTCCACTCCATCGAGATCTGAGGGAGTCGGCGACCACACCCCTGTGATGGCGAGGCGCAACGACTTTCGATGTGCCCCCGACGACTTTAAACTAGAAAATGGGTCTGTACCCATCGTCGACGGTGACAGAAAGAGCTGGGTAAGACTGAATCTCCATTAAAAATTTATCTTCATTTTATTTTTTTATTATGTTTTTTATTATATTTTTTATTATATTTTTTATTGTATTTTTTAATTTAATTTAATTTATTTAATTTTCTATATTTTTTATTATATTTTCTAATATTTTTTATTATATTTTTATAATAATTATAGGAGTTTAGAGATGGGAAAGGGGCGGGCTACAGAGACGTAGGGGTGCAGTCCGACCGCACTCCAACCTCTCTCATATAATATATATGTATGGATTAGACTTGACCTAATTTTTTTTCTATTTATTAATAATTTTTACATTTTTATTTTAAAAATTTTAAAAATTATTCATATTTTAATTTTAGATTTTCGAATTCAAAATTCGAATAAACAAATCTAAGGCCCCATTTGTATTCGAAGATGAGCTTAACTCATCTTCATTTCATCATTATATTTTTATAATTTTTTATATAAAACACAAATTCTTATACACCCTTTTCAAATCCCAATACACATTTTTCAAATTCCAACACACATTTTATAAATTCTAAAATAATAATAATATTAAAAAATAAACTAAACTCATCTCAACTCATCTCATCTCCGAATCCAAGCGAAGCCTAAATTAGGCCTTAATTAATATATAGACCAATCATCGGTCTTCCACAAACATACCAACAAAAAGTGGGACCCAAGTATCTACTCAATTATCACCTTTAGTTTTCTCAACAATATCTTAAATAAAGTACCATTTTTTCGCAATCAAGGATTCTTTAAATCTGGTAAGGTTCTGGCGGTGCAAAAGTTGGCCTAATTTGATTGAGCCATAAAGCACAGACAAAGCTGGGGTTCCATATCTTATGCTAAGTTTTTTGTTCCTAGTGCCTAGTGGGTGGGGAACTTAATTGGGTCCAAAGAGTCAAAAGTTTTGAGGTCCCCTTTCTTTCTTTCACAATTTTCTTTCTTATTTTTATATGAACTGCATATATAATCGTCATGCGCATATATATATGTTTATTTATTGAATTTCCCATTAAGTGATCACTTGATTCGATGGCATGAAATTATTGAACGAACTCGAGAATATATTGCGTCGGTGTTAAAAGGTATTCTTATTTTTCGCGTAAAAACCAAACAATATTTCTTCGTCCTTAATAATTGAACTGATCAGCCGGTTGTGAGGAATCGGTACTCTAATCGGACCGAAAACGTTTGGGATTTCTACTTATCATGACTTACACGGTGCGCTAGCCCTCATGAGTGTGCTGTCTACGTAATGGCCATGCATTACTTGATCGCGAGCTTTCCGACTAGCAAAGCAGGATTATTTTGACTTTTTTAGATATATTAAATTAATTATATCTGACTATTTTTTTTATAATAATTTTAATTATTTCGCTTCATTATCTAAAAAGAGTGATAAGATTATCTTAAAGGGATTAGTATTAATCATGGATGACCTAAACTTACCCATCTCTTCTTTGAAGATGACTTAATCTTGTTTGGTTCGTCGAATCTTCTCACGACTAACTCATTCCTATCCTGTCTTGAATAATATTTCAACTGGTATGGTCAAAAAGTTTACCCTGAAAAATCATTGGTTCATTTTAGTCAAAATACTTCCTTGGTGGCAAGATATCGGATTTGCACTAGAATGGGTTTCAAATATGTTTTCGCTCAAATCAAGTATCTGGATTTTCCCCTCATCTGTGGATGCTCTAAATAATTTCTTTTTCAAGATCTTCTAAATGACATTTCAAACCAAGCGACTATGTGGAAAGCCAAACTGTTGTCTCAGGCAGGGAGGTCTGTTTTGATCAAATCCATAGCCAACACCATGCCCTCTTACATCATGTCCACCATTTGGATCCCCAAAACCATCTCTAAACATATTGACCAAATTCTCATGAAGTTCTGGTGGGGCTTTCCTCCTAATAAAGTTCACAATTTCGCTTCTAAAGTTTGGACTTCCATCTGTATGTCAAAAGCTGTGGGTGGTCTAGACTTTCAACTCTCCTCAATCTTCAATAACGCTCTTCTCAGCAAACTCAGTTGGCAAATGGTCAAAGGCAATCAATCTTTGTGCTTTTCCATCATTGTTTTCAAATACATGCAATCCACACCATTTCTGGATATCACTGTAAAATCTTTTGACTCTTGGTTTTGCAAAGGACTCCTTCATCAACAACATCTTGTGAAGTGTAACTCTTGTTTCCAAATCAGTGCTTGGGCCATTGTCCGGGTTGGCTTGACCCATGAATCCATACTACTCTTTCTTGTTTACCAATCTCCAAACATGACCTCATTCCCCAGGATACCACATTAAAGGTTGTGGAACTGACTCTGGAGAATCCGCGAAGGTAAAATATTCTCCTTTTTCAAACCCTATTCAATGATCACATTGTTGCAAAAATCCAGAAAATTCCTTTGCCTAAACAATACTTACTTGAGGTACCAGACATATTGGTTTGGAAGAATAGCGTTTCTTAAAAATTCTCTATTAAGGCAACATACTCTGAGCTTGTCTCCAATTCGATTACTCTAACTAACAATGAGAGGTCAACTCACATTTGGAAAAAGGTATGGAAAGTTAGGATGCAGGATTGACTCAAATTATTGGTTTGGAAAACCCTGCATAATATTCTTCCCACTAGGTCACTGCTCAAACACTCCCTAAATCTGGATCATGATCAGATCACGTGTCCTGTATGTCAATCAGAAGAGGAAACATTGAATCATTTGTTTCTCAACTGTTCGTTCATTCAAATTCTTTGGCGGCAATAGTCTTGGTCCTTGAATATCCAATCCTTTGTAGTTCACGAGGTTGCCCATTGAGTTGAGTGTATTTTGTATTCAGACCTTCTTCAACTTCCTATCATTGATCATCATCACTTTCAGCTGTTTGCAATCATTGCCAATGATAGCATTTGGTTTCACCGAAATACAATTGTGCTTGAAGGTCTTTGCCCCAATGTTGAGGGATTTATTAAAGATGTCAATACAACTTTCCATTAACATTTACTAATGCTAAGCTCAATCAAGTTAGAACCATAGAAGGTATTCCCAACACATCATCACTACTTGACTTTTGATGTGGCTACAAGAGCCAATACAAGCACTACAATAGCGGTTTGCTCAACGGTTAGTAGTGATATCGTTTTTGCCTACATAAAGGAAGTCTGCAATACCAATTCCAACAAAGGAGAAGCTTATACGCTTCTTGAAGGTATCAAAGAAGCCATTGCCTGTTCAATCAATAATATTGTAATTGCAGAGGACTCTCAAATTACAATAGATGCAGCCAATAACCATGAATCAGTAATGGACTGATCCATCCAATCAATTGCTAGAGATACTCGCTTCATTTTAAAGTCATATTCAAGCTGTAAGCTAAGGAAAATACATCAAGATTTTAATCAAAGTATGTATTTAGTTGCGTAATGGGTAATTTCTATCAAATATATAATTGTCTTTTATTAATCTCTATCTCTTCGTGCTTGTTAAAATTTTATAATAGTAAAGACCTTTCTGGTATTGAAGTTTTAAAGTCTGCTTATGCTTAATTATTTGCTTTAATATGATTTGTAATACGTAATACTATTTGTTTTATTAATACATTACTTTCTTTTAGAGGAAAGAGAGAGAGAGAGAGAGTAGCAAACTGGTTGCCAGCTGCAAATTAAAAGGGGGATGGCATTAGCATTATAAAAAGTTGACAAAAATATTCATGCTCAGAGAGCTTCGTCCTTCGTGCGATCGATTGCGATGTGTTTTGTGTTTGTGTTCTACTTTGGGGATGTTCTCAGATAGAATAATTCCAACAACAAAGGACAGCTAGCTTCAACCCATAGCAGTTGAAATTGAAAATGAAAGATGATAAGTTGGGAGCTATAGGTAGAATCTTCTCCAATATAGAGCCTGCAGTACCATTGATCTTTTCTTAATTATGACAGGTGGCCGATCGATTATAAATCTTATCCAGATACCGCTGTTTTGGCGGAGATGCTTACCCTCCGGCCTATCTCATGCTAACACATGGCTGTCAATTGTTGGTGGGACACGTACGTACACAAACATCCTAGAAATAAAATAAAACATGCATGCGCAAATAAATTAATTTGGGTTTGCTAATTGCTTAAATAAAGGCATCGCGATTTATTTATTAGGATCATGCATATATTTTAGCAGTCAAGGCCCTTTGAGACTCAAAGAACAACAAAAGATCGGTATGCCTAAACATCAAATATGTATCAATATTACATAGGACATCGAAGTCCTCGGCCATTTGCTTTGATCTGCAATCTAATATTTCTTGATCAAAGAGAAACAGATTTCAAACTAGCCAAAACTTCTTATTTTATTTTATTTTTTCGTCCGAATTATCTCTGCACATGCAGCTGTATTCCAGCAGCACGTTGGTTCCTTGGGCAAACCTGAGCTTATTAATAGGGTCTAACCCAATGTTAGAGGCCGAAAGCCCACAGTCTTGAAATAAAGCCCATACGACGGCCCATACAGCCTTAGTCCAGTTAGCCCAAAGATTCATGCCGACCGACTGAATTGTCGGTATGCACCAATCCGGCAATTTCGAAGTTCAACCCGTCTCTCCTCCACCGAACAAAGCCCATTTTGGCCCACAGAATATTCCTCACCACCGATTAGGGTTTTCTGATTTTAATTTCTCTCTGCACTTTTTCTGTTAGCCGAGTCTCAAGATTCCTCGTCACTATGGTTCGCTCCCTGTCCTCCCTCTTTCTTTTTATGGTTATCTATTGTTTTTGATAGCTGATTTGTGGTTTTTACTGAGTGGTGTTATTAATTCTTTTGTAAGCCGCAAGGAAATTACATAGAGCTTCGCAGGAAGAGACATGGCTTCCGCCTCGACCACTTCGAGCGCAAGCGCAAGGAGGCTTGTGAAGTCCACAAGCGCTCTGAATATGCCCAGAAGGTCAACTTCCTCTTCTTTCTCTTTTTAATTATAGCGTTCTGTGAATTCCACAATCTCTTCTTTCTTAATTTTTAGAGCTTGATCTCTCATTTTATTGGGGGTTCGTATTTTGAATGGAACAGGCCCTGGGTATTAAGGGCAAGATGTTCGCGAAGAAACGTTATGCAGAAAAGGCTCTGATGAAGAAGACGTGAGTCTAAATTTATTTGTTTTTGTCTTTGTTTTATATCTGGTTTTTGCTAATTTTCACTTTTTCACTCGATTTTTCTTCGAATTTATTTGTTTCACTTTCAGTTTACTATGGATTTTGACCGTTTCTATATACTAGTTCAAGAGTATTAGCACGATGCGTTGTTCTTTATAAATTTTGGGCATTGAGATTTTGATGCCTTAGTAAAGATATGCTCTGAACCATTTGGAGAATAACGGACTTATCTTTGTCATGGTGGTCGACAAAGTTATTGCAGTTCTCTGTAATGTCATCACTCAATCGCTCATACCATTTGTATCAAGTTAAATCACTATGTATCATATTATCCAGTGATCAATCACATATAACTTTTCATTTCTTCTTGTTGGCTACTCTTAAATTGGATAGCTACTTGTGGGTTAAAATCATCTCATTTTTCCATGCAAACAGACTGGCCATGCATGAGGAATCGTCCACCAGGCGCAAGGTGGATGATGATGTCCATGAAGGAGCTGTTCCTGCTTATCTGCTGGATCGCGAGAACACAACACGGGCAAAAGTATGTTGCTCCTGCAATCTAAAAATACTTGTTTTATCTGCAGACATCTCCTATAATGTGTATAAATACGAGATTACTCTGTATATAGGTTCTTAGCAATACCATTAAGCAAAAGAGGAAAGAGAAAGCTGGAAAGTGGGAAGTCCCTCTGCCAAAGGTAAGTTGATAATCAACTTCCTAGCATGAGTGTATTTGTTTTGCACTTTCACGGGTTTTTGCCATTTCCTTTGCTCATATGTGCATGTGTGCTTATTGTGGTTATCGTGCAAGATCCTTCATTTGGGCACCTCTCTTGAATGTAAACAGGGGAACTTTATAACGGGAATTTATGCCCCTTCTTCAGGTGAGGCCGGTGGCTGAAGATGAAATGTTCAAAGTGATCAGATCTGGTAAACGAAAGAGTAAGTTTTCCTTAACTCACCTTCTTATTACTCCCTTCTTGACATTTGACACTGTATATTATTAAAATTCATTTATCATTGATTTCATTTGTATGTCTTTAGCTTATGGTAAGACTGTAAGAAGATACGATAAGTGCTAGAAGACTGGTGTAGAGCTATTGTTGTTTTCATTTTTCCTACCTTTATTTATTTTTTGGCCTAACTCTACAGAACTTACGACTGTCTGGACTGTCTGAAGTGCATGAAATTCATTTGATTCAAGTTAAATTCGAATTATTTATATTTCTCCACCTGGATTCTCTTTTGCAACCAAGCAATGGAAAAGAATGGTCGCAAAAGCCACATTTGTTGGACCTGGTTTTACGAGGAAACCTCCCAAGTATGAGCGGTTCATCCGTCCTACAGGTTTGCGGTTCACCAAAGCTCATGTGACACACCCTGAACTCAAATGCACTTTCAATCTTGAGATAATTGGAGTAAAGAAAAATCCTAATGGTCCAATGTATACCTCTCTTGGCGTGATGACAAAGGGAACAGTCATTGAGGTAACTTTTCTATCAAAAGCTATGATCCATGAAAGAACGCAGTCAGTATAATAGGTTTACCCTGTTTGTTTCTCCTGTTTACGTGAATTTCAGGTGAATGTCAGTGAGTTGGGTCTGGTTACACCAGCTGGGAAGGTTGTATGGGGTAAGATTGCGTTTCTGATTTTATAACCACGCATTACCATTGTTATCAATGCCTTCTTTTTTCCACTCCATCAGTTCATGTCGCATTTGGTTTGTTCTTTATATTTGCCTCCCATCTGTCTCATTTGTTTTGTGGTGAACGCAGGGAAATATGCTCAGGTGACGAATGAGAATGATGGGTGTATAAATGCTGTTCTGCTTGTATAAAGAGTGTTACTAGCAACAGGAGACTGGGGAGTACACCAATGTGTCTGAAATAGGGTTCCTTCCACTAAATGGGACTCATGTTGCTTGCGTGTAACCCAAGTACGTAATAGAGCCTCTTTGTTTTTTTTCCTCATTCTTTCCCCAAGCGTAGGAGCATGCTAAAATAACAGTGTTATCCGAGTTAAATGAATGATGCAATTTTGTATTCGCAAACTTTCAAATTTATTTATTATTTAGCTTACCAGATTTCTCCATGGTTTTACCATTGAAGCTGAAGGTCAAACATCTTTTTTTTTTTGATAAGTAAAAGTATATTAATATTAGGCAAAAGCCAATTACAAGTGTTCAAAGCAATTACAAACAAATAAGGTCATGTCCTATCTACTAGGCACATTAGTAGCTAAGAAATCATGTAGGTCCATGCCGTTGAAATTCACGACAATGGACCAAGTACAGAGAGTTCTAAAAAATACAGCAATCAATTCCTCCTTAGTTTTCTCCTTATCTTCAAACGTTCGCTCGTTGCGTTCTAACCAAAGGCACCACATGATACATATGGGGATCATCTTCCAAACATCTTTACTGGGAACTAATAATTCTTACGCAACATATACGTCTAGTTTTCACCAAATTACAGAATACGCAATTGCATACGGTTGGCTGCAAAAACCCAGTTAATTATTGTCACATTAAAATACGAAGTCAGCGGTGTTACAGATCTTTCAGTATTAATTGATCAACACTGGCCTCTTGATGAAACTTCTCCATATATAGGGCTCCAATCTAAAGAAGCTCATGCACCCTTCTTTAAAAGGCCTTGTTAGAAAGGAGAAATGATACTTCATATAAAGTTCAGGACAATCTCCTTCTTAAGCAATGTAAGATTTCCTCTTTACTACTCCTCACTTGTGGGCCGATTTTTGTTGTGCTCCTATAAGTGGATTTTATTGAATCAATGGGTGGAACTCAATGCTGGAAGGTTTGGCTCTGATATCATAAAGAAGCTCATGTACCTTTCTCTAAAAGGTCTTGTTAGGAAGGGGAGAAGATATTTCATATAAAATCTAGGATAATTTTCTTCTTAAGTAATGTGAGATTTCCTCTTTATAATCCAACTATCTTGAGGAAACTTCAGATGAGAGAACCAAGTTAAATATTTAACTTGTCCATATTTTCGGTTGACTTGAAATTTAATGATAACTAAAAGAAAATATTATTTTATTTGTAATATTCATCGTACGTGCAGTTATAATATGATATAGATAATATTGGTCAGGTCAGTTATGTATTTTTATACTCCCAAGTCGTTGGCTGTCTTTTGGCTCATTTTCTGTCGGACCAGTATTCATGTATGATGTTGCGGGTACTGTAATTGTAACATGGTCAGTACTGCTGTCACCATCCAAAAGAGGTATTATGCTTTCTCGATGAAGTAGCTGTGGTTTTTGTGGCGATACAGTACTAGAGGGTTCAACACTACTATTGAAATGTGCTAAGCAAGATAGCTCGTGGACGGATTCACAGATTTTCTCCACGCATCTTGTGATTTCTATTAGCATTGAAGTCACTGAGGCTATTGGTATAATTGCCAGGAGGTCTGCATTCTCTAGTACTGCTACTGAATCTGCTTTGAGTGTAATCTCGAGTTCCTTAATGGCAGTTTTAGATATTTCTATATGGGAATTGGCCGCCAAAGGGTCTGTCATTGTTTTAATTGCTGTTGCTAATGCTTGAAGTGCCTTGCCTGATTCTAAACTCATCTTTGTTGTTGATTCTCGAATTTTGTATCGGAATTCTAGTGGTGCCTGCAAGAGTAACATGTACGCATGTTATTAATTAGTAAATTCTCTCAAGTTATAAAGGTTTTATGATATATAATTCTTTCTTAATTAATTAAAAAATCATTTTTTACAAAGTAAAGTTTTCATGTACTTTCTTACTTGATAAACGATTTTTAGCACCGCCATTTATTTAGTCATGTTAATTTGTCCATCTATTGATTGTGAAAATCTTCCTTTGTATCCCTTCTGTTATAATTAGTGTGTTGGCGTAATCTATAAATTACAAGGAATAGATGATCAAGAGATCACTCAGCGAGCATACGTAGTCTTCCTTTGAATTTCGAACCCCATAAAACAGGTACGTGTGTTGGCGTAATGTTTTATTGAGTTTTAAAAAATGAGAAAAAAAAAAATTGAGTAAAAATATTATAAAATTAAAATTTATAAAAATGGTATTGATTTTTATGTTTTAAAGTTTGTAAAAACATGTTAGATTTTGTGTTTAGATAATAATTAGGTTATAAATAAATGAAAGAATTTAAAATTTAAAATTTAAAATTAAAAAATATTTTAGATTTGAGTGATAATTAAGAATAACATTAGGAAGAGTTTCTTGAATTTTGAGAATCCTGTATCATGTCTCATCCATTGTTTTAAATACCGAAATTTTTTGTACCGGCCGGTTAGCTGGTACAAAAAAATTGATATTTCGTTTCGGTTGATTTTTCGGCCGTACTGGTCAGTACGGTCGAAATCGGTTGAAAAATATCCGGTACGGCTGGTACCGGATTTCGGCCTTCCAAAATTTTTTTTTTAAATTTTTTTATTTTATTTTTTACTATATTTTAACTTCAATTTAGACTAAATTAATTACATATATATATATTTATATATATAATTAATAATTATATTTATATATATAATTTATTTATGTATAAATTATTCTAAAACGATATACGAAACGATACTAATATTAAAATATTTCATTTCAATGATTTGATGGTACCGATACCAATATGATATTCAAAACATTAGTATAATCTCTTCTGTGGCAAACGTCCCTAAAGGTTCCGTTTGGTTCCTTGATTGTACGGAGTACTGCAGTCCACTTTTAAAATTCTCTTCCAACCAACCAAAACATAATTGAGCTGTATTCGTACGCAAAAATTTGGTGAGTTTAATTATTGTAGCTGACGTGATCGAAGGCCGACAAAACTTTTTTTCCACTCTCTCTTCTCTCATGTTTCTCCTTCCGGGCCCCTAGACTCCTGTCAGAGATAACCTTTTTTTTTTTTTTTTACCGCAGATTTGGCGCAGGCAAAACTATCAAGAAACAATAGTGGATCCGAATAATTTTATAATTTCATATAAATTTATTTTAATTTATTTTAATATTTAAATATATTTTAAATATATTTTATATAAATCTCACAAAATTTGTTCGACTGTCTTAACTAATTATTATTTATAAATAACTCAAATTAAATCAAATCAAATCAACTAAACTAATATCCAATCACAGCCTAGATGATCTTTTTAACTTAAGCTGAAATCACTAGGATCAAGACTAAGGAAATTCTCGTTGATGTTTTAGAAGCTAGCTAGCTAGACAAGTTGCGTGTTTCTTTCAGAAGTTTAATCAAACAAATTAATTCACACGTACATATATGCTTTACGTTTAACTTATTTCCCCAGTACTTATTCTCAATTAATTACATTCAGAAAAGATGGTACGCTAGCTAGAATACGTACTTGGATATCAGAGTAGTTGACGATGTACCCATTAAGAGCTTCAATATGGTAAGCACACTGTCTAGAAAGGGCTCCGATCTTCAAGTACTGTTTCCATGGATGAAAAATGGGGAAGAGGCCATGCCCTGGTTCCCATCTTGCGAAATTTGCCTGGATTATTCAATTATATTCAGTCATTCTGGCTAGCTAATTGACTCACATTCTAATCATGTAATATATCGTGCATCATGAACTACGTACGGAAACGAAAATTTCGAGCAGATGATCAGGTGCAGATCACAGGATTCATTTTAGGGAAATACTCTAGCAACACATAGATTAAACAAAATAATTTTATAAATTGATGTGATTTGTCAATTTATATAAATAGAGGCGTTCATCCAAATTTTGAAATCTGAAATACGGATTTAAAACTTTCTTAAATTTTTTTAAAAAAGAATTTAAAAATATTATAAAATAAATAAAATTTCAAATCGGGTCGAGTATAACCTGATCTGAATGAATATGCATACATATAAAGTTATTTTAATTATAAAATAGATGTAATAGATTATATGTAATTGGTTTTCATATAATAACGGCCCCACCAAAGTTTCTTCATCGTTTTTCGAATCGAGGACTCTTTTATATCCTTGAAGAAGTACTGCCTTGTCACCCTCAGAGGCCGTGGCACCACCCTGCATTAATTCATCCACAGAGTCCTGAAAATATTGGCTCTCTAAACCTGCACTAAATTCCAAAGATCGATGATCAATATATGACTATATGAGCATGGTGATCAGGCATACAAATAAAATGAAAGCAAAGTACTAAAGTTGGTAAACATGATTGAATCACCAGCATGCATCAATATGCATTGGTAAGTACCTTGCAGATAGTTTGCAAGATTTTCTAAATTTGGAAGCGATTAACTTGTGAAGATCTTCACCAGCCCATACCGGACAAACAAAAATGGATATGATTATGCAGGATGCTGCTCCTATTACAATTGTTGAGAGTCTTCGATAGGCCATCTGTAAGAGTTGTTCAACTCGATATCCCGAGACTGATACCAAGCTGAATGTCAATATAAAAATCATGACCCCATAGTCATATCTTGCCTTTATACGTGGAATGAACCGTGTGAATGATGATGCTGTAGCTGTACATGGTGCATATGATACAACACTAATTGCATCAGTACTAAACCACATAAATTTGCTTTTATGTACTTATAAATTTTCTCGGTTTGAGTACTACAGAATATATGGAAGAAAGAAGAACTAATTGAAATTATAATTACCAGGAATAAATATGTGAGAAGAAATGAAAGATATATATAATGAATCCAAACTTTCTGCTATTGCCCCTTGTGGCATGAATATTCCTAGTAATTAAGTTATATGCAGTACTATATACTTAATATTATATAATGAAAATTAGTATAGTACCTAGTAAGAAAACAAGCATCCCAAGGGCAAAAGGCGCTCCTTTCACGCCAAAGAGACTTGCTGTGTGTTGAGCTCCAATCCCCAGAGTACCCGCAAGTAATGTTGCAAAACTTCTATTTAAACATTTGCTGAGAGATGCACCTGATGATCAACGGGAGATATATGATCTTTATATAACTAATTAGTTTAACATGCTAACTACAAATCTTAAGAAGACTGAAATACATTTTTGGTAGGTTTTGGTTCGATTCTTCTTCCTGGAAAATTTATAAGATCAACTAATTCATTCCAGGTTAATTAGGTTGGCAGTACGATAATTATCCAACTTAAAGAAAGGAAAATGTTTCTGCATTATTTTTAACCGACTCGTACATGCATGATTAATGTTCGGTTCTTTTGAATTAAAAGCAAGTAAATCTCTTTTTGTTTTTTTGGTTGTTTTTAATTTATTTTTTTGGGGGTGGGGGGAGGTGAATATATAATCATGATGTTATTGATCGATCAAAAGCTTACCAACACTGAATTCGAAGACTAATACCACTGTCAGTATGGCCGACATTCCTGAAACCCCAAAACCATTGTAGAGAGGTTTCCAATAGTAAAACAAGGACACCAATGTGAGAGCTAATCCCACTTTTAGGGAGTGAGTTACTCTTCTCGGGTCGTCCTGTCTGAGCTCCTTTGTGCTCTTTGCAACCTTGACAGCCTTATTCATGGCTTATCCAGACAAGGCCTTAAGCCAGCTCCAACCACGGGTGAAAAGCCCTGCAGCCTTCTGTCGAGTTTCTGCCTCAATCTCCATGGCTAAAAGAGTGTTGGAAATTGAAGCTACTTGGCATGAACGGATTCAAGGATTCCAATTATTTATTAGTTAAATATTGAGGCCATGCACAGGCTAAGCAAACATTTAGGGTGGCGATCTTGGGTGGAGTGAAACTCGATGCTTGAAGAAAAATGCCTCTTGGTGGGTGTCTCACCTTGTGACTGAATATTTATAAGAAGAAAACCTTTGTGCATGTCAACATTAATATTCAACATATATACATGCATGGTCCTTACTCTTTAAGTTAATAATATAAGAGGGAAACAGCAAAGCAAGACAAGGATTCATTTCTCTACATGTGTATCAAATACTCCATCCCAGCCTTGTCCATCCATTGATGGTTTCTTTTTTCATACTATAGAGTACGCAACTATTACCTAACAGTACCGGAATCACTAAATGGCTCAAAAAAAAGTCTTCACATAGAAACGGGGTTGACTTTTGTTCTTTTGGGAGTTTTTAAAATTTGATGGACGTCCTTCTAGCACTTTAGAGTCTTAGACACCGCAAGACATAAAAAAGAATACGGGCACTATATATTTATTGAAATAATCATATTAAATCTTCATAGCGCTATAATATTATTCCTTAGACGGAGCCATTTAATTATATATATAACACATTTGCCCATCAATCTGCTTGTCTCTCTGATCATCGGCCAGTTTTAGAACCTAAAAAGACATGATCTCCACCTCATTTTGTTATTTGTCTAAATTCGTTAGATTGTTTTTGTGCCAGCTCTCTCTCTCTCTAGCTCTCTGATCTCTCTCTATATGTGTGTGTCAGTTACAATAGCATTAGTACTTTGATCATGATTATATATAATATTGAGCTTATCTTAATTTAGTCGATGACGTATGTGCGGGATAGGAATGTTAATTTTTATGTTATTGGCTATCATTCGCTCAACATTTGCCGATATGATCACATGATCAAATGGTACTTGACAGTCAGATAAAATATCCATCAAAAAAAGAAAAAGACAGTCAGATAAAATATAACAACTAGCTAGTACTAGTTTTTAATAATTGTTTAGTAATACATTAATATAAGATGATGGAAAAATAATGATTAAAGGGATAATGCATGCAGTACTAGTTTCTTTTATAATTATCATAATTCTTATGATCCCTTATAAATTAATCTCAGCTCAGTTTAATTAGCACGCATGGGAAATCATTTTTGGAGGGACCCTGATCATTGCATTAACAATATATATAGTCACTGATTTCTAAATCATGCATGATATATCGATCGATGTGACACCGCCCATACTCTCATGTTCTATAGGTAACGCTAGTTATAAATTACTGAGATATGAAATTACCACAGAAGTACTACTAGCTAGCAAGCTTAATATATAGCAGATGATGAACATTCGAAATAAACGCGTTTTTATATGAAAAATGACTTTTACTCATGACCACAATCGATGTGTATAATTACTTCGTGGTGGGTAGGAAATTAAAACTCCGGAGTTGGAAAAGACAACTAGCAGTACTATCGAGTAGAATTATTGACTCATAAATTGGACCTAGCATTAATGGTGGAAACTACAGCAAACCAAATTGACAACTCGAACTATGCATTAAAACTTAAAATCATTATTACTATTATTATTATTTTTTCCATCTTTTGATCTGATCTTTTGTTGCAACTTGCAAGTAGAGATAGAAAATTTTCGCGGTTTCTTCTATGACTTTTTTCTCATAAGATCCGCACTACAATTTTTGCCGAATACTCCAACGTATACCACGAAGCAACTTGCCTCAATGTATCTATATATAAACAAGTGATCAAGGGTAGATCAGCTTTCTTGGAGGAAAGGAAAACATCAAAGTTGCCTGAAAGTCTACATACATATAATTAGGGGTTTACATCCGACCCAACCTGACCAGTTAACCAGTCTTCCGACCCGACCCGATAACAACCCATCCCATTAAGCCGAATACCCAATAAGCCGAATTCCCGACCCGATCTCTTATCGGGTATTTCGTTATTCTGTTTCCGCTTCCAATTCTTTGTGGGTTTTTTTTTTCAATTAAAGCCAAATAAAACCCATTCTCGAATCCCAACCGGTTGAGGCACTTTTTCAAACAATAGTTGTGCCAAAAAATGGAAGTGTGTAGTTAATATAAAGAGTAAATCAGGTAGATACTTGACGAAGATGAAATATTAGTATTAAGAACCAAGATTCTCAATCGGCGCAAGATGAAAGGAGAAGAGAAACTTGCCGGAGATGAAATCGTTACGAGTTCATAATTCACCTTTGACTGCCAAGAGTTTCCTGCACTTGCGACAAGCAAAGCCCAATCTCCACCTGAAAGCTAGGATCTTGTCCGGCGTACCACGCATTAACTAAAGGATTCATCGCCAACTCGGTGATATTGTGCGCGACCACGCTAATCATCCCGTCCACCCCCTACGTCACCGTTCAATGACTTCAACAGCTTCGGACTAGGGATATTGCTGCGAAGGGTATTAGGCTTGGGTATTAGACCAAAGATTTCCGCTCGGGTGCCTTATGTTGGTCTTGCACCCTTCGGAGCAACAATAGCAAGGAATGCCTAATATCAATCTAATTAGGGTATTAGGCTTTAGAGAGAGAGAATTGTGTGTTCCAGATTTAGCGGCTAATCAGATAATTTCGTTTCGATCAATAACGGGTATTGGAATCAAGCAGTTCCGCTTCCAAGCTTAGCGGGTCGATATTGTTGGGTCGGGTCTGGTCGAAATAACGGACAGGTCGGATAAGCGACTTTTTTGTTCAGCCCTACATATAATGTCTCTCCCAGTACTACAAGAAAATAAATCATTTGTGATGGATTATTTGTAGTAAAGATGACTATTTATAATTAAAACAGACTTATTTTAATAAGAAATAATCATTTTTATAGGAAATAGCGCCTGACACAAATTATAAGCAATTTTCTTATAAGATCTAAAACCCGCAATATTCGTAGCCTGCATTATGATCCACTACAATTGTTTCTTTTGATGATCATCTTGTATGACAAACAATCATGTCACACAGTCAATTATGAGCGTGTTTGATGTTGGAAATATTTTCAAAATATTATATATTATATATATTTATTATTTGGGTTAATTTTGGAAGTTGTGAAATAATTTTGGAAGAGAGAAGTTATAGAAATTTAAAAGGTCTATTTTGTTTTAGATGTGGAGTAGTACCATTAGGCTTTGGGTGGCTTAGTGGTCGAGGCCTTCCACGTGCCCCGGGTCTGGGTTCGATCCACCCTGCCTAAATACGGAGGGGTTTTTTGTTGATTTTAGCGGTATGGCTGGCAATGTTTGGCCCTCAATGGATGTGATGTGTACATTGTGTAGCCAATTGGAAAAAATAAACTTCCAAAGCGCGCCCGCGGAGACTCGAACTTGCCGCCTGGGGGAGGGAAGCGTGGTGACCGATGGACCAAGTCTCCTTCAATTGTAACACTTAAGTAAAGGGTATATTATTACTATCTATTATGAACATAAGTTATAATTTCATTGGCCTGCCATTTGATAAATCTCAAGATTTTGTAATTTTCTCTCCCAAAATTTCACTTATTTAAAACTTATTAGAATTTTTTAATTTTTGAGAGAACGTATTTCTAATTTCTTGATTGGATAGCAACATTTAAGGATATTCAGAGTTTAATTTCGTTTGTATATAACGCAATTAAACGAACAAACGTTTTTTGAATTTTATTATATCTTAAAGGCAAATTTACTTGTAATCCACATACATACTATTATTGGTGGGAGTGAATATTATCTTAAAAAAAGTGACATTTATATGTGCCTTAAAGCAAATTTCTTCTCTAACTATTTATGTTTTGGATCCCCTTTGCACCAACATTTGAATTTGGAGTCCCTTTGCACCAACATTTGAAACCCACCAAGAACCGGGGGCCAAACTTTTATTCTCTTTTGGGTCTTTTTCTTGATTTTGATTAAACACGGAGTGCGGAGGCATGCACTACATTATGCTCGACGGTGGGAATTAATACGTCCGAGAATTTTCAACCAGTGAAATTAACGTAACTAGATGGCAACATACTAATTAGTAATTACCAGCTGGGTGATAAAGTGGCTTGATGGAATACTGTTCAAAATAATTCATGGCATAAATCCATGCTGAACAACAAAAGTGAGAACAAATTAAGAACATCGTAGCTAACAATTAGTACATACACACACATTTATTGGCTTAAGATCAGGGCATGAAAAATGACTTGACAACAAAGATTGCCTACGGTTTTTGGGTGGATTTTCAATGAGACTTAAGAGTTATGGAGCGCAAGGTTGGGCTTCCCCCAGGAAATTTTTTGGCGCTATTTGTAACTTGAGAATCCTAGGCAAAAAATTTGTTCAACGTTCAAGCGGTGAGTTTTAAATAAAAAATTCGCTCGATACTCTTTCGAGTAAAGATCAAATAAAAAGTTTGCTCAACACCTTATTCGAGTGAATTACTCAAAATTGTGAAACTAAGATTTCCGTATATAACTTTATAAATATGTACTTGATGAACATTAATATAACAATATATAACTAATTATTTTTGTCCAAAAATATATTTTATCATTTTTCAAGATAATAAAATCTGGCCGGCCCGATTTGCTTACAGGATTGAAACTAAAAACTCAAAACAGTATATCTCAAACTTATCATTATACTTTTTTAAATCTTCATACAAAATATAATAAAAAAATCAATATTTTCAATTCTAAAACACATTTTTCAAATCTCAAAATAAAAAAATATTAAAAAAAATATTACAATAATATTTTATTCTTTTTTCAACTTTTATCTCATTTCTTCTCTAAAAACAAACCAAACCTTACATGATCTGATCTGTAAACATATACACGTTATCGTCATATAAATTATGTATCATGTGATCGATTATTTATTGTTTTGTTTATTTTTACTTTTCTATCCTGTCGTTATAAGCAACAAAAACAACCTTTTAACTTTTTAAGTCTTGCCATAAATAACTAGCTAGCTTGCCTTTTGCTTTGTCTGAAAGGGCACCTGCACGCGGTACATGACCAGAAATATGGAAGCTAATTATAAATGTATTCATGATTTTGTAATGCATGGTAATTAAACATATTAATTGGGGTCCATAATCTCTAGTTGCTCTTATCGTAGAAGGTTTTTTACTTGGTTTAGTTACTTTTTGTCGTTCTTTATACGCCATTTGCGTACTACAACTTGAACTCATGTATTTATTAGTTCATGAACAATTCTTTAATTTATAGTTTTTAATGCAGCTAAAAGCGAAAGCATTATTAGCTAGTGAGCCGTAGAACTTGAATTTGTTTAGGCTTTTTGTGTTCGCTCTCTAGATCCGATCGTTGAATTTATATATATGTATATATATATATATTTTACAATTAGGTTCAACTTAATACAAGTTTCAACTTAATATCAAGTTACAAAATATTATTATTTGATACAAGTTACAAATAGGACCCACTTTGTATTATCAACTTAATACAAGTTTCATGTATCAAAATCATCTTAATATTAATTTCACAAAATTGATTTTAATGGGTAGGAGAGAGAGAGAGAGTAATGTTTCGAAAATCGTATTGGTAGGCATACTGGTCAAGACATTAGAATAAAATATTTTAGTATCAATTCATGTACTATTTCAGAATAGCCTATATATAAAAAAATTATATATATAAATTATATTTCAAAATAATAGTCAATATATGAATAAGTTATATATCAATATATATGTAACTAGTTTAATCTAAATTAGGATAAAAAAATAGTAAAAAATAAATAAAAGGAAAGTAAAATGTCGAAATTTAGTACGGTCAAAATATCGGTCAATACGAAATAAGCTTATTTCTGTATAGGACAACTAGCCAGTACGGCATATCTTGGCCGTACCGATTGGTATGATACAGTATTTAAAACTATGGGAGAGATAGAAAATACTAAAATAATATTTGAAAAGTGAATATAATTTTTTTTTTGAAAGAAAGCTAAATTGCATTCATTAAAAGAGAGCATTACATCTGAACCTGAAATGTATATCACAAGTTACTATTCGCGATTTGTAGTTCCTCAGCACCCAAACGATAACTGACATGACCTAACTCTAATTGCACATCTCTCCAAAATATCATCTAAGAGACCACCCCCAACATTCACTTCTGTCCAAGACAGAATAACACCTTTGTCCAAGGGACTAAGAGTGAATATAAATATTTCTTTAAATTTAAAGAAATACTATTTATAATTATGCAAAAATTTAGATATGCATTAGTCAAAATAGATGAATTTAAAGAGATATTATTCAAATTTGAAGATGAAGATGAATATGCACAAGCTAATACCCTCTCTCATATGTTATAATATATATATATATATATACATACATATATCTAGAAGAATACAATTACGACAAGAAAACCTACATATACATAAAGAGATATTCGAGGGTATAAATACTCGGAGGAGGAAAAAGAATAGGAAGGAGAACTACTAGAACTTTATTGATACAGTACGTACTAACCAATGGCCCAGTTCTCAAGGACAAGTGATCCAATGCTCAACACAACATCGAGCGATCCACTTATAATATATAACAGAGATATTGATCAAGTACTCTACGTACTCATCAAAGACGAAACTAAAAATATTAACTACATATATAAACCTACAACTAGATTGAAAAGATTAGTACTATAAGAATTTATTCGTATAATTTCCTTCTTAAAAACTCCTAACAAAATCCTTCAAGTCGGCCGGTCGGTCGGAAGGTCAGATTTTAGTACTACAGAATCAGGAATTCCATTTTCCTGCGACGCCGTATTTGAGGGATCATACTGATGATCGATGATTTTAACGTTTGCTGCTTGCACTATGATTGTAACAGTACCGTCACTATCATCATCCAAAACAGGTCTTACAGTACTTCCGCGATGTACGACGTAGTCCGCTTCGGCCTGCTGATCTGATGTTGCAGCACTCTTGAAATATGCTAAGACAGAAAGCTCATGGACCGATTCTGAGATTCTCTCCACACTTTTAGCGATTTCTGTTAGAGTTAAAGCAACTGAGGCGATGGGTATAATTGCCTGGAGGTCTACGTTCTCTAGTTCTAGTGAGGCAGCTTCGAGTGTAGTTTTGAGGTCATTCATGCTGATTTTGGAACTTTTGATCACATGAGGATCGGCAGCCGAAGGGTCAGTCATCGTTTTAATTGATGATGCTAATGCTCTTAATGCTTGGCTCGATTCTAAGCACATCTTTGTACTCGATTCTCGCATTTTATTCCGGATTTCTAGCGGTGCCTGCAAACGTAAATGTACTTATATAATTAGCCTGAAAATTTATCACTCATTCAATACATGAATTAAAACGATCCCCGTACATATATTTTGTATACATATATTGTTTTACCTGGTAATTTCTTTTAATACTAGATAAAAATAACGTGTAAGGCACGTTTATTTAATTTAATTTTTAATAAATATTTAATGATTATTTATAATTAAGTAAATGATTAATAATTATACGTTTTCATTTATTATAAAAAAATTTATCAAACTCGTTTGAGATAATTTTGATTAAAGTTGTAATAAAAGGTTAGTTCAAGATATGAGATTTTTTAAATTCCAAAATGATAATTTAACATTTGTATTATTTTATACGGCCTCAAAACAGAGGACATTAAAATATCTATGTTTTTTTAGTTATGTGATTATTTTTAAGAAATAATATGAGTTTTTTGAAAAAATAAATTATATAGTTTATAATTTATATAAGAATGTTATATTATAATTTATAATTTATAATTTATATAAATTTATTTAATCATATATATTTCAATTAAATATCAAACATATAATATTAATTATATTTATTACTTATTATTACCAATTTAATATAATTATAATAAATTATATATACCGTATATTAACTATATATACCGTATATATAGTTAATTTAATAAATAATGCATTCATTTTAAAATTATAAATTATTTTAAAAAAAATTAAATTATTAATCATATAATAGAAATAAAATTTTCATGAATAAAATTAAACTCTCTAACGTATAAATTGTTATGAATAGTTTATTTCTATATATATTGTTATATTTATATATTCTATACTATTATTGTATCATTCTATACTATTATTATTATTCTATATTTATTTTACATCAAATAAAATTAAAAAATATGTCCTAAGTAGGAATTTTAAAATAGAAATTTCTAGCATTATTTATGAGCTTAATGAATTGTATTTAAAGTATTAAGGAGTAATAAATAGATATTAAATGAGTTTTAAATGGAAAGTTTACTGTTGTAGAAAGTTGAAGAGGTGGAATTAATTTTAATGCCAAGAACATTATTTCAGTGAATAAATTTAATAAATTGTGTTTAAAACAGTAATTCTCATTAGATACAGTATTAATTTTAACAGATACTAATAGAAAGTGTTAACTTTAACGAAAAAACAATAATTTTCATTAAAATAAGAATTTCTATTAGATAGCCACTTTATATATATATAAAGATACTCATTTCATTAATTAGCATTACAAAAAAAATGAGTATATATAATTAATTAATTACAATTAAAAAATTGTTTATAATAAAAATAGATTATTTTAATCATAAATAGTCTAGTTTTAAATTACAATTATATATATATTAATTACTTATGAATTGAGACATTAAGAAAAACTTTCAAAATCGGAGAGATTTGGCCCAGTCTGTACGCTAGGGGCTGGAAATATTAAGGCCTTCAGAAACACGTAAAGGTCCCATATTATTTCGACATGAAAATGGCCGTAATATTTGACTTGACATGCATGCTTAGAACTTCATTGAGAATGCATTAAATTTTGTGCATATTATTTAGATTCGTAAATGATTAACTTATTTGAAGGCTTTTACGTACATTCCATATATACTATATTTATGTGATATAATTTAATTTAAAAAATAAATTTTAAAATTTTAAATTTACAAGAATCAAGTTTGACATCATGTGATCTTTATTAAATTATTAATTAATATCTACTATATTGTAGAACGTACGTACGTACCTGGATGTCATGGGATCCGTAGCCATCAAGAACCTGAATATGATGAGCACATTGTCTAGCAAGGCCTCCAATCTTTAGGTACTGGTTCCATGGATGACGGAAGTGAAAACCACCATGTCCTGGTTCCCATCTCGCGAAATTTGCCTGCCCATATATATATATATATATAGTACGTCATATTTCAATAATAATCTTTATTCTAGCTCCCCAAAAATAACGTCGCCCGAATTACGTACGTACACGTAAGACCGAAATTAAAAAAAAAAAAAAAGGTACTCGGTACGTACTTAGCATGAAAAGTTGTACATGATGCTAGAAAGATAGATCTAGCAATAAACTAACAGACTTTGCGTGAAAAATTACTTCGATATATGAGAAACTGATGTACGGGGATTCGAGACAGATGATGCTGAGCTGTTTGATTGTACGTTGATGGCGCTGAGGTACCATGAATTGGCAGATCAGCATAAAGGCCGGAAGTGATCGTGATCTCTTTCTAATTGAGAGAGTTTTTACGTGCATTTCAGTCTTTTGGCCATAACTTTGGCTACGGGTGTTAGAATCGCGCATAAGACCCAATTCGAAAAATTCTTTTCGACGCGCACGCTGTCCACATCGAGCATGGCTCCATGTGCCATTTTTTCGATATCAAATTCCACTGTTTTCCCTTCCGAATCATTGTTTTTAGTTATTTTTTACTATTTTTGGTAATATTTCGTATGTTTGTTAGGAAGTCATTTTAAATCCGATTTGTTCCGGATTTTTCGCAGATTGCTCATTTTAATTTGAATTTGAATTTTACGTTATTTTCGAGATTTTGTCATTTTTGGTAAAATTCGATTACAGACGAATTTTAGCTATACAGTTCGGCTTGTGGACTGATTTTCGACATTTTTTCATTTGATAATATTCAGTTTTTTTCTCAGAGACGTATTCTCTGTATTTTGGGCGAATTTCTTGTGTTTTTCCCTATGAATTCATCTGTTGAAACTAGCATGCAGAATAATCGCGATTCTGTCTAGCGTCAGAAACACAATTAGTTTTCAGTACAGCTAGATTGTATATATATATGTTTTACTGTTTTTCCGATCCTCCCTTAATTGGGATGGTCGGAGCTATTATATATACTCACCAAGGACTCTTCAGTGTTTTTTGAATTGAGGATGCTTTTGTATCCTTGAAGAAGTGCCTTATCATCCTTAGAATTAGAGGCCCCCGTGATAGTGATCCCTTCCCCCTTATGATGATCAGGGTCTGCCCGAAAATATTCGCCTCCAAAACCTGTAAAATGTCTTGATCTCTATTTGTTAACTATCGTTCAAGCACCGAGTACATGATGATGATTTTAACGAAAATAAATCAAGAAAAATAGTTAATAATTAACCTGTAAAATATAGCTAGGTACCTTCTAGATAGTTTGCAAGCTTTTCTAAATTGGAAGCAGTTAAGTTCTGAAGATCTTTGCCAGCCCATACAGGACAAACAAATACGGACATAATAATGCAGGTTGCTCCTCCCATCGCAATTGTTGAGAGTCTTTGATGGGCCATCTCTAAGAGATTTTCAGTCCGATAACCCGAGACTGATACCATGCTAAATGTCAGTATAAAAATCATGACCCCATAGTCATATCTTGCCTTTATCCGTGGAATGAATCTTGTGAATGATGATGTTGTAGCTGCATGCACACACCAAAACAATTCCCTTGCTTTAAGTAATTTAATTGACTATATATATATATATATATGAGATTAATATATATATCTATATCTATATATATATATATATAGTTATGCATGTGTACCTAGGAAGAAAAGAACGACCCCGATGACAATGGGCTCTGCTTTCCTGTCAAAGAGACGTGAAAAGTACTCGGTTCCAATCGCCAAAGCACCAGCAAATAATGTTGCAAAACCTCTATTTAGACCTTTGCTGATGGTTGCACCTGGGATATATAGTAAAAACATATACGTTTATTAGTTGAATATGCGTTTATTAATTACATTAATGAATGAAATTCCATGGTTAAATATTCGTTAATTTGAGTTAAAAGAAATTTGAACTAATTAGTTCAATTCTTAAATAAAAGTTACCAACATGCAGCTGATCAGAAGGGGAAAGAATTAGAAAGTTACCAACTGTAAATTCGAAGACCAATACCACTGTTAGCACAGCCCATATTCCGGAACCACCAAATACCTCATATGGGGGTTTAAAATAATATAACAAGGACACCATTGTGAGAGCCAGTCCCACTTTTAGGCAGTGGATGACTCGTCTTGGGTCTTCTTGTGCAAGCTGCTTTATGCTCTTTGCAGCTTCCACAACCTTCTTGAACTTGCTTGCAGGCAAGGCCTTGAGCCAGCTGCATCCACGGGCGAAAAGCCTGCCTTTTCCTAGAGACGTTGCTGGCTCCACGATCTCCATGGCTAGCTAAAGAGTACTAGTGGATGAAAGCTAGTATACATGCGAAGAATGATACTAGAGAGATCAAAACTCCTCTTGATTTGTGGGGCGCTTCTCTCGATCCTGCATATATTTATAAGCTGATGACTACAGCCTACAGTCATGTCGGTCAAAAATATTTTGTCGGAGGCGCCCTATTTGCGGGATGGGAGAAAGACATGATATCATTCGAGAAAGTCCAAGGAAATTAAACTTCTCACTAACCTTTCATGACTTGGAGATAGACTAGTAGTGTAAAGAAGCCAGTTGGCAAGTGGATTCAGCTCCATGCATTTTCCATTCATTGAAGTCCTGAAAATTAAGTTTGTTTTAATAGAGGCCACTACTTGATTCAAAGTATGTACTAGCTAGATAGGCCCAAAGTATTATATTTTGTTAGAATATAATTGCATAATAAAAAATTCTATACATTAAATTATGTTCTATTTTCATATTATTAAATAAGATGTGGCATATTTATTAGTATTATTAAATAATTATTTATTATATATATATTTCTTTATTATTAAATGTTGATGAATGTGCTACAAGCCTACAATATCCTATTTAGTAGAATGAGAATGTGCTGTATAGTATTAATTTTAGACAATATATTGGTGATAATTTATAATTAATTAGCAACTTTGTTTGATTTAAGCCAAAATTATAACATTTTAGTTACGGACGAATGGTTCTAAATGACATCCTAGATCTAATTAGTTAACAGAAGTATTAATTCTCATTTTAGAGACGGTATAAATGACATTTTTGGGCTTCTTACGCAAGTATACGAAGCCTAATAATCCCCGAAGCATTAAAGCTAGAAGATGTAAGGCCGCCAGCCGCCTGATGCAATATGCATGATATCATTTTTGTGAAGAATGTTGAGTTATGGCTTGATACACGCCTCTCTTACACTCTCGCTCGAGCGAGAGTCCAATCCGTGAGTTCACTCGACTTTCGCTCGACATCTAGCTCGAGCGCAGTGCAACCCGAGAGTTCACTCGACCCTTGCTTGACGTCCCGCTCGAGCAAGATTCAGGTAGAGACTATGCTTGACCCTCGCTCGACGTTCAGCTCGAGCGAGATTGACCTAGCAGTGTTTGCTCGAGCGAGATTAACTTTCGCTCGAGCGAGATCGCATAAATATAAATATCGCAATCTCATTTCTCCGTTCGTCCCCGACGAACTCTCAAGCCCCCTGTTTTTGCCCGAACGAACAGAGTATCCTCCCAAGCTTATTTCTTCTCCATTTCTTGAGTGGTTGAGTGTAAACACGTAAGGATTGAGTGTATATACGCGAGGTGAGTGATTTCTACTGTAAGAATCTCTTGATTCTCTCTCTGTAATCTCCATTTGATTATAGTGAAATTTTGAGACCAACCCCCAGTGGATGTAAGCTTAGTTGAGCTGAACCACTTAAATCTGTGTGTTTTGTATTGTCTTTACTGTTTTACTTCTTTTAGTTGCTGCCGCTGCATTTGATTTCATATCTATGTTATTTGTTTTATCGGTTTATTCCTAACAAACTGGTATCAGAGCTATCTAGCTTTGTGAAGGACAGAAGGGATGGCCACAGCCAGATTTGAAGTAAAAAAGTTTGATGGACAGAACAGTTTCAGTTTGTGGCACTTGAAGATGAGAGTTTTGTTGCCCCAGTAGGGGTTGTTCAAAGTTCTTGAGGAGAGGTCTGCTGATTCTCCTGTACCGTCTAAGGACGATGAAGATAAGGTACAAGGCACTATTTTATTGTCTTTGTCTGATGGAGTGTTAAGAGAGGTTGTTGAGGAAGAGACTGCTGAGAGTCTCTGGAACAAGTTTGAGAGCTTGTACATTAAGAAATCACTTACTAACCGGTTGTATTTGAAACAACGGTTATATACTCTCAAGATGAATGATGGTTTGTTGATTTCTGAATACTTACATGAGTTTAACAAAATTGTTATGGATTTTAGAAATGTTGACATCAAGCTTGATGATGAAGATCAAGCTTTAATAGTATTGTGTTCATTACCTGCATCATTTGAGAATTTTGTAAATTCTATGCTATATGGCCGAGATACCATCTCCTTAGCTGATGTGAAGTCAGCTTTGAACTCAAAAGAGTTAAGGAACATGTATAGTGATAAGGGTGGTGAAACACAAGCTAGTGGGCTGATTGTCAAAGATTCCTCCAACAGAGGAAGATTCAGTAATAAGGGTTCAGAGAAGGGCAGAGGCAAGTCCTGGGGGAAATCCAAGTTCAACAAGAAAAACGTCAAGTGTTATTACTTCCAGAAGTTTGGACATTACAAGAGTGAGTGTACTAAGCTGAAGAAGGAGGAGGAATCCACGAGTTCCTTTAATGCCATCAGTGTTGCTGATGAATCTGATGGCTCAGATATGGTCCTTGTAATCAGTGATTCAACCAGTCGGTTTAGTGACAAATGGGTCATGGACTCAGCTTGCACTTTTCACATATGTCCCAAAAGGGACTGGTTCATGACTTATGAATCAGTCGACAATGGTTCTATTTTGTTGGGGAACGACACAGCTTACAAGATTGCGGAAATGGGTTCAGTGAAGATCAAGATGTTTGATGGGATAGTTAGGACATTGACCAATGTCCGGCACATTTCAGATTTGAAAAAGAATCTTATCTCCATGGGAGCCCTTGATTCTTTGGGGTTGAAGTACACGGGACAATGTGGAGTACTGAAAGTCAGCAAAGGCTCCATGATTATTATGAAGGGAGATCATAAAGATGGTCTCTATTTCCTCAAGGGCAGTACTGTTAGTGGTGAAGCTGCAGTTTCAGTATCTGATGAGGCAGAATCAGATAACACTCGTCTATGGCACATGAGATTGGGTCATATGAGTGAGAAGAGGATGTCTATCCTTTGTAAACAATGGTTGTTAGGGAATCAGAATTTAGGCAAACTTGACTTGTGCGAGCACTGCGTGTTTGGCAAACAGAGCAGAGTCTAGTTTTCAACAGGGGTCCACAGCACTAAAGGTACAGTGGACTACATTCATTCCGACCTTTGGGGTCCATCCTTAGTTCCATCAAAAGATGGAGCAAGCTACTTGCTTACTTTGATTGATGATTACTCATGGAAGGTGTGAGTTTATTTTCTGAAGCAGAAAAGTGATGTCTTCAAGAATTTCAAGCAGTGGAAAGTTTTGATAGAGAACCAGACCGGTAAGAAGGTTAAACGATTTCGCACTGACAATGGAATGAAATTTTGTAGCAGTGACTTTGATGAGTTCTGCAAGAATGAAGGGATTGTCAGGCACTGTACATTTAGGCACACTCCACAACAAAATGGGGGTAGTTGAATGGATGAATCGAACCCTCCTAGAACGAGCACGCAGTATGCTCTCCAATGCTGGGCTGATTAAGGACTTCTGGACGGAAGCAGTCAACACAGTCTGCTTTCTGGTAAACCGCTCTCCAGCCACAACTATTGATTTGAAGACACCTAATCAGGTATGGTCTGATGCACCTACTGATTATTTGAATTTGAAAATTTTTGGTTGTCCTGCTTATTTTTATGTTAATGATGGTAAGCTAGAACTTAGGGTAAAGAAATGCATATTTATGGGATATGCTACTGGGGTAAAGGGATATAAGTTGTGGTGTACTGATCCCAAGTCACCCAAGTTCGTGATTAGCAGAGATGTTGTTTTTGATAAAAAATCTATACTTAATCCGAGAAAGGAGATTCCTGTGTCTACAGGGAAGAAGGTGGAGCTACAACAGGCTCTACAGAGGACACCACCTGAAACTCAGGATCATGCTATGACTGATGAGCATGATTTTGAGCCTGAGACTGAAGCACCGGTTGAGGAGCAGTACAGTATAGCTATTGGTAGACAGAGGAGGCAGATCAGACCACCTCAGAGATATGCTCAAGCAGACATAGTTATGTATGCACTTGCTACAGCAGAAGAAATTGTTGGGTAGGAGCCCTCCAGTTACTTAGAGGCTGTAAAGAGTATTGAGTCTGCTCAGTGGTGCTCAACAATGACTGAAGAGATTGAATCTCTTCACAAGAACCAGACCTGGAATTTGGTTAAGTTACCAGCAAAGACGAAGGTTGTGGGCTGCAAATGAGTTTTCAAGAGAAAAGAGGGAATCCAGTCTGAGTCAGATGCAAGATACAAAGCACGCCTAGTTGCTAAAGGCTACAGTCAGAGAGAGGGGATCGACTTCAATGAAGTGTTCTCTCCAGTAGTAAAACACAGTTCAATCATAGTTTTACTAACCATTACGGCTTTGTATGATCTGGAGTTTCAGCAGCTTGACGTGAAGACAACGTTTCTACATGGTGAGCTTGAAGAGACTATCTATATGCGTCAGCCAGAGGGATTCATTGTTGAAGGTAAAGAGGACCGAGTATGTAGACTGAAGAAGTCTTTGTATGGGTTGAAGCAGTTGCCTAGGCAATTGTATAAACGTTTTGATTTGTTTATGATTGATCATGGTTATTTGAGAAGTAGCTATGATTGTTGGGTGTATCATAAACAATTGTCTGATAACTTTCATTCACTTATTGTTTTATGTTGATGACATGCTTATAGCTGCTAGAAGCATTACTGATGTTAATTGGATGAAAACTCAACTTAGAAATGAGTTTGAGCTGAAAGACTTAGGTGCTGCTAGAAAGATTTTGGGAATGGAAATTTACAGGGATAGGAAAGCTGGGAAGTTGTGCTTGCCCTAGAGAAAGTACCCTGAGAAGGTTTTTGACAGGTTTGGAATGTCTAACTCCAAACCTGTAAGTACGCCATTGGCAATGCATTTTAGACTTTCAGCTTCCCTATCTCCTGAGACTGATGAGGAGGAACAATTCATGACAAGAGTTCCTTACTCTAGTGCAGTTGGCAGCATTATGTATGCCATGGTTTGTACCCGTCCAGACATTTCACAGGCTGTGAGCATGGTTAGCAGGTACATGGCTAAGCCTGATAGAGTTCATTGGCACACAGTGAAATGGATTCTAAGGTACTTGAGGGGAACCTCGCATGTTGGCTTGTTATTTGATAGAGATGTTAATCTCAGTTTTGATGTTGTTGGGTTTGTTGATTCTGACTATGCTGGGGATTTAGACAAGAGAAGATAATTGACAGGCTATGTTTTCACATTGTGTGGTTCTGCAATTAGTTGGAAAGCAATACTTCAATCAACTGTAGCTTTATCAACTACGGAGGCAGAATACATGGCAGTAGCTGAAGCTGTCAATGAGGCCATTTGGGTGAAGGGGCTGATTAGTGATCTGAGTCTTCAGCAGGAGAGGATGATAGTGTTTTGTGATAGCCAGAGTGCTATACATTTGACCAAAAATAAAATGTATCATGAGAGGACGAAACACATCGATGTCAGGTATCATTTTCTCAGAGAAGTAGTTGCAGATGGTATAGTGAGTATTTAGAAGATTGCTACTTCAGAGAATCCAGCAGACATAATGACAAAGCCAGTTGTAGTACACAAATTCAAACTCTGTTTGGACTTGATTGGAGTTTGAGGTTTCCAGGTCCCTTAGGGGATCTTTTGATGGGGTTGGTTTCTTTGTTAATTTGTGTTTCAGTGAGGCTTTTAGGTATTCAAGCCAAGGTGGAGATTTGTTGAGTTATGGCTTGGATACACGCCTCCCTTGCACTCTCGCTCGAGCGAAAGTTATCCCGCTCGAGCGAGAGTCCAACCCGTGAGTTCGCTTGACCTTAGCTCGATATCCAGCTCGAGCGAAGTGCAACCCGAGAGTTCACTCGACCCTTACTCGAGGTCCCGCTCGAGCGAGATTCAGGCAGAGACTACGCTCGACCCTCGCTCGACGTTCAACTCGAGCGAGATTGACCTAGCAGTGTTCGCTCGAGTGAGATTAACTCTCGCTCGAGCGAGATCGCATAAATATAAATATCGCGATCTCATTTCTGCGTTTGTCCCCGACGAACTTCCGAGCCTCCTGTTTTCGCCCGAAAGAACAGAGCATCCTCCTAAGCTCATTTCTTCTCCATTTCTTGAGTGGTTAAGTGTAAACACATAGATTGAGTGTATACACGTGAGGTGAGTGATTTCTACTGTAAGAATCTTTTGATTCTCTTTCTGTAATCTCCATTTGATCATAGTGAAGTTTTGAGATCAACCCCCAGTGGATATAAGCTTAGTTGAGCTGAACCACTTAATCTTTATGTTCTATATTATCTTTACTGTTTTACTTCTTTTAGTTGCTACTGCTACATTTGATTTCATATCTGTGTTATTTGTTTTCTCGGTTTATTCCCAACAAAGAGACCCGTGTCAAACGCATGGCATGTAGCATGTGTTGAAATTAGGTGCTAGCTAGCTAGCTTGATAGTTAGGATTATCTAGTTGTATTTCGTTGTGATGCTATTGCCACCTCCTCCTGGTTATTGCATATGTGCATGGTTCCAATATATATATAATAGAAAAATTTTATTTATATTTTTCGTTTTTAGATTTATTCTTTTATATTTTATGATTTAATATTAAATAATAAGTTTATAAGTAAAATATAAAATATAATCTTCAATATCACATTATAAAATAATAAAAATTAAAATAATGAGTAGCATTATTCATATATAAATTACCTAGGTCTAGAGGTAATTTATATATATATATATATGGGTTCTGCCATAGGATGTACTTTATAATTGCACGCAGATGTGCTAGCTAGCGGTTCATTTTACGAATTTGCTGGAGATCAAGTTGACAAGTACGTGCGTTAATGTTTGTATTATAGTTGGTCAGAGTGGAGTTTCCACTGTATGAATGGCCGGCGCTGTATTTATGGATGTTCACCTAATTAAAGAAATAAATAACGACGCTGACCTAATATCTATATAAGCTAGGGCATGCATAGATCAGCTACTATGTATGTATGGAAATATAATCTATACTGTCATGTGAAGTCCGTGACAAGCATCCAAGCTGGTATGAATACTGATCTTGATTTTCATGATGGTTGAAACTTGATGAAATAATTAAAAAGGTTGATGAGTTCTAGTTTCTAGACTAATCGAATGTATTCCAACTAGCAAGTTGGCTAGTTGACGACGTTGGAGGATTATGTATACATGTATTTTCATGCGTGATCGGCCTGATCATTTTTTATCTTAATCCTTTGAAAAACAAAATTATGTAATCACGAAAAAACTTGAACATGTAATGAACGTTTGATTGGAGGGACGGCTGCCGCCCCTTGTCCCACCACTAAAATTATGTGAATGACCCCACTACTATTATTTTTAAATCTTGCATAGTGACTTGCATAGTAATTTTAAGGCCTATAAATATGGGTTTCAGTTGTTATGAAATTCATAGGAAAATATATTGAACGAAGAAAGTTTCAGTTCTTGAGAGTTCTTGAGAAGTTTTTTATATTTTTCTCTTGCAATAGTAGTAGTTTCCTTTTTAGTTTTATAACACGTTATCAGCACGACGGTTCTACCAATTCTGAAGCTAGTGGTCTTATTCCTCTAATCATGGATCACATTGATGAGTTTTTTATCTCTAAGTTGAATAATAAAGATAAATGTCTGGCCGACAGTGCTACAACTCATACAATTCTCAAAGATAAGAAATATTTTCAAAATCTAATACTAAACAAAGCCTATGTCCATACCATATCAAGTTCATCAAATTTAATTGAGGGCTCCAGAAGAGCTTATATTGTGTTGCCTAATGGCACCAAATTTTGTATTGATGATACTCTATTCTCTTCACAATCCAGAAGAAATTTATTGAGTTTCAAAGATATACGTCGTAATGATTACCATATTGAAACGACCAATGAAGACAGTAAAGAGCATCTTCTTATTACTAAAACAATATCGGGCCAGAAGCTGGTATTAGAAAAACTGTCTGCTCTATATTCTGGATTGTATTATACAAAGATGAGAACAATTGAATCATACGTGGTAATGCACCAGAAGTGCATTGACCTCAAAGTATTTATAACTTGGCATGATCGCCTTGGACATCCGGGATCTATAATGATGAGACGAATTATTGAAAATTCGCATGGGCATCCCTTAAAGAATCAAAAGATATTTCTACCCAATGAATCTTCGTGCTCTGCATGTTCTCAAGGTAAGTTGATTATCAGACCATCTCCCTCAAAAGTCATTGTTGAATCTCCATCTTTTTTACAAAGGATTCACGGAGATATATGTGGGCCTATTCATCCATCAAGTGGACCATTTAGATACTTTATGGTTTTGATTGATGCATCTAGTCGATGGTCACATGTTTGTCTGCTTTTCACTAGAAATGTTGCATTTGCTACGAGCACAATTTCCTGAGTATCCAATTAAGACCATTCGATTGGATAATGCAGGTGAATTTTTATCTCAAGTTTTTGATGATTATTGCACGTCAATAGAAATAGATGTTGAACATCCTGTTGCCCATACACATACTCAAAAAGGTTTAACTGAATCTTTGATCAAAATATTTCAGTTAATCGCTAGACCTTTACTTATGAAATCAAGATTTCCTGTTTCGGCTTGGGGACATGCTATACTTCATGCAGCATCATTAATTCGCATTAGACCATCTGCATATCATAAATATTCTCCATTACAGCTTACATTTGGTCAACAACCAAATATTTCTCATCTTCGTACTTTTGGATGTGCTGTATATATTCCAATTGCATATCCACAGCAAACAAAAATGGGTCCTCAACATATATTTGGGATATATGTTGGTTTTAATTTTCCAACTATTATAAGATATCTTGAACCCCTTACAGGAGATATGTTTAAATCACGTTTTGAGGATTGTCATTTTGACGAATCTACTTTTTCATTAATAGGTAAAGAAAAGTCGGTGCATGAAGCACGACAAGATATTACTTGGGATAATAAGACCCTGTCTCAATTTGATCCTCCTACAAATGAATGTAAACTAGAAGTTCAGAGGATTACTTATTTACAAAATGTCTTAAATCAATTACCAGATGTATTTACTGACACTAAAGTTGTAGTAAAATCTTATATTTCTGCTGTTAATGCTCCAGCAAAGATTGAAGTCCTTGAAGGATAAATTGTCAAAACAACAATAGGTGAGTCTAAGACACGCCTGAAGCGTGGAAGACCTATTGGTGCAAAAGATAAAATTTCCCGAAGAAAAAGGATTCAAAATGAATTTGGTGTTCCTGAAGAACACATACCCACAATACAGACTAAAAATATAATTGATACTCCAGAAGAGGTTAAATCTCCTATCCTAAAATCTCCTAAAAATAAACCTCCTGAAGAGGTGTTTTATGAAATATTTTTCCCTGAAGAGGAATAGATACCTGAAAATAATAAGATCTCAATACATTTAATGAATACTGGAGAAATTCTGGATAGAAATAAAACTGTTGTCGACAACATATTTTTATATAAAATGGTCCTTGACATTACCAAAAGTAATGAAGAAAGTGAGCCAAAAACTGTCGAAGAATGTCGACGTAGAAATGATTGGCCAAGATGAAAAGCAGCTATTGAAGCTGAATTAAATTCGCTAGCAAAGCGAGAAGTATTTGGACCTGTTGTCCAAATACCAAAGGGTGTAATGCCTGTTAGATATAAGTGAGTATTTGTATAAAAATGCAATTAGAAAAATGAAATTGTGTGTTACAAAGCACGACTTGTCGCACAAGGTTTCCTGCAGAAACTCGAGATTAATTATGAAGAAACATATTCTCCCATTATGGATGCAATTACATTTAGATTTTTGATTAGTCTGGTTGTTACAAAAAGATTAGAAATGCGGTTGATGGATGTGGTTACTGCATATTTATATGAATCCTTAGACCTTGACATATATATGAAAATCTCTGAATGATATAAAATGCCTGAAGTATCTACAGGTCCATCTAGAAATATGTACTCTGTCAGACTACAAAGATCTTTATATGAGTTGAAGCAATCTGAATGTATGTGGT